>VXAU01000433.1:562529-594994 GCA_013399695.1 Formicarius rufipectus | reverse complement strand
TTTGTTGTTTGTTTGGTTTTGTTTGCTTGGTTTTTTTTTTCTCTTTCCTCAGGACCTTATTTAGCCGTGGCATGCTTTGCCATTAATTAGAAACATTTGGATAATAAGTATTCCTTTGAGAAGGGAGCAAGTGATTTGATTTACTGAAGGCAATTATGTTAACAACTGCAGGTGAAACACAATCCTCCAGCCTGGACTTCACTTGAATATGAAATGAGATCTGCACAGAAGCTTCCTTAGAAATATCACTATGTATAAATCTACTGACACACTTGTGAGAGCCATTTATTTTCTAGATATTTCTACCCTCTCAGCAGCAGAAATTCACTTTGTATAAAAAGGAAGATTTGTACACTGTGAAAATGATCTGGAAATTGATCTTACAAGAACCATTTATGTAGGTAGATATTTTTATCTAGGATGTTTTACTTTAAATTATAAAATATATTGTAGCATATTAATAAAATTCAAAATCAATATTCAACTGTAGATGATGAATCAAATGAAAAATAATAGATTGCTGTTGAAAATCCAAGGAAACCACAACTGTTTTACAGACCTACTCACTGCTGAAACTTCAGCTACCACCAGAGGAAACCAAACAATTTGAAAGTGGACTTGATTTTGTGCGTAAAACTGAAATCCAGTATGGCTTTGTAAAAAGGTCCATTGAGGTATGTGAGTAATCTGTTAAAAGTATTTTCAAGAAAAAGGAATGGTAACCTTACTACTGCATAAGTATTATGTTGTAGTTTGTTTGGGGGAATAACAGAATTGGTAAGAAAATTAAAAAATATTAAAAAACCCCCAAAACAGAACTGTATCCATAAATGCCAATGACAGGTTCAGCTGCAAACTGAAAAGTTTTTTGCAGTAAACAAAAATTACAAAATCCAAGGATTATTATCACTGGTATGATTAAGGGCTATTACTCTACTAGTGCTGAAAACATTGTGATTTTAACAAATGGCAGTCAAAGTATTTCCATAATAACATCATTCATGTAATAGAACAGGATTATTGGAAGATTGCACCAGAAATATCCAGTAAAATGCTTAAGGAAATAATATTAGATATGCTTTTTGTGTCTACTGTTCATCACCTCCTCCATTTCTGTATTCCTCCTCAATGAACTTAAACATATAATCTTACTGATTGAGGGAGATATTCCTTAAAGGGCTATATTAAATTCAATGCAGCTAGTGATGACCAAAAGTAGATATATGATTCTTCAGTTTATGTAAAAAGCTTAGACTGTGTACAATATTTTGGTTTTGAGACCTTTTAGAGGAAAGCGTCCCTGACTATGGCATGTGTGCTGGTGCTAGGCGTTTCCATGAGTCTCTCTAATCCAAACCATTTCATGATTTATGTTGTTTACACAGTCTCACAGAATCATTTTGTTAGGTTCCATTTCTTAATATTTTTGACCAGACTGTGGGCTTTAATTTGGAGGAAAAAATCCAGATATCCTCTGCCAACTCTGCCCTCTGATCTAGATCAAACTATGTTTTTGTTTGTGTTCATTCATCAGGATGAGTGTGACAGTTAAAGCTGAGTGTTGTCTATAAAATGCTTTAATCTCTCTGATTGTTCTAGAGCTCCATAGGTTAAAAAGCATGATTGGAATTAAACGGCTGAAGATTCTATGCTATTCTTACCTGGAAGGAAGAAATATGCACCACTATATGTGAATCATCCAAAGGATGGCAAAGAGAGAAAAAAAAAAAACCATGCCACAAATAGGATCTGTTGGGAGCAAAAACATTTTAGAGAAGATTGACAAAAGCTGCCCTTCTCCTCTGCTTTAGGTTTAATTCTGTATATCTGCTATAGATGGATAGATGTGTAGTGGATAAGTCTGTGAGATCAGGGTGATATACACTTTAATACCATCAGGGACAGCATTACATTGTGACACCTTCATTTCCCAGATACAGTTTGATAAATGAATGAGAATAGTAGTTCTGGTTGGCAGTAATTCTCAGGTGTGTAAGTTTTCTATATCAAATAGTCTCCAAATTGGTTAGAACAGATTATGAGTTTTGTACTCTAGCTTTGAAAAGAAATGAGGAAGTTACAGAGGAGTGATGATGTAAAATAATCTTGGAAAAACACAAGCACAAGCAGGTTGATTCTTAGTAGAGCAGCAAACAAATCTGGATTTGTAACTGAAGTTCAGATTTTTGGATGAGTAAATCTGAATAAATTTAAATAACAATCTAGTGAAACCATCTGGACCAAGATACTTCAATACTTGAGTACACAAAACAGTTGGAAGTACTCCAAAGTAAAGGTGGAAAATCTGCCCAGAAAAAGAGGGAATATTCTCTAAAATTTATATTCTAAAAATGGATATTGTAAGAAAGAGTGCCAGCTGTAACATCTCAAGAGTTTTAGAAAGAATAATTAAGAGAAGTTTAAAGACTAGAGTAAGAGGTAAATCAACCACAGAGGAAGTAAAATAAAAACTTCTGATGCAGGTTAGAATAAAATTTCAGGTATTACTCATCTAAACAAAGGAGAAATAGCAAAATAAAGTGCTTAAATTAAAAGTGCAGAACCAACCTTAGTATGGTCTTGAAACTTGATCACCTTGTAGAATGGCAAGATTTTAGCAGAGTAACTCCATATCTTTTCTGCAACTAATTCTAAGTAAACTGGTCATTGTTCAGTACTTAAAATGGCTTGGGGCATCCCCACTCCTCTCTCATTCCACACTCCTCGAACAAGTATCTTCATGTGTCTTTCTGTTAACTTTATGCTTTCTCTTTGGTCCTATATGTCTTCTGTTAGTTTTGAAACTGAGCTAATCTGCTAAGGATACTCTGTGTAATTCATACTCCACCATTTAGACTTCACTCACCTTTGTTTTTTACTCTGTAGACTACCCTGTAGACTGTAGATTTACAGTCTACAAACCTGGCTTCAGTCATAATTTGTCAACATTTGATTTGATGGGAAACCGCTGGCTTATACAAAGTAGATGCACCACTAACCTCATGCGTTTTTTTTACTTCTTCATGTCCTAATACAGGAAACGGCAAAGTCAAAGAGAAGTATTAGAAAGTCTTTCTGACAAGGGCCCACCTACTCTAATCTTTTCTGGCACTACTATCAAGGTGTGATGAGTTGTAGTTTGCATGTCCCTTTGTTGTTTCCCTTGTATGAATATTTGTTTTCAGTGTTGCCCATTTTTTGTATTATGAATAAATATTTTCATCTGTATTTGCACTTCACTTAATATAAATCAGGCATAAATTGAGGCAAATAAATAACATTCCAACCGTGGGAATTGAGACAAACCTCACACATGATGCACCTCTGTGGCATGTTATTGACTGTACTCAGTGACAGGGTAGATGGTTTTCCTTCAATCCCACAAGCCACAGGGAACATGTCACAGCTCCATAAATTTGGTAAAATTTATTACCTGAGTTGTTCTTGTTTCTATGGCTGGTTTTGAAGTTGGCACAGACATGAGTATCTTAGGTCTGGCCACACATTTCACACACAAGTGCTGATGACTGGTAAGTCATCTAGGCAGGTATGAAAAATGCTGCAAGCACTTCTTAAATTGTTGGGTTTTAAAATGTTGTTTCCTTTCACCGCAGTTTGTTGGTCAAAATAGAAATCTGATGCTCTGAGGTGCTACCTGCTTCTGCCTATAGCTACTTCTTTTCTGAGGTCACTTGTTTAATTATTACCCAGTCTCTCTGTTTTACTATCAGATGCAGTGCCAATTGTTTTCAGTTCTTGTCATCCCTGTATTGAAATGGTTGCTACTAGAATCACTGAAGGGATCATCCAAGTAAATTTTTTTCTTTATTTATTTATTGATTGGAAATAGGTGGGAAAAGGTGATTTAACCTCAGGGTAATCAGATATACACACTACATTGTGGCCTAATGATTTCTCCCACTGCTATCCAAAAGATATATGGGTTTCTGCTGTCACTCACAGTTCCTTTGCTGTCATGGAGTAACATGTTGTAAGACCTGAAAACAGGGTGGGACTACAGATGACCACAGAGTCATAGTGGCAACGTGGGGTCTGAAGTGGCAAGCAAGGCTGGTGGAAACAGAGGGAAGGCATTGTTCTTTCTTCCAGCAGTTGGAAGAGTGCTCTGTACTTCTCCAGGACATGCCACAGAACACTGGAGAAGGTGAGTCCCTGTTGGTCAGCAACATATATTGTGCAGCCTCTCTTGTAGCAGGAGTGGAGAAATTGATGGAGATACAGAGCTTTAAATATTTTTTTTTAATAATGTAATCGGTTTCTTAGAAATAAAAAATGAAATTAAAAAATTTCTGATGTGAATCAAGTTTAGTATTTGCAATGTAATCACTTAACACTCAAGGCTGAGTGTCAAACTTGGTGAAAAAGTACATGGATATACCTACTTCACTTTAGATAAGAGGTAACTCCTCATCCACGACTGAGGTCCCAGAATCATAATTGTTTTCTTTAGAAGTAAATCATAATAGTTTTCTTTCTGTCTTCTGTGACATTAAAAGTCTACCTTCATTGTGTATGAAGTTAGGATCCATGGAGGGGTGTGCTACGAGAAATCCATAGTATGTCCCTTTTCTTCTTAAATTCTTTAAAGATCTTAGAAACAGAAGTCACTTAATGTCTCATTTTTTCTGGTAGTAGTAGTAGTAGCCTTAAAAAACCCATGATGTAAACAATTTCTACAGATAAAGGGATGCAGTCATGATATGTCACTCATTGTTATACTAATCTGGTTGCTTGCAATAGGAACTCCTCCCATACTACTGCCAGCTAGGAGTATCAGTATTGTGCAGAGGTATCATCATATACCTTCTATGGCTCCTTTAGGAATAAATAATGGTTCACTGAGAAAAAAGTAGCTGTTTGGAGACAAAACCAAAGTAATGAAGCAAACATTTAAAGTTTGCTCGAAAAGCCAATGAAGATTACTAAATGATGGCGTGGCAATTAGCAGTGACACCCATAAATGTGGTCAGTCAAAAAGAGGGTAGTTAGTAACTGAATGCATCTTTATTCTTATACTGCGCTTGCAGTAAACACACATATTTATTTTGCCAAGCTCTTGAATTGTGAGTTAGTGATAAAAGTACTAATCAACAACTTTTTCCCTTCTATTGTATTCTTTAACAAGAAATATATCTACCTTTAAAGTACAAGTAGTTTTTGAAATTACTTCTTTCATATCCTGTTTTTGTTTCTAGAGTGTATTTGATGATATGATATTGTGTTATTTTATTCCAGAGAAATGTGGAGAGCATGACACATCGAGTGTGTCTTCCCTATCCAATAAAGACTTATAAAAATTATTTCAATTACCAATACTACTAAAAAGAGTGAAAGTGTCTATTCCTTTATACCTATTTTCCTCCTAAATTTCTCAGAAAACAGTATGGATAATTAAATTCAATTTAGTGTGGGAACGTTAACAATTGAGATTTTGTAATAATTATACACAGTGGTAGACCTAGACCCTTGAGAATTTCTCAGGTGGCTTTTCAGCTTTTCAAAAGGAGGCATTTTTACCAGTCAATGTTATTTTAGCTAGCATTTTTCACTGACTTTAAAATTTATTTTTTTTTTTTTTAGTTTGGGTTATATTGTTTTACATTGACTCATAAATCTTCCTTTCCACTGGAGCTTCAATTAATCATCCTGTTAAAGGGTAAATTTCAGTTCAAAATGAATGTATATGTACATGCAGGTCAAAGGAACAAACATTTTAGACAAGATAGAATTTCAAATTAGCAAAGTTTCTCATGGTTAAGGATTTGAATTCAGAATGTAATTTTGTCTGGTCTCTTTTCAAAAGAGAAAATACTGTGTCTGTGCTTTGGGTGACTGTGGTAGGAGGAAAAAAAACCTAAAATAAACCCAAAAAACCCCCAACCCTCTCCCCTCCCTCTCCAGTCAAAATGGCAGATGCTACTGTACTGTACTTTACTGTGCTAAGTGCTTATCTTCCACAGTAAAACAGTTTTAAATTTTCAGTAATAAAGTTGCCCCTAAGAGTGGCTGTTTTGACAAGAGTGGAGAAGATAATTTTTCATCTGAGTCTGAAGAGTTATGAATCCATTCCAGTATTTCTTTTTTTGTAACTCAGAGATGGTATTTCAGAGTGTTAAGTACACTTATTCTGCTCCTGCTTGATTGAAAGAGAGACCTTGACTTGGAGTATGTGTCAGGGTATATAATTTGTGTTAAAAGCAGATTCCACTAAATGTAACCCAGCCTTCAGTTGAGAAAAACATCTCCATACGCTATCTCACATCTTCAGCCTGAGCTCCCCTCATGTCAAGATAATTGCACTTTGTGAATAACCTTCCGTAGCAACCATCCTGATAAGTGTTGTAGAAAAATACTGCTCCACAAAGATATTTCTCTCAAACTGAGCTGAAAAGATACAATTCCAGCAGAGAAATTATTTCTTTGGCTGAAGTAATCCCACTTGGAAAGAAATTAAATGAGTGGTTGTGTCTGGTTGAGTGGCTGAGTCTTGGGAATGTGCACAAGGCCTGCATGCAATTATTTCTTTTAACCCTCTTTGATTCAAAGCAGGTCATTTCATGAGGAGACTGTGAAAAGATAAAGCCCAGTTTCAGTAATAAAAATGCATGACAGAAATCTGTAAATTAAACTTATAACTCATCCTGTTATTCTGCTAAGCAAAATTCTAAAATTCCTTTTAATAACCATTTCACTGCAATTTAATGTCATATGAATCCAAACTGGCACTGCTTTTGATAAATGTTTATTAAAAAACAGAGATAGAATTCTGTGCTGCAATGTGTTTTGTAAAGTAGCCAAGAATTTTCTAGTTTACAATAAATGTCTGTCTTTAGCTGTGTTTTGAAATATTAGTTTCTAATACTTCAATCTGTTTTCAAAGGTGAAAAAATTTACTCTCAGTACAATGATGTAATGTCTGAAAGATGACCTAGTCAGACAAAATTACGCATTATTTTAATCTTCATTTAGATAATTTAAAATACATACATATCCTTTCACTGAGATAAAGTAGCAAATGAAATAATCATGCTGGAACCTTTCCTAAATTTAAATACAGAATATTGATTTTCTTTGTCTTAATTTGCAATCAATCCATAGTTACTCTTTTCTCAATATTTTGAAGGAACATCCAAAAGAAATTATTTCTATGTCTTTGCAAAGATATCACATTATATGTGATATCTCTTCTAAATTACAAATATAGAAAAAAGTCTATAGATAATACACACTGAGATATTACCAGGCATTTGATCCATGTACTTCCTTGCAAATTCACAGAGTGGTAGATAAGAAAACTATGAAAGTTTTAGGGAGCTATGATTCCCAATGATTCAGTGGAGCCAGAATCTTCTGGTATTACAGAAATTAAGTGACAATTAGAAATAGAGAATAGGGAAGTTGATCAATAACTCTACTTAATCTGATTAAATTCTGCCAAAAAGTAGAGTGCAAAGGTTTCTCTATTAAGGAAACATACATTATTATCAAATTTAGAAAATGTGTGTAAAGGTAGCCCAACCTTATTTTAGAATATAAGATTATGTATAAAAACAAGCAGCTGTAAAATCTTATAGCTTCACTACTGCTGTTCTTTTGTTGTTTTGTTTGCTTTTATTGTGAGTGGGAATGATATCTTACAAATACTTTATTAAAAAAAAGTTTAATTACATATTTTATGAAAGTCTGATGGATGATTTGTTCATAAATTCTGCTGGTTCAGAATTGACAGTCAGAAAAGAAACTAGGGTACACTGCTTTGACAAAATAATGCATTCTTGATTGTTATCTGATTTAGAATGATGATGTGCAACATAAAGACTAGGTGGAAATATATATTGTCTAGAGAGACAAAATAACCAGAAGCTAAAAATAAACTGAGAATTTTTGTGGTCCAAAAGAAACAAAATATAAAAAGAGAAACATTTTCTACTTTTAAAATTAAAGTCACTTTTGTTTAAATTATTGCTATGAATATTAATACAAAACAAGATTTCTAATTTTTAAAGCTAAAGATTTTGTAGTCTGCAGAACTTCATAATCTGCTGTTCATAGGCCTTTTTGATCATGCATTTACTGGAATTCCTTGACTCTTCTTTCTAAACACCACCATGTAGCAATTACCAGCTCTCCCTGTTGATGGGGGTTTGGTAATGATACAAAATTTCGCCTTATGACAGAAAGGAGACTTGTGTGCCTCAGAACTCTAGAACATTCATACTGATTTTATGCTCAGGCATGAGAATTTTTTTTCTGGAGCTGTATTATCTTGAGGCTAGAAAAGGAACTCAGAGTCCTGGTGAACAAAGTAGTGTAGTATCTTCACAAGTTAAATGAGAAAAGGAGGCTTGTGTTTCCAGTTTCTTATCAGCTCAAGTTGATGGAATTCTGCTATTCACATATTTTTTTCTTTTCCAGAGTACTGGTGTATAACCACCTTATTTCACAAATAGGAAAACAAAAGCACAAGTTGATTTAAATCTAGGTGGAAAATAAGAGTTTTGTAATTTTTAACTCTCTAATGATTGTCGTTGACATAACTACCAGAATGAAAATCAGAAAAGTAGGACTATAATAAATCAAGAAAAGAGCTTCTCTCACAACTTTTTGCTATAACATCCCCTATGTGGGTTTAAACAAATGTTGACTTACTGTGAGCTGTAAACTGATCATCTTTAGCATGTGGGCATCTTGGATTCAGAAACAAGACATAGGAAATCAATTATTTTTTTTTAATTTTTAAAATTTAATTTTTCTTTTTAATGTTTGAACATAGTATAGAAGACCAAAGACATGTATCAAGGACAAAAACTTAGTCCAGCAGAAAAAAATGCCTGCTGTAAATGTACGATATGTCTTCCCAGCTATGCTGCCAAGTACCCTGTCACAGCTGAGGCAGGAAACAATCGTCACTGTTTCTGTGGTCTCTAATGACTCAGCTGAACACAAGAACAGTGTTTGAGTTTCAATAGCTGGTGACAAGCAAAAAGGCAGTTTGGGGACTGAAGTGATTTTGTCTTGGGAAGATAATTAAACTACTGCTCCTTCTGGTGATCTCCACTACATGACAACTGAACACACTGAATGGACTGAGCTTCTGAATGGACTAATTCTTAAGGGAGAGATTAACTCTGGTAGAAAATGGGACCTCTTGTCGTGCCACAGATAGCTCTGGAGGATGAATAGTTGCATGTCTTTACATAATTAAAAAGTTTCTGGTATTTACCTGTATTTGAATTTCAGAATTTTTACATAGGTATGAATTCGACCTCAATGTCAATAAAAATCTACAGTAAAACTTCTGCTGACTAATTAACACTAAGTTTTTGACCATGAGTTCCTAAATTGGAACAGATCACCAAACAAACTGCTCTGCAAAAGTGGGCAAGTTTGCCAGGAAAGGTTGAAAAGTAGTTTGTGAAGTTATTTATGTCCTGTCTGAATTTCGGGTGCAATTGCACAAAATAACAAAAACGAACCAAGCAGTGCAGAATAATTTATATTTTTTTAGACAAAGGTAAACATGACCTGCAAAATCAAAACTGAATTTGGATTAAGACCAAAAATCTTAAAATTTTGGAGTATAAAGAAGGATTTATCATTTAATAGAGATGGAAAATGGTCCAGTTCAAATGCTGATTTTTTTATGATGGATATATGTCGCAGTTGGAGTTGGTCACATGACAAAGTTTCTTCCAAAACAGAATCCTCTATTGAACAGAAGACTGCAATTTATATACATTTTATCACTTACACATGTCAGTGACCCATTGGCCTTTAGTAACATAAATAATTCTCAATTGGACATTGTTAGTGCGCATGTTAAACAACCATGACTCAGCACTTTATGCAGGAAACCCATTCTGTGTCACCTCCTTCCTGTTCCGTGCTCGACACCTGACTGCAGTAATATAGTTCCTTCTTCAATTCCAACTGTTTTACAAAGACCCCAGTCCAGCTGGGGCCCCCTACAATTCTCTCCGTTTTGTATTAAAAAAATATTGACAGTCTCATCTAATGCAGGGCCCTTGCACCAGAGATACAAATTCTGGCAATATTGATAATACAAAGCAACTATACTAACAAACAAGGAACTACACTAACAGTCAAGGCCAACAGTCCATCATTCAGCGACTTTCTTTCTTCTCCTGAATGCTGAGTATGTCCATGAATGAATTCTTTATGTTACTCGTGAACGCATATCACCCAACACAAGTCGAACACAGTGAGCAGGTATCCATCGAGGACCTCTTTCTTGAACAGGGCTCAAGGCTTGTGCAACAAACCGTTGACANTCGACTGTTGTTCAATGTCTGAGTCCAACACACCTGAGGGAAACCAGTAGATCCGAATCCTCCTGTGCCTCGAATGACATTCTCAGTCCTGGGAACACAGCTCACAAAAGGAATAAGTTGAGCAATGCACGTTCCTTTTTCAATACAAACAGGTGGTGTAGGTGTAGACACCATAGCACATATTTTACCTGTATGATCAGCATCAATCACCCCTCACATATACCATGATACCCTGAATAGTGGCACTTGACCTTCCAATTAATAAAGCACTCAAACCTCTGCCAATCGGTCCCCATGCATCTAAAAGAATTTTATGGACCCCTAAAGTGGAGATAGTTAATGTGTCAGCGGTGGATACATCCATCCCACCTGCTCCCCTTGTCTTTCCTGATAGTTGGTCACATAGGCCTGTGGTTGCTGGAAGCGATGGGCAGTTTGACCTAGTGAGGCAGGTATTTGTGTCTGAGCGCTCCTCTTTGCGCTCCTCCTCCCGTTTCCCGACAATGCATATCCATCAATATGGTAGGTTGATCAACATTGTTTGCTAAAATGCCCAATTTTCCCACATCTAATACAAGTGACTGATTTCTGTGTGGGTGTTCTACTCTTTGATGTTTGGGAGCAAGCTGCTTTCTGATGCCCTATCCGACCACAAGAGAAACATTTTCGCTGTTTTGTGTTAAGTGCAGCCATAGCATCAGCTAATGCAGTCATTGTGTGATCCACAGATCCCACTTTAGCACACACCTGAATCATATCTTCAAGAGAGGGATCACCAGGCATAGCATCAATTTTTTTTTGACAATCTCCATTAACCTTCCTCTGAAGATCCTCCCTCCACTAGGAGTAATTATTCTCCTCTGTTTATTATGGAAAGTTAGAGGAGAAGAGATAAAGTTTCACCAGCTCTTCCTCCACTCCCATGCTACTGCTTCTTTCTCTTGTGAAAGTCTTGGGATTTCTTTACTGACTTTTCGACAGCCAAGAACTTAAGGTTGTGAGGAAGAAGTTATTCTTTAAGTTCCTTTGAAAGATATGTTTTGAAGTTTATCTTTTTCAGGGACCTCAGTAGACATTGGTTTACCATATAGCTGGCAAATTAACTCCTTTTTAATTTCTCAGATGTTATTACATTCTACGTTTTTTCAGTCTTTTCTAATTAGCTTTGCTCTGTTTCTTATGTAAAGGTTGGAGCTGCATGTAGTCATGTCAACAGGATCCCTAACAGATATGAAATAGTTGCTGTGATTTCTGCTTACCAAACTTACAGGTACTAGTCACATGATTCTGCCCAACTGTAAAAAAAAAAAAAAAAAAGGTAGAAGACTATCTGGCAAAGAGTTATTTCTTTTTTCATTATGTCATCCAAGAAAATGTGCCAGCTCTTTGCAGGTTCCTGTATGAGTACAGGCTGTCCCCAGAGATGTTCTGTTGGAGAGAGTAACTTTGGTCTATTATATTAACCTCCTCTGTAATCTCTCTGGAGACTCAGTATATCCCTGGGAGCATTGTAAAACAAGTGTGAAAACAATCTTTTTGTGAATTAAGTTAAGAGCCATTTCAATAGTACTGTGATAATCTAGATATAACAACAACCAACTCGTATCTACAAAAAATCCTATCAGTTTTGAAACAGTTTTGTCCTGCTTGTTGAGAAAGACATTCAGTGCAGTAGCTTGGAGTGCAGTGTGAGCTGCAGTGGTTTTGTTCTGGGGGCAAGAGCCCAAGGCAAGAGGCCCTGAACTGCCCGTGGACCAGAGGGGTTTACTGGACACCCAGAGACACAGTTGGAGTTGAAGACTCCCAGACTTTCACTCCCCTACACTCTAAGGATATAAAGGTCCAGGGGTTTCTTTATTTGGGGTCCCTCCTCAGAAGTGTGGAAGGATAGGCCCACCTAAATCCAATCAGAGTATGCATACAATTCAAGCCATCATGCAGGCAACTGTGAAAGCTCAACTACTGGTTCCAGAGTGTTATCTTGGTGTTAAATTATGCTAAAACCATCGTGGTTCACCAGACTTTGAATACACACCCTGCTATTAAAATAGGATTTGACAGATATGCTACAGTAATCCAGATGTGGCCTTACCAGCGCTGGATAAAAGGGAAGGATCACCTCTCTCTCCAATTGCTGACAACACTTTGTCTATAGGTGGTGAGGATACCATTTACTTCCTTTGCAGCAATGGTGCATTGCTGGGTATTGTTCAAGCTGATATTTAGCTAGTAGCAACCCAAGTTAAAAATATGAGTGTAGGGGAGATGAAAAGTAAGATAATACTAATACCAACTACACAAAGAGCAAGAGGCCACTGCTGTTCTGTATGACAAACCTTTGGCACATTCAAAACATTTGCTTTTACTCTAGCCTGGATAACAGTATAATTTGAAGCTTCACTGCTGTGTGGGAGTACTATCACATTTCTGCATTAGGATCCCTAGCCACTGGCCCTAAAGGATGGCAGTTGTTTGTAGTGAAGTGCCTCACACAACACAGAGAAGCAGTTGCTCATTCATTTTCATGGGGAACACTAATGCATCATACTCTCCTGTTATTTCTGCAACCGCTTTCACTGCTTTCAAATGTCCTTACATGTGCATTCTCATAGCTTGCTGGATTTACAGAGAACAAACTTTTTCAGATAAAATCAGTAATAAACCATGAAGGACTCCAGGTGTTCCAGCACTTGCCATGCTGTTTTCCAGCCTTTGAACATTTCATGATATCAGGATGTGAAATAAGACTGAACAGTAGAAGAGATGTTCCTAAACTTCACTGGCAGCCTGCACAGTGCTGAGTGTTTTGCACCTTTCAAAGCCTTTGCACTTCAGCTAAGTTACCTGTGGGGGTTGCCATTTACCTCTCATTGCTATTTTGAGAGGCCACAGGGAATAAAATGACAAAATATTGTCATCAGTTTCACTGACTCCAAAATCACAAATTAAAAAGAAACCTCTATCTGTAGGCACTTTGTTTACACAGAAGTAACAGACATGAACCACACACAAACATATGATGCTTCTCCTCTTTTCATACATTAATTGGTGGTGAAATCTGCAGCCAGGCGATTCAATACTGATTGCTTGTTCTCTGCAGTGATTTTAGTGTGCTGACAGTTTAACACATTGCCTTAAACCTTCTCATCTGTCAGAAGCAGACAACTCTGAGGGGTTACACTGTCTCTACCCCCAACTCATGGATTGACCTCATCAAAATTGATATAGTATACAAGACATTATGTAGATATCACATTCCTCTGAGATATCAAAGTATGTATTTCTGAAACATGATGTTGTATGTTTGTCTAATCTCTAATTGCTTCAATTTTATGATTGCATATTCCAGTATTTCAGTGCTAAGCTATCCCTGCCCTTAAAGAACTTTGCTTGTTTTTAGCTCTGCTGCACTGTAATCCCATTGCTTCCTGCTGCATCCAAAGTGGATACATGGGAAGTATCCCATGTATTTTTCTAGTTACTTTTTATGTACTTGTCCTTTGCAGCTGTTGCTAGCCCACTTAATACTTTTAGTCTTTCCTCTAAGATCATGCATTTTGGTCACACACTCTAGTTTCTAGGTTTACTTTTTTTCATGCTGTCTCACGCCTTCTCTTGAAATACAGGATCTGAAACTGGCATCTGAAGCTGGCCTAATATGGTGGCATAGAAAAATCACTTCAGAAGTTTCTCATAAAATACAACACAACATTTTTTCAGCATCATGATCCTTATGATTCAAACTCAGGCTATGATCCTCTGGCAGCTATAAGGATGATGCAGGAGGAGAGAGGGGTCACCAAACAGGGAGATAAGAACAGAATAGTAAGAGTAATATGCTCTTTTGAGAGTGAGAGCACAGACAGGATGTGACAAATGGATGCAGGCTGTGATGACAGTCCAGCAGGTATTTAAAAGCATTTTGCTGCCATCTAGTACTATGTATTAGTAGAAGCACTACTCTTTGAAAAAACATTAGGAAAAAATAGAAAAGAATAATATTATACAAAAACCTCTGAGTATGTAACAACTTGTACGAGATTCACATGCCAGATATGGAAGAACAAATCATGTGAGTGAATGCTTTTGTGTGGGATACCACACTGATATTTTCTGTATGGGAATTAAAATCATTATATATCTATATTTCTGTGAATGGTAAATATGGCTTTTCTAACTTGCTCTAAAACTGTCAGCATGGTGGACAAAGTAGTTGCTTACTGCAATATTTTAAAATATACTGATGATAATGCAGATATCTTCCTAGTCCACACACTTTTCTCAAGTCACCAGTCTAGAGTGTTCTCAGACATCTGGTCTAAGTTGAGTTTCACAATCTATCTGTGAAATGAGACAGTCAAAATGTTGTCCCTAACACAGTCCAAAGCCACATCAAATGCTCTTTGCCCTGTACTCCAGCTCCATCAGAAATCTATGTAAAAAGCCTCTCATTAACATACCATACATAGTGCTCTGGCTAATTCTATCAGCTATAAAGAAAAATCCCCAACTTAATCATCTCCCTTCCTCACTTCGGCAAGCAAGAGATACCTCTTTGAAAATGCGGTCTTCTATTGAATTTCTGCTACCTAGAAATCTATTTCCTTGCATGGCAGATACTCACAAACAATTCTTACCTTTCTGGTAACATAACAATAATTTTTAAATTTTTTGTTATGAAATTTCATTCATTCAATTTAAGTACTATTCAGCAGACTCATGAATTATGTATTACCATGATATAGTTACCTGGATTTCCTAAAATGGACTGTTCCCATCAAATTAGTGTCTCTCAAGTAGCACTTATGGGATGTCCTTGGCACTTAAACATGAAATTAAGAACCCTAAAAATTACTTTGAGGAGTCTGAAAATCAATTTATGCATTTCACTCTCTAAATCTTCAGTAGAGAGAATTTTCATTCATGCTTACATCTGTTACCAAATAATACATGGAAAAAAAACCCTTCACACATAACTGAGGGGCATGATGAGAGTATGAAAGTACTGTAAACTGTACAAATATCTTCCTTGAAATTTAACATTTATGAGACACATATGTTACTTTAACACAGTAGTTACATATGTACTTAGAAAGTACCCTTTCAAGTACAGGCATTTGTTCTATTGAGATTACATCACCAAAAATAAAAGTTCTTCATTCTGACATTTTTTACAAATGTTTGCTGCTTTCTGTCCTATTAACCTATCTACAGCCACAAGACAGACTGAGAAGTGCATAAATGGATGCAGAAAAAAAAAATATTAGTAGGAAATGTTGTTTTTGTAACTTTCTCTCATGGGGACCAAGTTGCAGTGTTTTGCAGATCCTCACTCAGCTATGAAGAGTGATGAAAATTCTGGGTTTAACACACAATATATTTGTCTTTAGAGGATACAAACACTTTTTATGCAATGAGAGATTTTGACCTTTCAGATAACTTGCCTTCAGCACAGTAAGGAAATTCAATTTAGTTTCACACTGTGATTCTGTTTCTGAAAGCTGTTGTGCTTAGAAAAGGCTCTGTAACCTGTCTGCATCTAGAGACAACAGAACAGAAAGGGACTGTTTAGTTTGCACAACCATGAGCTTTGGCTTTATATTTTATGTATAATTTAAATCCACCAAGTTGGTTTGTTTTGCCTTTATTTTTAGGC
Source organism: Formicarius rufipectus (assembly GCA_013399695.1). Taxonomy (NCBI): domain Eukaryota; kingdom Metazoa; phylum Chordata; class Aves; order Passeriformes; family Formicariidae; genus Formicarius; species Formicarius rufipectus. The sequence goes on along the minus strand of VXAU01000433.1, from coordinate 579,025 downwards.
CTTATTTGGAAGTTTAAACTCTTACTGCAGGGTTTTAAAACACCTGTTGTTTTTTAGCCCAAGAAATGATGTGTATTTGATGCTTGATATCAGGGAATTATTGAATAAAATGATATACTAAAATTAATTGGTCTAGAGATTAGAACTAAGTTTGAAATTCAAATGCCTCCCTATATTTCACATAAGCTTTTAAAGGAAAGAACATATGAGACACTGGAAAAGAGCTATTCAATATTGGCAAGGTTTTGACTCAAATCAAAGTATTTCTCAAATACCTCATTTTTCAAAAATATCTTGTGGAAATTGTATATGGACATATGATTTGGAAAGAAATGACTTGTTAGCAATTAAGCTTCTCTCTAGTTTCCTTTTATTTTGCAGTATCTCATCAATTGTGATTTCTGCATTATCATATTCACTTTTATCTAAGTACAATATTACAAACTTGTATGAGCCAAACCTATCTGTGGAATATGATGACACACTACTGTGGGGGAAGCACCTGTAAGGGAGGCACCTGTAGGGGACTGCTGAGAGGAGGATTTTTATGAGTGGATGAATTTATCTGCTGCTAATTAGAGACTGCCACAACCACCAGCTACCCATTCCCATAGAGCCGCTGTTTTTTAAAGTTTTTATACTGTTCAGTTGTTATAGTTAGGATAGAAGATGTATTAGATAGATAATAATTACTATTTGACTACCTCTGTTTGTTCAATTGTTCCGATTGGTTCTGGGAAGCCCAGTTACAGCCCCCTGATTGGTCCTTGTACCCCTAAAACCCCATAGGCTGACTGGTGGCGCAGTGCAGCACCAGCATACAAGGCTAGCCACCCCTAATTTTCCCTTATAAGTTATGAGCCCTCCTTCCCTTTTCCTTTCTTGTCGTGATCCACCCCTAACTCCACCCAAGTTCTAGAATCCTCCGACCGAACCCTATAAGAGTCCCATGCGCCCCTAATAAACCGTTCACACCTGTTCCTACCCCACGCTGTGTGGACCGTTCCTTCTTTCCCTCCGTGGACTGCGACATACTACACTCTGGCATAAGAATATTTCTACTATCCTTATGTTGCTTACTTTTCAGTTCATCTTACAGAAGAACATTAAAGATAGATAGATGATAGTTGTGGGGGGTTTTATTTTTTTTTATTTTTTTTTTTCAATTTTTCCATAACAAGAAATGAGCTTAATACTAGGCTAAGTACATATCACTGTAAAGCAGGAAAAAAGAGACTGCTCATTTTATTTTCATTAAGTAGATTATTTTTTTACAACTGACTTATTCATAAGATCATGATGTTTTAGAAAGCAACATTTTATTCTTCATGTGAGAAACAAAGACATTTCCATTAACGCTGAATATGAATTTCTGAGGGGAAATGTATTTTTTCTGCTCTCACTATTACATATTTATACAAAGCATTAATTTAACTAGAAAGAAAATATTTTGTTGAAAAAAAAATTAAAGCAAAAAAAAAAATCTAATTAACTAAATTACTGCAACAACTAAATTAATAATTTACATTGGCTTCATGGCTCTTGAAAGCTTTATTACAATGTCCTATTAATGTTCTCAGTTATTAATGTTATTAGTAAAAGAACAGTGAATCTTTCAAGGAGGTTTATTACCCTATACATTTTTGTAGGCAGTTATAAACTGTCCTGGATATATATTTAATAATTAAAAAATCACAGTTATCCTAGTTGTAGTGAGTTCTTTTAACCCTCCTCCTTTTGGCAGAATAGAGTGTTGCAGTGATAATGTATTTTTAGCTGTAATTCAAAATGGAAAATAACATACTGAATAGATGCACTAATATATTCTAGGGCAGGAAACTCACTCTGACAATGGGCAGAGCATATTTGACAGTCTAGGTGATGAAGTTTGAATGGTGAAGTAAAAAAGCTGTGTTCTTACCACAATGAGCTTGATTATACAATAATTCCAGCTTGGAAACTCTGCTTCAGATCTACGTGTTCACTATTGGAGCGAGTCCAGAGAAGGACCACAAAGATGACCAGAGGGCTGGAGCTCCTCTCATGTGAAGGCAGGTGGAAAGAGCTGGATTTGTTCAGCCTGCAAAAGAGAAACCTCTGAGGAGACCTTATACCACCTTCTAGTGTCCAAAGGCAGCCTACAGAAAAGCTGAAGATGGACTTTTCATAAGATCACATAGTGATAGAACAAGAGGAAATTAGTTTGCAATGAAAGAGAAGAGGATTAGATTAGATATTAGGAAGCAGTTTTTTACTGTGGGGGTGGTGAGGCACTGAAACAGGTTGACCAGAGAAGATGTGGATGCCTTGTGTCTGGAAGTGTTCAAGACCAGGGTGGATGAGGCTCTGAGGAATCTGCACATGGCAGGTTGTTTGGAACTAAATGTTGTTTAAGGTCACTTCCAACCCAGACCATTCTAGGATTCTACAATATGATGTACTCTAACCATACACAAAATCTACATCTAATTTAAGCTTGTGGACAGTAGGACACTTTATCTCTCAACAAATAAGCATCTGGATCTGTGCAAATACAGTTTCAGATAACTCTGAGACTTCCTTCGAATTTAAGTGTTTTACCTTTTAAAATGATTACTTACTTACAATAGATCAGAAGCAACTTCCACTGTCACCCAAATAGACATCTGCTGTTGTAGTAATAGATTGACAAAGAGCTGGTCAGCAGGCCATCACTGCACTTTATCCTCTTCTACTCTGTGTTCCTTTTGTCTGGCTAATCTTTTGGATTTTGCTTTCAGGGTCTGTCTCTTGGAGCAAGACACAGAGCAAAAAACTACCACAGCATCAATACAGTACTACTGTCTCTGCAAGGGCCTTATGCAAGGTCAACAACTACTTTCTGAGCTGATTCTTGATTTCACAGTAGAGAAGAATATTAATGCTTAACCAAAGTAATCTCTTCTGTAGAAAATGAGGAAGAAGTAAACTCAAAGTCTATCATAGCACCTCTGTTAAAGCAACAAGAAGAATGACAATTCTAGAGCCAACTCTGAAATGCATGTTTGAATAGGCTCAGAAAAATTCTGCTTTTTAATGGAACATGTGTTTTATATGCAATGAGACAGCTGGTCCAAACAAACATATCTTTGCAGAACCCATTTCTATGGCATTGAGACCAAAAAAAAAAAAAAAAAATCACTGTGAATGGGAGTTCATTTTAAAATGACTCATTAACTTACAAGCTTCACTTCCATCTAAAGATATTTGATCTCTTCCTCTTGCAAGATTTATTCTTGCAATTTGTACTTGTGAATTACTGCAATTCACTTATTTAATATCAATGACAATAGAGGAATGGACCCTAATAGCAGTTTTGTTCAAAAAGGACTACATTATACCTAAGCAGTCCCATTGACTTCATACTTCACTCTCAAAAGTAGCAGGTACATTGAAGCAGATGCTTGGAAATGCCTAATAAGAAATATATCTGTTAGAGAAATTTCATTCTCTTTCCCAGTTTGGCTAAATATGTTGATTGTGGATTAGAAACCCATCTACAATATTGTACTTGAGTTTAAATCCTTTCAGAGGACATAAAGCAAAGTAATATTCTTGAAGAAGGGGAATTATTAAGAAATCAGATGTTCTGAGATTTTATTCCACAAAATAGGAAACAGAAGACAGTAAATCTTTTTGCAGACACTCCTATTTTTAGAGTTATATCCCTGCTTATGGTCTTAAAGAGTAAGTTTATTGACAAGCTGAAATGTGTGTAAATTTAAATGGAATTGTATCAAACTCAAAGCAATGGAGTTTACCACAAAGTGTTAAGAGGTATTCTAGAAAGACACTGATAAATTACGAATTTCAATTAAAGAAACTAGGTTGGCAAAGTGAAGGAGCATTTTTCAAGTTTTCAAGGAGAAGTAAGACCTTTACCCGACATAGTTTGCTTTTTTCAACTGTATGGACCAATAGGTAGTACTTCTGGTTTTTATCTGTAAGTCTGACTGCATATGACAGTTGTTTATGGGTCACAGACTTCAGAAAGACCATCATAAGGCTGAATTGCAGAGTCTAGTGATTGTATATAGTATTTTCCTTTCCTTTTTTAGTACTTAATGCAAGCCAGAATAAATAAACAGAATAAATTCTGTTTACTTTATGTTTGTGCTGATTTTTTTTTTTTAAATTTGCCTTTCATTCTTATTCTTCCTGAAAGAATTCAAAATCAGATGCAAATCAAAATTTCACTGTTTTGAAGGAAAAGAACTTTTATTAAAAATTGTATTTTCAATTGGACAATTATTCTAGTGGGAGGTTGTGACCCCCTGTCTCTCTCTCTCTGTCTTTGTCTCTAGTGGGACACTTATGACTTATCTTAAAAGATTACACCAGTAGAAAAAGGGATGGAAAATCGAAAGACACTGCTTAGCTCTCCTAGAAAATGTATGCAGAAGAGAAGGCAGAGGCTGTCAAGCAAATATATATATTTTTTTTTTTTTCAGTCTTCAAAACTAATTGAAATACATAGTTTAATGTCTGTATAGGCATAAGTCATCTCAAAGATCAGCTATTTTCCACTGGTTGCTTATACATACACTGTTTTATAATTTGTAGTCCTCTGTCAGTGTGAAAAGCAGAGGTTCATCGACCCATTAGTTCAACCTTTGGTATTCTTCAGACCATGATGAATGATTGCCCATGTAACTGCTGCACTGAGTTCACTTTGAACTGCATTAATGTCTGTGGACATCTTTCCAAGATACAGGAAGCAATAGTGACTTCTCAGTGTTTTAAAACTGGGCTGGAAAGACAATTAAAGAAAAATTTCCTACCATAATTTTCAACTGTTCTTTAATACTGTCTCAAATCAGAAAGGATTAAAAAAAGCCCAATACTCCTATTTGTGGACGATAAGGACAAAACTCTGATAAAAGAATGTAGCATAACATTATTTATACTGCATTTAATGAGTGCTCACTATAATATATCCATAATCCCCATAATACTGTAGGGAGCCCTGAGCTAGCTAATGCAGTAAATTAACTACTGGCCCAGCACAGCAACATGCAGTTTTGCATGCTGGGTAGCAAAAACACTACATTTAAAATAGCATTTTGTTCTGTCTGTTCAGTGTGTTAAAATATATTTCAAACTTGACAAAGAGGTGAAATGTTTCCCCTTTTGATGAACATTTCAAATATGCAAACTTTTGTCTGAGGGTGGAACTGCTGGGAAAAACTGGGCAGAGAGCTGTGACCACATTGATTCAGTTTCTCCTTGCCTCCTGAGTCTCCTTCAGGATGAAGTGTGGCACAGGCACTGCTCTAAAATAACTGTCAGGTGAAGTGTGAAAAAACTGTTCCTTCATGATGTCAGCAGGACAGAAGAAAAATACAGTACCAAAGCAGAAGATACTCCATGACAAAGTGCAGTCTTCCAGTGCTTCTCTATTCAGTTCTACCTCCTCCTGAGTTCTGACTTAGGTTCTCCTTTTTGTCTTTACAACACCCTGACACTATAGTATCAGTGTAAATCATTCACTTACTGCATTACACCTTGTTTTCCTATTTTCCCAGACTGCACTCCAGCCTTCCAAATTTTTGTAGAGTGATGATTGATGATTTGCCCTATATTTGAGCTCTGATTTGGCTCTCCCTGGCTGTTTTCTACTGAAGTTCTCTTCTCTGATTTGCCTTACCCACTAGCATCTTGTCAAGGTGGATTTCTTTCACACAGTTCTCAATTCAATATATGAAGTGAGTGGAAGATGGCTCAGATCTTTAGCTTTCACCTAAGGAATCAGAATGAAATCATAATGTGCTTCCACCATTTCATAAATGTATTGAAAAACACAAACTTGGTTAGTTATTGCTATAAGTAAACAACAAACGACTTCATGTGGATGTATATTGGAAAGTTCATCAGGACCTGCACCATAAAAACTTTTTCTCCCTTTCTTTCCTGGAAGTCCACTGACATGATCACTGACCTGTCTGTGAAGTTTCCAAAGGAGAACAGAAGCTTATCCTGACTGAAACACATGGAAGATCTGATGACTATTTGAAGAGGAGTATGTTCTCAATTACTCTCAAGTTATTACAGAAAAGAGATTGAATAAGGAAAAAAGCAACCAAACAAAACAAAACAAAACAAAAAAACCCAAACCAAATTAAACTACCTCAACACTGGCAGCTAAGGATCCTTCAATTTTTTTTATTTTATTTTATTGAGTTATTCATATGGGTTAAGAGCAGAGGAAGCCAACTGCTTCATAAGAACACTTCAGACACCTCAGGAAAACAAGAGGGTCTCAAGAATTCTCACCAGGAGCAATTACAAAAGGATTATAGTGACTAGAAGTGTGTTGTACCTTGTCAAAAAACAGAATTAGCAGGATTTCAAGATGCTTTAGTGGTTTTGATTTATGCAGCAGTCTTGGTAAGGAGATCTGATTAAAGTGTGACAGTTCAATGAATCCTGTGCGTGCAGTATGAACAGAGTGTGAACAGTCTTCATTAAGAATGCAGTAAAAATTACACATTTTATGGTACTCAGGAAATTAAGGTGCTTGTAGGAAAAGATTCTGGAAATAAAAAACAAAGCTCAATAAAGTCTGCTATCAGTTACATATTGGATTAGGTAGAATGCTGAAATAAATTAAAAAACCTAACCTGACTGTTTTAATTCATAAGATGGAAAAGTCACTGACATTTTCGTGTGTTTAGTCACATATAGTTTTAAAACTCACTGTAAAACTCCAGCTGCTGTTACTTAAGTACAATCAAACATATTTGAAAAACTCTTTTTGAAATGGTTAGAGAATGAAATAGTATGTTTTTCCAAGGATTAATTATGTAGAAGGCAATCAGACATTAGGGTGACTAGTGACAGTCTAGAACTCTATTAAAGATTCATGATTTTAACAGAAGTTTTTGAAAAAAGATCTGTATCAATGTTGAAAATCTATCAAACTCTTTCATTAACTGAACAAATCCTGTAGAATAAAAAGAGTCTAAAACTACTGATATATTGATTACTAGGAATGATTTCCGTACACATGGGACATCAGGACAGATTGTTTGAATTAAGATAAATTAATGGTGGCTACAAAAAAAAAAAACCACAAACAAACAAAAAACCCCAAACAAACAGAAAACAAAACAAAACAAAACAAAACCCCACTCAACAACAAGCCAAAAAAAACCAACCTTGGGAATACACTGAGTTAATTTCATCCAGATGAAAATGTATTGTTTCATGAAGTATCCTTTATTCTGACTCATAACCTGCCTGACGGAAATGTTCTCCTTGGCTTTCACTTAGGAAAGTAATGAAAAGTAAGCTGTAGTTCTAGTCTGCCACAAAATAATGTTAAGCAATTTTAAATCTCAGTGCAATATAATGAAACCTGTATGTCTAAACACTATCTGACCTTCAAATTAGAGTATTTGGTTTAGAATATTTAGACATTAATCATTCTGAATTCTTGCCAACATGAACTGATATTCAGTCTTGCAGTGGTGGGGTTCCTTGTATTAGGGGACATCTTTCTATAGCAATTGGTTTTCTGTAAGTACCTCAAAAAAACCCACAAACAACACAAAACCAAACAAACAAAACAACAAAACAACAACCAACAAACAAAACCCTCAGCTAAAGTAATGATCATAAAGATTTCTACTTTCTTTCAGTGACTGTTCTGGAGACTGACTTGCTTTAGAACTGGAACAGCTTTTGACACAAAAAAAGACACCACACTCAATGCCTCCTTGTTAAGTCTGCTGGTAGCCTCAGCTGAAAGTAGCCATGGCAGGGTTTCAGCAAACGTTACTGAAACAGCCAGAGAGAAGCTATCAGTATTTGCTGGCCATCAATCTCATCTTTTTAATGTGTTTGTAGAAGAAAATATTTACTGCAATCTCATATCATAACAAAATAAATTAAATAAATTAAATAAATTATGAATTGTGTTTTAGGATGCTCATTTGAATGTACTATAGCTGTAACCTGAAAGGTATTCTATTTACTAGGTTGAACTGCATTATGATTAATTTTCTACTTATGTTTTTAGTTCAAATACTCTCAACTGAAAGTTATCTTGGAAAAAAAAATAAAAAGAAAAAAAGAGATATATTTAGAAGAAAAATTCTAATACAATAAAATAAATCCAGAAGATTTTATGCATCCCTCTCATTTTAACTCAGATTGCAGTATTAGAGACTAATTTATTTATTCAGATAAACCCTTAAATTTCTTCAGAAAGTAAACTGCTGTTTATTGGCTTTGTGAGGGGAATTTCAACCGCACAGTGTGAACTCACAGAGCCTGAAACCAAAGGAATAATTGCAATGGCAGATTTGTTGCATTAAGAAATTGTAGAGAAATATATGGTTTTCTTGCATTCATCGATTTCCTTTAATTTCAAAGGGATACCGCTGGTTTAAGTACAAAATCTAGAAAGCACTAAATTTTGTTTAATTACTCAAGGCAACACTTTCTGAATCGTGGGGCTAAGCTTCAGTGATATTGTGCCCTTTGTGTTACCTGGGGCACTGCAGGAGGGGAAAGTATTATTTTTAGTTCACTATTTTGGATGCTTCTAACTGCAGCTGAGATGTACTGATGCCATAGAGGTCACATGAATCAAAACCAAGAGTGAATATCTTGGAAACTGTTGCGAGAGTTTTCATCTGAAAGCTACTACAGATCTGAAGTATTTGGTTGATACATTTGGAAATGTACTGAAGTGTTAGCTCCGAAGAGGCCAAAATGTACTTCATCTGTTTCTCGAAAGATGAATGTAGGTTTTTCTCTCATGACAAACAAAACAACATAGCAGTCTGTTGGCAGGTGCTTGTGGGCTGCTGTCAGGTCCCTAACCAACCTCTACCCCTCAGCGTTTCTTCGCAGTTTGCACCCCAAGAAATGTTTGTGGTTTTGTTTTTTGTTTGTTTGTTAAATTTTTTTTGTTCTGTTTTTGTTTGTTTGTTTGTTTTGTTGTCCAGGGACAGCCAAAGAAGAAATCAAGTTCATTTAGAATAAGGTTCCAGGGAAAGGTTTTTGTTAATATAACACATTGGACTGTATAATACGAAAGAGGGGTTGTACACCTATATTAGGAGGAGACAATTCAGTACTTCTATGCATTGCAATAATTTTGATTTAGTTGTTTTAAGCCTTCTGACATCCATATACAGGCAAGGTAGGCATGTCAACAGCTCATAAGTATATAATACGGACCATGTCTCTGCTTGCAAGGCCAGTGAGGTATTCAATATAGATAGCAAAGGCCACAAATTCAATATGAATATGCATTTTGCAGGTTTTCAGACTAAGGAGTCAGAAGCAGTTTCCAAGACAGAGGCCTCAGTGATAACAGCAGCATATGCTAGATGACCTTGGCTAACAGCAAACTGAGAAAAGAAGCCTGATAATATGNAGAGAGCCTTTTCTGCCATTCCCGAGTAGAACTGTAACTTTAGATGAAGAGGAATAAAATCTCATTTTGTTTCTTGATGCAGTCAGGTTGTCTTAATTAACAACTAAGGTATATAAGCCTCCTACTAAGACACCAAAACTGTGTCAGTGCAAAAATCATCAGCTACAGATGAGGATATGGAGAAAATTAATTTGTTGCCAATTGAAATAGATTTGTGTAGTGAGAAACAAGGAGGAACATTAAAGCAGCAGCTTTCTAGCCGCTTTTCCCAGCTCAACTTCACTACACTCCTTACTCCTACTCCAAGCCCTGGAGGAGTGGATGAGACATGTCACATTCAATACATAGAGGGTTCTCTCTGCTGTTTTTTCCTTCTCACACTTTCTCTTTGCTCCAACATGGGCTTTTCACAGGCTGAAGTTTCTCCAGGAATATCCAGCTGCTCCAGCATGAGGTTCTCTATGTGGCAGCCTCTGGCTTCTTCTCTGTGGCCCCTGCTGTCAGCAACTGGGCATGGACATTGACTGATACAAACGTCAAATGATCCATGCATTCTCACCTGGCATGTGCTGATTTGTTGCTTATACAAGAACTTTGCAGGAAAATCATGGAAGTTTTAAAAAAATCAGAAAAAGTTTCTCAGGCCTGTTGCTATTGGATCATCAGCCTATTAAAATAAAGTATCTCAAATTGAAACACATTAAATAACAAGTTAAAACCAATATCGTGGCATGTCCTGAAATTTAATATCACACTCATTTTCTGTTTTTCACAGATAAAAGAAGACATTTACTATGGAAGGTGCACAGAAAATGTAAACAGCAGATCTCATTAAGTAAAAAGGAGGCAAATAGGAACCCTGATCTGAATGAAAATGTATCCTCTGACAGCTGAGTTCCAATGGAATATAGCAATAGTATACAGATAGAGACATGAATAATTATGTTTTATCTGAGTGTTTCTCTGCATATCTACACTTGTTTGTTAATTCCCACAGACCTATTGTTACAGCATAGCCACAATAATGTGCTTCCCTTGCGGAAGAAAGGGAATATTGTTTTTCTAGCTCTGTTTGGAACAAATTGACTTTTTCTTGTGTGCGTTTAAAGGCAAAGCAGAATATAATAGTGTTTATTCTGTCATTACATTGAATAGAAAAATGCTAATTTAATGTTCCAAGATAATTATAAGAAGAGTATGTCAATATCTAGGGAGGGTTTGTGCATATTGCTTTTTTAGGGACAGAGAAGAGACCGGATGTTTTTCTGCCATAAGGGCATAAACAGTTCTCTGTTGAACTGCTGCAAGTTCAAAGAGACACCATTGACTGGCAGTTACTATGAATTAAAAGTAGTGTGACTTAAAGTAGAAGCTGATTTTTGGATTTAGATTGGAAGGAAATAAGGTTATTGCATCCTTTCTAATTCTAGGAGTTCACAAATATTTATTTAATAATGTTGCTTATAGAAAATGTGCCGCATAATTACCAAAAAAATAGATAGTGAGACACTTTGAGTATAAGTTTGTTAATCAGCACTGCCATTGTTTCAGCAGCAAAATCTCATCTGCTCCTTTTTACACCCTTAATATTGTAACTCCACTAAAAGCAGCACTTCTACCATAGGGACTGTCAGCAGGAAAGCAATGAATCAGGGATTCTACAGGAGCAGAAGCCATAACTGACATAAACAAAATTATAGCTGTCTGCAGGCAGGGCTTTCTGCAGGTTTTGGGGAACTGCAGGTTCAGTACAGCTATGGGCATGACTAGTCAGTGCCACACTATGCCCGGGATGTTAAGACTCCCAGAACCAGACTAGTAGATCCAACTCACCCACCTGTTAACCTATAAATGTAGGACTTCAAAATGCAATGGGTTTTAAGTATCTAAATATTTTAAAGCCAACTCTTTGATGCATTCCTTTTTCCCCCCCCCCCCCCCATGTCTTTTCTGCCTTGATTCAGATATTAACTGACCTGCTGCAAAGGAATGCAAGTCAACTTTCTGTAATTCATATTTTTCTATGCTAAATACAGTAATAAACAGATTAAATAGTTATATAATAATATAGTTCTAAAAAAATCAAGAAGAGTTTGAAGTAACTTCACACTACTGTGTCATTCCAGAAAACATCTTTATCATGAGTACAGTGTAGTTAATATGCAGACTAATTTTTTTTCCTAAAATACAGTGCAGTTAGAGTTTTTTGTTTGTTTTTGTTTTTGTTTTTGTTTTTTTCCCTAAACATTATCTTTTTTACACTGGGGGTGTATTTGTAATATATTTTATCATGATTCATCACATGTACCATTTAATTTTGTTTTTTTAGCTGAGTAATCAGGTCAAGTGAAAGGTGTCTCAGCCCATGGCAGGGTTGATCAGACTATGTCATCTTTTAAGGTCCCTTCCAACCCAAACCATTCTATGATTCTATTTAAGGCTAGAAAAACACCAACAAAAATAATTCTATCATCATCAATGACTACAGAATAGGTCCATACTGCAGCTGATGACTCTGTTATTTATGCAACTAAGATGTATAAAACAGGTATAGGTCATAGGATTTTGAATTGTACCTTTGTATGCTACCTTTATTTACAAAATGATTAAAATTCTTGAGCAGCAAGTTAAGAGTACAGCACATTGATTCCCTTGCCTGGCTCAAAGGTTAATACACTGTATTATTATTTATACACAAATAAAAAGAGTCTTTTAGAAGCTTTGATTTTCTTCCAACAACATAGAAGTTGAGAAGATTTTCAGTGATTGCTACTTTAAATAAAATTTTTTTGACCTCTTGGATCTTGGCATATGGCATTGAAATGAGAAAGAATGAACCTACTAACACTTAAGGAGAAAGAAGAGGAAATTAAATAAAGTCTTAGGGGCATGAAAAGTTAGTGCTTAATTTTCTAACATATCTAAGTCATATCAAAGGAAAGGAAGTTCATCTGAGGTTTAGAAATAATTACCTGATGCTAGGGACTGAATCACAACTCCAGTGCATATGAGGAGATTAGCATCTCTTACATTGAAGATCTTTAAGAAGAAGCATAAAAAATTTGTTTGTTTGTTTGTTTGTTTTTGTTTTGGGATATCCTTGTTCAGGATCTTTGAGTTCTGTAACAGTGTCTTAAAACACAAGTTCTTACAAGCTTCTTCATGTAAATTCTGCAGCCAACAGATCACTGTTAGAATGATGAATCCAAACTGTATAAGTCAATATTGTTTTTCCAACTGAGAGTTCAGATCAGAAATTGCACTAGGGAGCATGTGAGAAAGAAAGGGAATAATCAGTACTGTGATTCTGTGGACCAGTTGGCTTGTCACACAGATTATTACATGCAAAAGACATCTGTTTTATATCCACATTAATTTGATTTGATACCCCAGAGTAAAGAAGCTTGAGTACACAAATGGATTAGCAAATACATTCTTTCACTTTAATCCTTCAATATAATGACTAAAATGTCTGATAAGAACCATGGATTGACTGCCAGCTGGGATAAAATACTGCAAATGCAGTTGTGTAGGGTGGTAATGTTAAAACTGCTTTGTGACAGTTCTGATTTATTGGATTCAGCAACATGCCTCATGAGGAGCATGCAAAGTACAAATCCCAGTTAGGATGACTGAATTTCAAGTCAAAGACAACAAGCAGTACAAAAATAAAGCCAGATCTCATTCCTGACTGTGAGGCTGTGGAATTATTCTGTTTTTATTTCTTTGGCAAAAGCTGAAAAGCTGCATGTCTTCTTCTGGGTGTTGTAATATATTTTTTTGGTCAGCATTTTTCCTTGTGGTTGACAAAACCAGAGCAACAGCATTTACACCTCTGAAAGGAGATTGTGTGGAAGGATGTTTCCCTGCAGTAGCTGCTTCCTAGAGGTTTTTTACTTTGCTACTCAGGTTTGTTGGACAGAAGAGAACTCTCCAACACCTATACCTGCTCTAAACCAAACAGATTTATGTGGAAAAACAAAATTAACAGGTGTTAGGATTTTTTTTTTTCCTGAAATACATAAAAGTAGACAATTACATTAAAATTGTGTTCAGAAGAGTAGCAGACATCAGGGATTTTGACATTGTTGTCCTGGAATGAAGTGGTACTTATGAAGAAATAGTGCAAAACATAGCATCGTGTACTGGCACCTATCATGGTGAGAAAATGCTACAGGATTACACAAATGCTTCCATAAGCACTTTGAGTTTATTTAATTGATTAACACTATTTTTCAAAGTTTTGTTGCTGTTGCTATTGGTTTGATTGCATGTTTTTTTTTTTTTTGTTTTGATTTTAGTTTTTGTTTTTGTGGGTCTTGTTTGTTTGCGGTTTTGTTTGTTGGTTTTTTGTTTGTTTTGGGTTTTGTTTGTTTTTTGGGGAGGGAGCTTGTTTGTTTTTATTTGTTTGGTTGCTTGGGGTTTCTTTGTTCCAAAAGTTTTGTGCTTGGAGAAGAAATTTTCACCTTGCAACATGTACATGGAACATTAGTGCTGTCCTGCATCAATAGAAGACACTAAGCAGTAAAGAATCATCTTATTACTTATGAATTTTTAATTAATTTTTTTTTTTGTTAAGTTATAACTTTAAAGGACAATTTGTCCCTTAACAACAGAGCTGGCTGAAATAGACAGAGAATATTCAAATGAACCTGAACCATCAGACAGTCCTAACTTAGATATCTGACTGATTTCTGTATCTTTCAGTGGCCAAAACATAACAAATTCTAGGTTATGCTTTACAAGGATCTTGAGCGCATTTCTGATGTCACTGGATGACAGAGGTGTTAGTGATTCTTAATGCCTCACCTTCTTGGGACTTGTGGCATAGTTTGTAGCTGACGTTAAGAGCATGATAAAATTTAGTGAGAAGACCTGGAAGCATCTGCTTTGCCTTACACAGCTACAGAAAAGAACCTCTAATTATCCCTGGCCCTGTCTCTTTTAGCTCTGCCATGTGAATGCAAAATGTGTGTGTATGTAGCAGGTGATGCCAGAAAAGCTGGTAAAAGAACTTTTTAAGACTGTTTTTGAGTATTAGAAAGTAAGTATTCCTTATGACAGCATGCTGGATGCACAGGAAATATATTCCAAATTGTGCATATCGAATCACAAAGGCTCCATAGCTTTATTCAGTTGCACAAGTACAGATTCAGGCATTGCCTCATCTTATCCCTCATCTACTCAACACACCTTCTGTCAGAGGTCCTGTTGGTGTTTGAGAAGGGCTCCTGGTGGTTGCCTTCTTTGTGTTCCTCAGTTTGTCCTTGACCCCTTGCTTTTGGCACAGCATTGTATGTTACAGAATGGTGTCAAAGCCTATGACCAGCTTTGACTAATTTTATAGTTTTGTGTCCCTTTTATCCATCTTGCTTCACAGATAGAGGAACTTTTTGTCTTGTTAAATTTCCTACCCGTTGAGACTCTTACCACAGAATGGTAAACTACATAGTTTGGCTACACTGGTAAACTGTACAGTCACTAATAAACTATATAGCTCTTTATGGCTACATAAGTATGGAGACTCACAGGCACTTTTTGTTACACTTCATTCACATGAAAGGCCTTAAGGTCTTCTCTTTGCAGAAAAGCATCAGGTCCTGTTTTCCCATGTAATTTTTCAGATTTTCAGCTGCTAAATGAGGCAAGAGTCAGGAAGCAATTACATGAGCATGAGGCTGAACTTCTACACATAAGATGTAGAAAAGGCAATATTTTATTTTCTATCTCATTTCACTTGAAAGATTGAGGTAAATGCTAGCTGTCTTCTCTTCAATAATTGAAATATTACACAGAATATAAATAGAAAAGGAATGAGCATTTCTGTCCTTTTTTTTTTTTCTTTTATTTTTGATTCCTGTGTGAATTTTCTTTCTAATGCCTAATAATCTTTATAGGTAATTATAAAATACTAAGTACATGATCCCTAATGTGTGATGAATTAGTACATTGGTTCATAGTCTGATTGGTAAATCTGTGTAAGAAACAGAAATGAAGATAATTAACATTATTTAAGGCAAGTGTGTATTTTCCATCAGTAGATTATTTTTATTTTCTCCACCTCTGCCACTTTGTGAGATTTCTTGTAAGCTCAAATCAGTGTTTTGTAACAGATATCACTATCATTGGTGCATCAAATAATAATTCATAAATAGCAAATAATTTCAGAATATGTGAATAGAATATCTGAAGTTGCACATGAGTGATAACTAAAAACCTCATACTATCTTTTGTGAACTGGTACTATTGTGGAGTGTTTGAATAGCTTGACAGAGCTATCTCAGAGTAGCCTGGGGATATCATACCAGTCAGTGACTTTTTCTGAAGTTAGACAAAGCTCATAAAATCTATAGTCTTCTAATTTTTACAGTTTCCTTCCTTCCTTCCTTCCTTCCTTCCTTCCTCCCTTCCTCCCTTCCTCCCTTCCTCCCTTCCTCCCTTCCTCCCTTCCTCCCTTCCTCCCTTCCTCCCTTCCTCCCTTCCTCCATCTTACTTAAAGGCACAAGAAATCTCTCTACCTTTACTCCTTTTTAGCTGCAGTAATACTGTCAGGAGTGTTGAACAATGACACACTTGAATTCTGCAGCTGGGACATAAATGAAGAAGACTGAACTGCACCAGACATCATCTAAAATACTAAAGATTACTTTTAATCATGATGCTTTTATATGAAGGTAGATGTACTCAAATATTATTTTAGCAGTTTAGAAACAGGCCCTTCAAAATTGTCACAGAAGTTAAAATAACATGATTTCACTGCATTTTGTCCAAATGCAACCTAACACTACTCTACACAACCACAAAGGTTTTTATCCTTGTTGTGCAACAGAACAAATACCAAATTCTACTCAGAATGGTATGAGTGCAGGAGACTGACATTGGAAGTAGTCTTCTTCCATTATATTCACATAGATACAAAGCCATTTCAATGGATCCAAAAATAGACTACAGTGTAAGAGCCTGGGATGATTAGCTGAGTAGTACACTAGGATAAGGAGATTTATAAATACTTTAAAATAACCTTTGAGCCAAACAAAATCCCTTCCTCAGAGGTGCTGTAAACTAAAATCTTTCCCATAGAAACGTGTGG
>VXAU01000433.1:496427-555687 GCA_013399695.1 Formicarius rufipectus | reverse complement strand
TTTTTTTTTTTTTTTTTTTTTTTTGAGGCAGTATTAATACTCCACTCCTCTGTCTCTATTACCTGGTTAAATATCAGACCAATTTGTCAATTCAGACAAATGTGTATGGGAATATTTGTGCATATATTTTTCAGAAGAAGGTGAAAGATTATTGATCTCAGTGTGCTGCTTTTGAATGCTGATATCAACTTCTGAAAACAAAGTGTTGTGCCATTTTCTTTAGCTACATTAGATTTCTTCTGTATTTGAATAACCTTCACATTTTCATTTTAACAACTTCACATCCAATGACAATGTAATCTGTTTATGTGGGTAATTTCTTGTGCACTTGACTGTATAAACTAAATGTCAAATCAAATTTATCCATAACTCTCTCCTGCTATTCAGAATATTTTCTGTTTCTGTGTTTTTAAAAACCTTAGGAAGAGGTGTGTGATTGAATGAATGGTAGACAGGCACAAACAGAGGTGTATCTTGCATATCTCTGAGCCTTAACACTTCTTTACTCACAACTGCTTGGACACCTGCTGTTTCAGGTTTTTTTAGCTTTCCTTTTTTTTTTTTTGTCAATAGTGCTAGCTTACCAAAGCCAAGGCTATTAGTGTGTAAGCTTCCTGAATACATAATATATTTCCTTGCATCAGGTTTGTGTTGAATTTCTCTATTTAGACATAAGTATTTTTAAGGGGAGAAACTAATGAACTAAAGAGCTGAATGAACTGAGTGAAGTCCAGTGCAATGTTACTTCTATTGATTATCTTTGATGATACAGAAATGTCTCTACGAAATCTTTCATCTATCTTCACTGTTTAGCTAAACAGATGTAACAGTTCAAGCCCGCAGTAAAAGTATGGGTATTAGGTGCAGAAGAATTCAGCAATATTATATGAATATCAGCAACACAACATGAACACAAAAACTCTTCATCTAATTTTCATTTCAAGAACTATCTGGGAAAAACTCTATAAGCTCAGAAAAAAAATCCCTGGGTCATATTCTACTGTCTTCTAAAAAGTGTCAGTTGCTACTGGGTCATAGTTAGAAATAAACAGTCAGATTAGTGATTAGTAGCACAATGATATTTTCATTTTTTATGTCCTACATAATTTTCAAGCTAAAAGGTATTAAAATTCATTTTCTTCTGCAGGAGATTTCAAAATAAATACACATTGGAAGGTTGTGAAGTCAATATGGAAAAAAAAAACAAAACGTGGAGGCAGGGGGAGGTGGAATCTTTTTAATGACTAGTAATTGATCTGAAATACTCTGGTTTGGAGTATTCAGGAGTGCAGAAGCTGTGTAAATTCAGAACTTTAAGGCTTTTCAGCCTGAGATAGGTTTTGTGCTTAACTCCAGTTAAAGCTACAGATTCCAATTCCTCACTGAGGAAACTGCAAAAATTGGGACTGGAGCTTGGATTATCAGTATTTCTCTGATTCTCAGTTTCAAATCTGGAGCATAAATAAAAATTAATTTCAAGAAAAATTTTGTTAGATGAGGAATGTCCAGCAAAACTGCTTGGCAAGCATGAAGCATGCTGGTAGGTCTGCCAGCTCTGGGATACCATTCTCTAAGGACTCTCACAGGTCATATGTATACATGGGAGATTCTGAAGGCTCAAAGAACCCAAGTGCTGACAGTTAAATATATGAAAGTGAGTGATGTGATGATGGGAGTTTGAAAGAAATCACCGATCAATTGTTTGCTTAGTCCTACATCCTAGCTATTGAATTCTGAGTGTCTATATTCATGAGTGGGAATGACCTCTTTGGAAGAATCCAGTGTTATTTCGTGATAGCAGCCTGATAACTTTCACCAAACAGCATTTGTCAAATACAGAAATAGGATGCAGTTCTATAGTGAAATAGATAAAGTAGATGACACTTGTGATAATTTTTAGGTTTCTAAATATTACAGTTGTGAATCACCATATAACAGTAATGAGCATAAAAATCATCTGGAGTTGATTATTGGAAACCCAGGGAAAAGCACAGATGAAAAGCCAACCAGTTTCAGTGAAAACCAGACAGGTAGAAAGAAACCTTCAGTGAAGTACTGGATATGACATGTACTAGTCTTTCTGTAATGACCAGGGACTTTGCTTTTACATGTCTAAAAGCCAAAGACTGTTCTAGTGTTTAGTGGAGTTAAAGGTCAAAAAGTAGAACTTTTTACAATACCCCTGATTCAAGCCCAGTTGGCACACCATTCTCCACTTTAACCTGTGACATAAGAACTTTCAAGATGAAGGGGAAATCAGCTTGGTTTAGTTCTAGTTCTTATATAACAAATGAGGTAGTAATAGAATTGTGAAGATCAGACTGGAATAGTTCTTTCATACTAAATGTAATAGGAAATGTGAAAGAAAATTTCTGTAAAATGTTGTTCTGTGGACATATAAAATTTAAGATATCTAGAGGATGTCTGAAAGATCAAACCCTTTGGTTTAGTACTCATTATGGTACCAATCTATTTTGCATACACTTCCATAAAGCTTATTTGGATTGTAATTTGTCATTCAGCCTTGGACTATACTAATCGGGACTATTTTGAAGACAACAATCCTGGGTGACGACTGTAAATAGCACTACAATTTTTATCCATCTTAAAAAGTGAATTGGTTCCACAATGCTGTTGTTATCTGAAGAGTCACAAAGCATCCAAATGAGGAATATTTTATTTGTGTGTATGAAAGAAGTACAGTACCTGAAAGAACCTGATGATTGTGCCACTCATGGGATTGATGAAACTCACCATTTGAGAAAAGGACTCCTTATCTGTCCAGTCGATTATAAAAGCATTTCCTTTCTTTGTCTTTTCTAGTGATATTTTAATGCAGGATTGAATGACTGTAAATCAAGAGATAGATATTTAAAATATAGCATGCATTTTTAAGTTGGATTTAAAATATAAACATTCTCTGAGCTGCATGTAATACAGAGAGGATTTAAGATTTGAAGTTATTTCTTTTTCTGTTTGTTTTCTTTAATCTCAGTGAATTTACCGTTTAGAAGCAGTACACTGTAACCCTGCTGAGCTGAGCAGAGTTAGGTCTCAGATGTACCATTCTGTTCAGTTGAGCTGTGCTGACATGCAGTCATAAACACTAGTTAAAGAAGTTTAAAGGGAAGTGCTAGACCTGCATCTACAGAAACTGAATGGAGGGCATGCAGTTGCTTACTTTTCCCCAGGGTTTGCATGTCAACTCTGCTGAGTCTTGGTAACTGGATTAGATGTCTGACTCTATAGGGGATCTTCAGGTATTTCAGCTGATCTGATTTTACTGCAGTATTCACACAAGTTATTGCTGTTAGGGTATCTACAGTGCTGGGGTCAGAAAATTGAAAGAAAACGCTGCTATCATAAAGCATCTCAAACATCATTATGTCAGTGTTTTGCAACAGAATACATCAGCAATACTCTGTGCTGACTGCAAACAAAACTGTGGGAGAGTCAGGAATGGCAGTTTGACATGTCTGACTATGCTTTAAAATGTGCCAAAGTTGTATGATTTTTTTCCATATATCCAAGTAACTCTACTACTGTAAAATGATCTTCCATATCTTAACAGTCTGTATTCAAATAGACAGCAACCAAACAGTGAAAATGGCAAATATACACGAGGTTTTTTGAGAGATGCTAATGGAGGCAGCAATGTAAATGAGAAGAGTTTGCAATTTTCCACAAAATTCAGTAACTAGGAGAGTCCTAATGCCTGTAGGACTTTGAAAATTTAAGTGAGCATTAATTCCCTGTGGAAGTCAAGTATTTCCATAATTGTTTTCTCCATTGAAGTGTGGACAGTTGCATAGCTTTCTGACAGAGAAGTCCATAGATCTTTTGCTTGTTTTAATACTGTGCTGACTAATAATGCATCTAATTTTGCATCTGGAATACTAATACAATAATTCCAGGTTAATTTTGATCTTTGCTAGGTTATGTTATAGCTTTATAGCATATAAATCATTACTTATCTTGGTAGGCCACGTGCCAGGTAGTTTGTAAAAGGGAACAATTGAAAAATGAATATAGATGATTATCAGTGAAAAATGAGACTTATTTATTGTGAGTGAAAACTGGCTACTCCATCTTCACATGTGAAGACTGCTTCCTATTCATTTCACACCTCACATTTTCAAGAGTGCCTAACAATGCAGTGTATTATTCATTTCCTTTGAAACTGCTGCTGTGAATCTTCAAAATTTCAATGTAAATGTAGTTCATCAACTGACACTCAAGCTTGAATTCATAGCAGTTTACAATGGAAACACAATTCTTCTAAATTGCATATTTGGAAAATTCATTGCTTATTTTCTTGGTTAGACCTGTGTAGTAGGACCTAAAAAGTAAACCATTTGTTCCAGCTCAATGTCCTATCTAGTATGGAGGGAATTATTTGATATAAGAGATGAATAGTGCTTTATTGTTAACTAGTAGTTCTTAGATATTAGTGTATCTTATTTTCTGTTTGTTTGTATTAATGTATTTCATGTTAGTGCATTTTGTGTTTTGCTCAGATATTGTTGGAAATTTCATAGTCACCACCCTCTCCATTTCAGTGCAAACCTGGGATAAAGTAATGGTATTTAATCCAGAAAATGAAATGGGAACTAGAATAATTTGAAGAAATAAAAAATATTTAAAACAAACAAGATCTAAAGAGTCAAATTAAAGTTATAGTGAGTACAAATACAAAAAAAAAAAAAGCATGTGAACAGTGTCTATTCTTCTGTCACAGTTGTATTTAAGATAATATATATTTATACATGCAAATCTTCACATCCAGATTATACTGCTCTTTCTACTGTCATTACTTAGGACTGAAATCCACCTGTGTTAAAACAATAACAGAAGCATTGTAAAACATATTTTCATTTCCTTGAAGCAACAGAGATGTAGTCCTTAATACTCAGGTCCAACTGAAAAATACACATTTTGAGGGCAAAAAAGGTGTAGAGGTCTTAGCACTTCATAATGATTTGGCTGACTACCTTGGCTAACAAAATGTAGGTAACATTTTTAGAATATTACATTAGCTTCTTGACAATAAGTTCACTCTAAAGCACTTTTTCATGATAATTGTTAAGATCATGTCTGGTTTTAAATGGCGTTCACCATTTCTATTCAAATTGATTATCTTAAGGGAAGCTGTGATGTAAATCAGTAGAACGAAATGCAGTACATTCTTGTGAGCATTTCATCAAACTAATATTCTGTTTACTACTGTTGGGCTAGTATTGCTGGAGCATGGTAATTTAACTTGGGAGCCTATATTTTGGGATTCTTATTATTATGGTACTTTTCTGTTTTACTGATAAGTGCTTAGCACTTGTCTCCAAACAAAGGACTGCAATGGCAATTTAATAACATTCAGACAGTCATGCACACAAATAAGTGAGTTAGCTGGAGTTTTACAATGTGCAAATACAATACAATTTATTTTAGGAAGCTTGAGGATTCCTATAGCTTTACTCAGAGAAAGAAATAAATTTGTTAAGTAATTTTTTTTCAGTTATTTTGAAGATGTGCATTCTGTCTTGGTCTTTCTCACAGAAGCCATTAAAAGATTCCCAAAGAGGAGAAGCAGAGGTTCAAAGCTGTCAGGTACATACTTAGGAGAAGACATTTAAGTAGATCTTCATAGCCATTATTTACTACACCTCAGGTTCTCCAAAGCTCTGAAATCCCACTGGAATTTCCATACAGAATTTTAAAGGATTACAGAGTTTTTCAATGTGTGGACCCTGTTCTTTTGAGGATATGTGTGACTTAAGAATCTGCTAGTAATTTAAAAAAATTTAAAATATTATCACAAAATATGAGAATTTTTGACAGCCTTTTATAATAAATGATCTCTCAGTAAGTGATGTAAAGAGCAGTCTGATTCCTCTTCAGACCAATACTCAGCTGAAATTCTTACTTTTTTATAAAGTCAGTAATGTCATACCATCTTAAGAATATAATAGGGAGAAAATCTTAGAGAAAGCAGGAGAATGAGGAAAATCCAAAGACTGACTTCCAAGGAAAGATTTGCAAAGCTTAGGGTACATATATAAGGTATTAGAGAAAGAGTTATATCTGTAAAGGATCTCAGAGGTTAATAACCTGAGAAAAAAAAATAGAGATCAGGAGAAGGAACACCATGAGGTATTGATTCTTTCTCCTAGTGAGAGATCTGCTTAATTTGAAGAATACCTCCATGTTCTATGCTGTAGATTTATGCAGAATAGATTAATTTCTAGCTCATTTCCCGAAAGTTTTACCTTCTTAAGTTTGTTTGCAGCAATTTGCTAGTCTAAAGGAAATAATGTCTACATTGATAGTGCTTGAAATCGTTGCACATCAAAAGAATTAGATTGACAACTGTTGAAACTTTTCATTTGCCAGGATAATACTGAAAGAGTACTAAAAATTAATAGTTATAGTCAAACATATGATTGCAACATTAAAAAGAGTAGATTAATTCTCAGTAATTGAAATTGAGAGGCCATACATTAAAATTTACCTGTAACTATGCTAGATAAATTCTGAAATTTCATGAGAAACCCTGTATGCCAGTAGTTTGTAAAAAACTGGAGGAAATTCTCTGGCATATCTTCAACAGACTCATATTTTCAGTCATTTTTGTAATTGGCTTCAGACAGAAGAACTGATTTATGATATATGATACCATCTCCCAACATAATGAAACTGCCTACATCTATTATTCATACAGAGGAAATTGTTTCCATAACAGGAAGGAAGTATGAAGAATATGAGAGGAAGTGTCATGGCAGTGGTTTTAAGGAAAGAGGAATGTACTAAATCCGAACTAGTAGGAGGAATGAATGCAGATGGATAGAGACAGAGTGCAACTTAACATGGGAAAGAAAACAAGAAAAGTGAAACATATATTCCCTCATGCATATGGACTTTTATTATGGGAGGAAGGGACTTATTCAGCTCAATTTCATAAGACTAATAAATAATAATCATGAGGAAAAACAGAACAGAACAAACACAAAACTGCAGTTATGTGGAGAAACAAGAGAATAAGAGGGAGGTGACAAGAAAGGGCTGTGTTCTGGAAAAACACAAAGCCCATAGCAGGGAAAAGAAAGGGCAGTGCGGGAAAAGAGAGCAGGATACCTCCTGGACAGAGTGAAGGAGAATGAGAAGCTACAGAAAGACATCAGATTTGTGGAATCACCATCTGTCCCAAGGAACAAGAATGTGTAATGAGGAAGTGTGTGAGTAATTAATTTATGCTAAGTTTCTGACATGAGTGATGTGCTCAGCATATTTCAGCAGTAATATGTGCCTAGCCTCTGTGCAGTACTCTCCAATATGGAGAAAGTTTTTATCAGTTCTTACACTCTTCCTAACTCTTTAACTCAACTTTCCTTTCGGGCTGTTATACTGTATAATTTTGCAAATTAAATCTGTTATTTCATTGACTAACAAATTAATACATTTAACTAAACGTTTCTCAAAGCAAGACATTTTCTTTTTAGAAATAGAATTATAGCAATAAATATAATACATTTTTTATTTCACTGGTTAGAAAGGAAATTACAATTTTATGGGATGAAGAGATGACTATCATCTCTTTGGAAGGAATACAAAGTAGCCAGCTGTGCAAAAAGCATCCGAAATAGAAACAGAGGTCATCTGGCAGTTTTAAATATAAAATAAATACTGTGATCCTGAAAGCAAACAGATTTTGGGAGTATAACTTAATCAGATGTGAGATAATTTGTTTTCAAAATTAAAATTATATCTGTACCTTATTGATAATTGTAATTAAAAGAAAGTAAGATTTATTATTTTCATATTAGTTGGCTGTTTTTTAATTCTAGAACAAGGCAGTTGTAAAAATGGCATTGATTGAAAAGCCACGTGAAGGCAGAGACTGTGGGCAGCAAAAGGTATGAAATATTTCTGAGGAAAAGGACTGCTACTCCAACACTGAAGTTTGTAAGCAGAATTAAATTATTCGTCTGTGCTGTGATCTTCAGTAGCCCATTTCACGGTGTGTTCTTCAAATGCATCAATAACACAAGGAAAACAAATGATAATGTGGTCCCATTACTAAATGGAGGGGGAACCCTGGTTACAAAGACCACAGAGAATATAGAGTTACTGAAAGTCTTTGCATCAGTCCTCACTGACAAGAACAACCCTCAGGAATCTCTTACCCAGAAGACCAGAGTAAAGCAATGTTGAAAGGAGACTTTCCTTTGGTCAAGAAAGATTGGCTTAGAGAACAGCAAGGCAAAATTGACATTCACAAGGCCTTGATGGAATGTATCCATGAGTGCTGAGAGAGCTGGCAGACCACTGTAGCTAGGCTGCTCATGACCATCTTTGAAAGGTTGTGGGAGTCAGATGAGGTGCTTGAGGACTGGAATAAAGCAAATGTAATCCCTTATTCAACAAGAGCAATAAAGAGGATGAAGGGAGTTACTGGCCAGTCATCTTCACTTCAGTCCCTGGAAAGATGATGGAGTGCCTCATTCTGGATGGAATCTCTATCCACATGGGTGACAAGAAGGTGATCAGTAATCAGCATGGATTCACCAAAGGAAAATCATGCTTGACTTACACGATTGTCTTCTATGAAGAAACAACTACCCAGATAGGGGAAGAGCAATGCACATTGTCTGCCACAACTTCAGCAAGATTTTCAACACTCTCTCTCACAGTATCCTCATAGAAAAACTCAGTAAGTGTGGACTGGATGAAAGGACAGTGAGAGGCATTAAGAACTGACTGAATGGAAGATCCCAGAGGGTCATAATCAGCAGCACAGCATCCAGTTGGAGGCCTGCCACTAGTGGTGTCCCTCAGAGTTCAATGCTGTACCCAGTATTATTTAACTTATCAAAAGCTTGGACAAAGGGACAGAGTTACTCCTCAGCAAGTTCACTGGTGACACAAAGAGGGAAGAAGTGGCTGATACTTCAGAGGGCTGTGTAATCCTTCAGGAGGACCTTGATAGGCTGGAAAGATGGGCAGAGAGGAACTGTCTGAAGTTCAATAAAAGCAAATTCAAAGTCCTTGGCCTGTGAAGAATAACCTCAATTACCAGTACAGGCTGTGGCATGAGCAGCTCTGCAAAGAAGGACCCGATGGTCCTGGTGTACAACAAGCCATCCACGAGCCAACAGTGTCCCTTTGTGTCCACGAGGGCCAGTGGTATCCTGACGTGCATTAGAAAGAATATCGCCATCATTTACTTAGTCCTGGTGAGGCCATATCTGGGGTACTGGGTGCAGTTCTGGGCTCCTCAGTGTGAGAGAGACATGGAGCTCCTGAAGTAAGTCCAGAGGAGGGCTACAAAGATGATTAAGGGACTAGAGCATCTCACTTACAAGGAATGGCTGAGGGAGCTGGGCCTGCTCATGCTTGAGAAGAGGTCCGTGAGAGGGCACCTCCTCAATGTATATAAGTATTCTAAAAGATAGTCAAGATGATGCAGCCAGGCTCTTCTCAGTGGTGTAAAGCAATAGGACAAGAGGCAACACCCACAAACTGATGCACTGGAAGTTCCATCTGAATATGAAGAAGAACTTCCTTACTCTGTGGGTGACTGAGCACTGGAACAGATCACCTAGAGAGGTTGAGGAGTCTCCCTCACAGGAGGTATGCAAGAACTGTCTGGATGCAATCCTGTGCCTTGTGCTCTGGGATGACCCTGCTTGAGCAGGGAGGTCGGACCAAATAACCCAATGTGGTCACTTCTAACCTGACCCATTCTGTGATTCTGTGAAGTGTTGTTTATCCTTGTACTTTCACAGAAACACTGGCTTCACAGAGCAGGTAAGGATTTGGTTGAATGATAAAACTGTATTGGGAGCCTTACGGAAGGCACTGTATTCAAGGAGTCAATGATCTTGAGAAGGTCATGTCTGCTCTACTGGTACTTTATTCTTATATACAGAATAGAAGTGCCATAAGAAAAAAAAAACAAACAAAAAACCAAAACAAACAAACCCAACAGTAAAGTGAATCTGGGTATTATAATGTTCTAATAACACCATTGTAATATAATGATGGTATCTGTTTTGCTTTGTTTCCATAGTACTGTAAAGGAATCCCTGTAATTATTGGCTTTTCAATATTTAATGCATAATGCTTGGTGTTGACAAATGGGAAAAGAGATAAGTAGGCAGAATAACTTAATTTGATAACATTTCACACTGGCCAGATTAATGCGACAATTTACTGCTAAAAGCCCGAGAACCATTACCTTAGAAAGCCTAATAGCGGGAAAGACGTTGATGACTGCAAAACAAAAGTTCTAGAAAATCTGACTTTCTAAGTGCAGTGTTTATTTATATTCACTCAAGAATTAGAAAAAACAGTGCTGTAAAGTGTTACACATTTATTTTCCAAATACTGTGGAAGACATGAATAAATATTTTAGTATTTGTATTAATACTGATCTTTTACTATCATGGTTTGAAGCTCAAAAGCCATTTTTATGTCTTCAAATGAACTGAAGTGCTAGCAGTTAAAATAAAACACAACCTCTTTAAGTGGATAATCATGACTCAGAAATAATTCCAGTCCCCAAATATAATTGTAAATGGTCAATATTCAGCTTCAATTATCTTGTCTGCTCTGAATTCATGTTTTAAGTTGATAAAGCATTTTAGAAATTAAAAGAAAAAAGGACAACACAACCCAAAATGTATATATCTTAAATATAATTAATATTAGGTAATCAACTTGAAGAATGTCCTTAGTCTTTCAGAGAAGGCACATGACTATGTGAATAACTTAGTTTACTGGCACAAGGAGGCAGTGATGGAGGAGATACAGCACTTTAATGTAATGCTGAGATAAAAATTACCATAACATACACTAAATGTTTAAAACAGTTGGAAAGATCTACAAGATGGATGATTATTGATTGGATAATTTTGATTTTAATCAAATTCTCTGTGGAATTTTCATATGTTTGTTTTCATCCCCATTGTTATATTTATTTCAGTTTTGTCAGATGTGTCTATATGGTGTTCTTGGTGCATCAACAATTTATGCAGAAGTACATGGGCTGCAACAATTAATACCTTGGAGTATCTCCCTTACTCAGCTCTCCAGTAATAATTTCCTGTCTCTCCTCCTACTTCCTCAGACTTCTCAAAAAAACAGGAGAAAAACCCAATCAACCAAACAAATAAACAAAACCAGGCAAACAGGAAAAAGACTCACCTTCTGGGAAATTCAATCAGTTGAGCAAAACGTATTTGATGTGCATTTATTTCAACCCAACAAGGACATTACCTCATCAGGTAAGGACTTATAAGAGGCAGTGTTAGATCCAAGAGCCTTTGTTTCCTATCTCCAGAGTATTTTATCAAAACAGGGAAGGCTTACCACTGAAGAATAAGTTTTAAAACAAAATTAAATACATTTTGAGAGGAAACATCCTATTGGAAGTGAATGGAAATTGTTCTAGGATATGAAGCCAAAGTTTTCAATTGGCCATTAAAACAAATTGAAACGACTGCAAACCACACAGTGGAGATGTAATAAAGTATGGTTGAGTGAGTGAGCTATTACATTTTACATCCCACACTGATGAAATGTTCTTGCAGTGTTATGCCAGAATGACTTCATAGTAAACTATGATAATCTGTGGAGATAGCAGTTGCCTGGATAAATATTCATAAAGAAGATTTAGTCAGTGTGATCTACCTAGTCATTGCATGAAGAAGGCATTTCTGCAGTTACTGAAGATACTAATGTGTAGGAAGAAAAGGAAAACTATTCCATATCATAGATCAGATTAGAGAGCACAGACAGAACAGTTAAGTTTTGAATAGTAGATTCCTACTTCATTACTGGGACACTTAAAGGGGGACAGTACTGGGACATTACTGGGACAGTAAAGGTTTCTAGACAGTTTGCCGAATCTTTCATTGAAACAAAGAATCACAGAAAGGCTGAAGTTGGAAGGGACTTCAGATGTTACCTACTCAAACCACCTTACTCAAACAGGACTCCTGCTCAAGCACAACCCAGGACCATATCCAGGTGAAGTTTTACTCTAAGGATGGGGAATCTACAGTCTCTCTGGGCAACCTGTGTCGATGCTCAGTCCTCATCACAGTATAAAAGTGTTTCCTTGTGTTCAGAAAGGACCCTCCTATCTTTCATTTTGAACCCATTACCTCTGGTCTTTTCCCTGGGGATCACTGAAAAGAGTCTGACTCCCTTTTCTTCATTTCCACTCCCCACCATCGGGTACTTATACACATAAACAGTATCCCCCTGAGCCTTCTCTTCTCCAGGCTGAACAGTCTCAGCTCTCTCAGCTGTTCCTCCTGTGTCAGTCAGATGCTCCAGTCTCTTAATCATCTTTGTGACCATTCTGTGGACTGTATCCAGTATGTCTGTCTCTCTTATACTGAGGAGCTCAGAACTGGTCACAGTGGTCCAGGTATGCCTTGCCAGTGACAAAAGGAGGGGAAGGATCACCTCCCTCGTGCCTGCTGGCAATATTTTGCCTAAAACAGCCCAGGATAACATTTACCTTCTTTGCCGCAAATTTCTTCTCATTTACCTCAATATTCACAGCACTACTTGTCTGACTTATTTTCTAAAGATAATTCAAATTAGGTTCTGCATCTCTGATAATAAATTCATCATCAGTTGACTGTTTTCCACATGTAGGCTGCTCCTATTGAATGTTGGATGTTATGATGCACTAATCATGAGTTTTGCCACTGTCCTTGTATGTAATTTTGTCCAGGATTCTGTCAAGAGGTGAATGAAAAATTGTTTTCATGGTAATAGAAGCATCTTCTAAGGATCAGAAAAACATTGCACTTAGTGCTCCTACCAACAGAAGTTGATTGCCTGTTGTAAAGAGCATATAAATATTTAACACCTTTAACATACAACAGCCTCAAAGGACAGATTATGCTCATTATTGAAAAAGATTTGTTTATGGTGAATAAGATTTTATTAGCAGAAGATTAAGGAAAATTCGGAGCAGTCTGTTTGTTAATGTCACACCAACATTATTTAAATGAGAATTATTATCAGATTTTTTTCAGATGCAGTATGACTTCTACGAATTGTAGTTGTCACAATAAAAACTAGGAGAAAAATGACTCTAAAATGCTTTGTCATGCCCTCATGTTTCTGTATAATAAATCAAGAGGCATTTGTGGTTCAGATTACTGGAATAAAACTTTTGTACTCTACTCCATCACTGATAAAGGCCATCTGGACCCAATCTGTGTACACACAAGGGCAAAGCATGCTTCCAGACTTGCTTCTTGGGCAGAGGCACAGCACAATCCATGGTATAGAGTGAAGACAAGATCAGCTGTCAGCGTTATGTATCTCCTATATCTTTCAGGAAAGGGTGAAACATCAGAGACTGTGAACTACTGCTTTATAAGGGAACAGAACTAACTATTGGCAGAACAGAGGTCTTTGATGCATAAAAATATAATTCTAGTTTTCCTTAAAGTTGTGTTGGTTTTGCTAAACTAATTCAATATTTTTAGGCTTTTCCACTCAAGATAAAAAAACATAATAAAGTTTTCAAATGAAAGAGAAAGTAATTTTTTTTTAAATGTCACACTGATATTTTACGCCAACTCAAACCTGATAGAGAAACTATTCTTTTCAGTAAGGAAGACAACTACTGTTTTCTTTTAGAGATGTGAGTTATCAACTCTTCTTAAAACACATTGCATTTCTTCTAGATGCTCCCTCTTGCTCATCAATACAAAATTACAAACACAAACATTACTACACCAAAGGTTCAAACTTTCTTAATTATAGTAAGATAGTTATGAAGCTAGACTTCATTTACCCTTCTTTATTCCCTGGAATTGTTCAAGCCCAGATTGTATGGGGCTTCGACCATCTTGCTGTAGTGGCATGTGACCCTGTCTGTGGTGGGTGGATTGGAACTAGATGATCTTTAAGGTCCCTTTCAACCCAAACCATTCTATGATTCTGTGATTTGCTAATCTTATCTGGCAGGTAGCACCTTTTGTGCCCAACTACAGATCATTTCTGTGGCACTGGTCAAGTATCTAGCTTGTCTCTTTCAGACCCCTCAGCTGCCATGTTCACACAGAGCATCTGAGTTCAGGCATTTCCTTCTTTCCAGCTAGTGGTATCACTATGATCATCCGCAGAGAGCACTTGAACAACAGATGTTATTGTTTGCTCTCATTACCTTTTCTAAGGTCCTAGAATCAAGACCCCTTCCCCTCTGGCTTATTGCTTAATGGTTTGTATATAATTTAGAAGTAGCTCTACTAACTAAAATATTTCTTAGTGTTACAGTTCTCAGTTGTGAGTAGTATAGTTGTCATGGCAACAAAGGAATTGTAAGCATTTACTTTTTATTTCTATCAACCAATCAAAATCATACTTTCCAATCTCAAACACCCAAAGCTAAATGCCTGAACTCAAACATCTTAGCTTTAAAAAATCTGACATATCATAGCCCTCATTGTCCTCTGAAAAGATACCTTTACTTTGATTTCTGAAAGTCAGATGAGAAATCCACATACTTCTCTCAGTTGCAGGCAGAATCTTTGATTTCAACTGATAAAAGTGTAGGAGTCTTTGAAAAACAAAGAATACATAGAAAACAAAGAATATATTAAAAAAACAACTGTTAGAATTTTTTCATACTTCAAAATTTTGAATTCCTTGGTATTTTCTTAAGCAATTTCACCAGTCTTCTTGTTGTTCCTATTTGTGCACTGACTGCAAGCTGTACTTTGCAAAAGAAGGAATGAAACAGACAGATTTTATAATCATGTTCAGTTATGGACCATGTTAACGTCCATGTCTTTAGAGATTACATTTTGTTTTATGGTCTTTTTACAGCCAAAAATGATACAAGGAATAAAGTTGTTTAAATGCATCTATTTGGGATTTGATTATAACATATTTGCTCAACTGTATATTATACTATGAAAGCTTGAGGAGGAGCAGATTTGAAAAAGAGGAAAAAGTAGCTTATGTTCAAGAAAATATAAACTTGAGCTAATGATAAATCCAAACTCCATCTTTCATATATTTTCAGTTACAAAGCAGCTAAGTTCTTAAAAGGCTTTCAGTTCATGATGCCATTCAAAACTACTGAGGATACTGATTGAATATGAAACAGTAAAAGAATTTACCCACTTAGACCAGATCTCATTGTCATCTACAAATATGAAAATTCAGAGCTACCTTACTGAAAATCCCCTGATCTTCAAGAAGCTGCAAAAGATGCCCTTTGAAAATGCACTTTGAAATCGTTGTTAGCACTCAATGCCTTTAGAAATTGGACTACAGATTTATTTTTCTGTGAATAAAAAAACAACTGCATATGCTTATCACCCCTTCTTTCAGCTCCTCTTCATTATATCAGTTTCTGAAAATATATTCAGAATGCCATG
The DNA here is from genome assembly GCA_013399695.1 of Formicarius rufipectus. Taxonomy (NCBI): domain Eukaryota; kingdom Metazoa; phylum Chordata; class Aves; order Passeriformes; family Formicariidae; genus Formicarius; species Formicarius rufipectus. Next base: position 540,277 of record VXAU01000433.1, on the reverse strand, counting down.
TACCCTATGTTTCTTTTAAAACTGAAGGAAGAAGGTATTTAGCTGATAGGTAAAAATCAGTACTTCTAACAGAGCCGAGAAATAGAATTCAGCATAGAGGTATTATGTGATGTACAATATCTTTCTTATCCCAGTGACAACATAAATTGTAAATGATGACATATAAAATTATTCTAATTAATGATATAATCTGAAGTAATTAAGTCCTTAAATAATTTTCATGTATCAGTTGGCAAATCGAAGCAAGGGTTATAGTTATATTGTGCGGAAATTTTGTTTCTCCTTATATTATGCACAGTTCTTTAGACTAAGGATTTTCCCTGGGCTGCTTAGTAGAAGGAGAAATAATGGGTGAATATTAAATTAAATACTTAAATATCATTCACCTTGCAATGAAAATGTGCTAAGGAGTACCCAAAGTTTCTGTGCTGTTTATAAACAAACAAACAAATAAACCAACAAACCCAATTACTATCAGAGGAACTTACCACTATTTATTTTATATTTAAAATAACAGACACCAGAGTCATTAATGTAAATCTAAGAATTTATTGTTGATATTTCTAAGTGCAATATGGAGTGCATTCATTAGCTATTCATATTCAAAGGCATATACAGGTTTTCTAAATACCATAAACAATTTAAGAAATATATATTCAGTGTGACTGGGGTTTTTTTCGGTTTAAGTACAGTTTTCTGTTAAAAATGAGTAATATTTTTATTGAATAATTATCATTGTAAAAGTAAGCTGCAATTTAGGGAAAAAATATTTTTACTGTTTGTACTGTGGATCAAGTTTCAGAGAGGTCTTAGGAAATACGGTCAAATATTACCGTGCAATTATTTTCCAGAAAGAGTGGAGATTTTTAAATAGTTCTTTAAGGATCCACTGAAATAAATCTTTTTTCTATTACATAGAACAACATTTTGTATATCACTGTTTATTCCACTAGAAAACCATTTTATAAGGAAAAACACTTTCTAATTTGTATCTGTAAGAAGGTTAGGTTTTTACAGAAAAATAGAGAACTTTCTAGCAAAATGTGGGTGCTGAGTCCTACCATGAAATAAGTGCCTTCTACAAATAAAACCTCACACAGGAAATTTACTGAGAATTTGCGCAAAGACCTAATTTATGTCCTTAATCTCTGATTGCAGAAGGATTTTATAATTTTGCCTTTCACCCTGAGGTAGCAAAATGTTGGGAATAGGTACCCAGAGAAGATGTGGAATCCACATCCTGGGATATCTTCAAAACTCTAGGTCCTAATGCTGCAGTTGAATCATCATGACTGACATTGAGGTAAATTGGAACCTTAGAAAATGGACTTTGGAAGTCAGACCAGATAACTTCTAGAAAACCCATTAAATCTAAATTATTGTGTGACTTGATCATAAATTTTAGGTAGAATCCCAGCCTCACTCTCAGTGTATTTCAGCTTTTAGGAAAAGGTAGTTCTGCAAAAATTTTTATTAGTTGTATCTCTTTGGTGCTGCTATTAGGGTCTATGATTGCTGGTCAGCAGACTTCTATGTGTGTTTTACACAGTTTTATCTCTATCCAGACATTTAACTGGCAGAAGATCTGGTTTAGTCTTGACAAAGTACTTGAGACTGTGTCTTATATCTTGAACAAACATTCTGGAACACATCATAGAATGGATTGGAATGCAATGGACCTTTAAAAGTCATCTGACATTAAGCACAAATTCACCAAGAGCTATATAGCACTAACATCCACCTACTCAACAGAAATGTCACTATTAAGGGATATTTTATACATAACTTCTTTTAACACACAAAACTTTATGTGAGCAAGCAAACTCACAGAACTCTAATAAAGCATATGTACTCTGTAAGGATCCAAGAAAATAATTGACTTCGCACTGTGGGTAAAGGCACACGAGTGCTTAGCATCAGCTCAGGATTATATTATCAGCTGAAAGATGTAAAAAGGGACACAATGGGTAGTTGCAAATGCCTAGTGAATGCAACATTAGAGAAATGGAATCCTTCTGGGTTCAATAGCTGTAAAATTGAAAGACAACAAGCACCCACACTCATTAGGGCTGTTGTCTTTAACTGGGGAGTTTCCATTATATAAAATAGATAGCAAAAATCTTTAAAAGACAGTTGAAACAGTTCCAAGTCTTGATTATTTTGTGCTTTTGAGAAGTCTAAATCAACTTGAGAAAGCAAAGTATATAGGAACTTTTCTTTTACAGATACATACGTATGTTGCACTTTAAAGACTTTTCCATACTTGGGCTGATACAGTGGAGGTCTATCTGGCATGTATTTTTTGTGCCCTACATGAAACTAAGATTAACAGATGGACAGTATCATGAAAAGCTTGGTTTCATTTGGGGAAAGAAAATGAGGGCATCATGTAGATTCTTGCTATAAATTTTACTGTGTGTTTTGAGTATCACAATGGTTCTACAATTATCACGTGTCCAAATGGTTATTTGTCTGAATCATCCTGAATCAGATTTGCTGGAATCCATACTGCAAGATACAGAGAAACATTCTATTTCAAGATTTTTTAAAATCTGAGCTATTTTCAGAATAATTTTTAAAAGTCCCTTCTTTACAGGGGAGAGAAGTGACAATCAGTGTCATCGATCTGAGAGACAATTGTCTCATTGAGGCATCAGTGGAGTCACCAAACTGTTTAATAGATAGGTTTGAAGAGAAACACAAACACTCAGAATTATTTGCTATAAAAAACAAGTAACGTTTTTCTCTCAGTGATAACTAGAGTTCGGCTTAGTAGGTATCTTTCTCTAATCCAAAATTAATATTAAGGAAAACTCTTTATAAAGTAATTTAAACAGTTCTGCAGATATTTCTATATTGTTATGATCTAGTTACCAGAAGTCTTACCGAAAGACTTCAATTACATGTGTTCACAGGTCTAAAAGGAAATCTACTGCCAAAGATTTTTGCAGCTTTTCAAGTGTAATTAAATGTTAAAAATCCGGGATAGCTCTGTCTAAAGAAATTTTTTGTTATCTTTAATCCTCCCAGATCATCAAGTCATTTCTGAATAAGGAAAAACTTCATTTCTTTCAGATATGTGTCCCAATGTGCCCCTTTTTTCCATGATTCTCTTTCACACAGATCTGCTGAGATGCCCTAACAGTACAACAGTTTTGCTGTCCTAGACCTCTGTCACCAGCATGTCTGCAGTAGTTCTCTGGCCAGGTACTATTAGGTGGAACATGTCATGACTGATCTCTCCAGCCTTCCCTCACATAATTTAACATCTTTCCTCCACCTCAGTGCTAATCTTTGAAAGAATAATTTGGCTGACTATGATCAAAATTATTTGCACTGTTATGACTGTTTTGTTGACAAAGCAGTATGATAACACAAACTTATTTTCCTTATGAAATCAGGCCAAAACCAGATTAAAATTCTATTTCCTTTGACAAAGATTTTTATCTTATTCTGCTATTACTGATATTAGCACTGTGTCATTTGTATCATCATGATTCAATAACTTTGAATTACGGACCATCAACATTGGGTATATCTCATAACTGTGCACATCTTTGTACATTTATCTGCATATGACTTCTGGGAAAAAGAATTACCCACTCCACTAATAATTTTTCAGCAAGAAAAGCCTTTGGCATATAAATAGCTTTTAAAAAAATACTGATGTTGGAACGTATTCTTCTAAGCATGTGCACAATGTTAAATGCAAACCTCATCATAGTGATGGAAAGTGGTAAGAACTGGATTTTTACATATGTGCATTGACTATTTCTGAATATGTTTGTTGTCTACATTTAATTAGTTGGTCGTATGAGCAAGAAACATCTGGCAAATCATCCAGTGAGACTATGCAAAATAGTTTGGACTAAAATAGCATTTAAATGAGGATGAACTCTTCAGCACTGAAAAATGCTGAAGACACTTTGTTACTGAAAGTGCATTGAGTAACTTTGTGTTGTCTGCAGCTTCTGGGACAAGTTTTATCCAGGTTCATTAACAAATGTCTGGACATCCTTTGGTTTTGTCCATGTATAGGAGAGAAGATGAGGCAGTCAAGGATATAACATAGCAGCGAGTGTCTGTGCAAGTAGCACTGTCCAAAAAAAAAGGATATTTTTCTTTTTAAGTAATGCAAAGAAGCAAAATTGTTCTATGTTAAAGAAAAATCTATGTTCAGGTTGAAAAATTCCAAATGGATTTTGTCACAACCTCACACAGAAAGTTAAATTCATCAATTTGTACTAGACTACATTATTTGCACACTAATCTTGAGGTTTTTTAGAGATTTTATGTACAGGCATAGACACTTCCATGAAATTCAAGATAATATTAAATTGCCTAAAAAGGCCCACAGCTGAGGAGATAGGGGATTTACACATTTTTATCTATATTTTTAGTTGAAAAGACTATTTAAATGAAATATGGGAGTAGCATGTTTATATACCTTAAGTGGATTGTGATTTTCAGACTAGAAAATTAAACCCCAAATTCAGAGTGCGTGATTGAGACAGAAGGATATTTTTTTCCCTATGTGAAACAAAGTTCTTGACTTTGAAAAGGAGGACAATAAAATAGAAAAATGATGCCACAATTCTGTTTGGTGTTACAGTTAGGTCTAGAGTGTGGTGGTTTTTTGTATTGTTTTGTTTTGGTTTTTTTTTTTTTTTTTTTGNTTTTTTTTTTTTTTTTAATTCAAATTTTATTTACGTTACCTTTTAATGTATTTTGCTGTGTCAGATAAAGAATAAACCTATTATAAGTCAGTGATTCTGTCAATAGCATTCTGAATTTGGCTATTTAGTGTTTACATTTCAGCTAAAACTGAATTACAGAGAATGTTAACTGAATAAATCTGTAAAATTAATTTTGTTTTGGCTTATTGGTTACAACATGTGGTGACAAAATATTAGAGAAGATTGGGAGGCTATTGCCCTTCAACCAGAGTATTTCTTTTACATAACAGTATTAAAGGAGGGAAAGATGCAAAAAAAATACAATGTTTTCTCTTAGCTTTATGTACTATACCAGCAGGCTGAGTGGGAAAGGAGGGTAGAGAAAGATTTCTTAGTACATCTGGAGGAAAACTCATTTCTTTTGTCTGGACACAAATTCAGTATATATATCCACTTTGCCTACCAGATGCAGAATTTTGTTTGTGGGATAGTGGGTGAGAAAAAAAGCCCAACATTATTTCACCGGCTATTATAGATCTTATAAACTTTAGTTAATGAGAAAATGAGTTTTGAGTTGACTCCCAGGTTAAGAAAACTAATAGTAATCTGTTACTGAAGATAAACTGAAAGTGTGCCTCCCATTGTTTTATTTGAGTCTAAATTTTTCAAGAATTGATATAGAATAAATCTGTATCAAAGTTATTGAAGCTCATAGCTCTTTTTTTTTTTTTTTTTAATTAATTCCTGCTATATCAATACACTTTGATTGAAGAAATATGGGAGTATATTTTTCTTTATATTTTAAAATTTCTTACACCGGTCTTCACATATACTTGATTTATGACTGTGAAGCATAAAATCCTTATTTTATTCACTTTACAGTCCCAGTATCAGAAACATCAAAAAGTGTCTCCACATTATTTTTCCTAGAAGGGACCTAGAGGAACATGCTTAATGAAAGAAAATAGAATAGATCAATCTCTGTGTTCATGCAGTTTGTGGTGTTTGTGTTGAAGCTTTAAATGCAAATGTTACTGCTTTGTTTTGGAGACACTGTTCCTATAGAATATAAATTGGCATTCCCTTCACACAGTCAGACAAGCTTTGAAAGGATGAATATATTTTAAGAAACATATTTCTAGCTAGAAAAAATATAAAATATTTATTACAAGTAATTTTGAATTGTTTACAGTCTTCAGACATGAGAAGAACTGCAAATACCAACCTGATCATCCTAACAGTTTCCATTCAGGACACATAATCTCGTGTAAAATGTCCTGGAGAAGGCTATTTAGGATTCAGAACTTCAGAGTTTAAAATGTTTTATTGCTAACTCAAAAATATAATCTATTTGACTCTGTGAGGGTGTATTTTGTTTTGGTTTTGGTTTAGTTGTCTGGCTCTACAGAAGGAAGTCAAAGGCACTGCTTCACAGGAGAATTGAAGTGCTTAGATCACCTCTTAAAATTCTAAGCAATTATCCTACATCTGTGTGTTCCTGGATGGTATTCATGATAGTCTATGTAATACCAATGGTATCCAACAGTATCCAGCTGATGATGTGGATCAGGAAACATAAACACTACACCTATCCTGTCTGAATATCAAAACTTGATCATATTTTGTTCTTGTAGAATTGTGGTGTCTCAGAGTAAGTGACTGCAACTGTTTATCTCTATTTGCTTTCTTTGTGATATGCTGTTCTGAGTGTTTGAAGAAAATAGTATATGCAACTATGAGGCAGAATGGAAAAAATAGCTCAACTTATTACTGAAATGTGGTATCAGAAATGTGGCCTAAGGAGCTTTCAGCTTTAGTAAGTCTAAGCCAAAGTGTAAGTCTAGAACAGTGTAAATGGAAAAAACCCCACAACTATATGATTGAGAGTTTTCAGAATTCATTTCCTAAAATGTGAACATGGTAGAAAATAGATGTTTTAAAAAGATCTTGAAAATTCATACCCAACCGTTGGTCAAAAATACAAATCAAGAGTTTACCTGCAAGGCTGAATCATCAGGCTATTCAAAAAAATGCTGAATTTGAGACGGTAAAAATAGTGAAGTATGTAGAAAACTTTTTATAGTGAATTACTCACCAGACCTAGTAGTTAAAATTGTATCCCTCATGACTGTAGAAAGAGGAATAAAATTGCCATTGTCTTTCAAATTCAGTTTACAGGCATCTGATTTTAAATGTCTTCCATTTTAATCTTGAAGAATAAATGAATTAGGTTTATTAATGAAATCAGACATGTAAGGAAGCTCAGCTTTTTTGGCCCAGAGGCAGCCATAGTACAACACAGAACCAGTACAACACATATATTATCCTTTGGCTTCTCAAGAAACCAAAGAAGTGAATGAAGTGGGAAGGGAAATGAAGACCACGAGCAGTATCAGAGAATCTTGAAAGCAGCGTTTTTGACTTTCAGCCACAGACTGGGGAGCATGGGCTCAGACTTCAGGGACATGAGAACTTCATGCCTCATCAGTGCACTTACTTTTGCAACAGGTGCTATATACATCCCAACTTATAGAATTTAATTAATCAATTAATAATAAAAGCACTCTACTAAATTAAGACTTTTATTAAGTACTAAGTATTTATTAAAACTTTTACTATGTTTTTCTTCCATTTTGAATGGTTTACCTTTTATTGCAGTTAAGTTCCTGAACCTGCCTTTCCATTATAGTGTTGTCAGTTTCTATTTAGATGTTATATGTTTCCTAGTTGCTCTGTATTTGTTTTTCCTCTGGTATTGAAAGTGAATTTTGGGCAGGAATGTGACATTTCTGCATTCACACTAATTCTCTGCTGCACCTTGATTTTCCTCTTTCAAAACCAGGATGAAACAAGTGTCATCCCCAGGGAGTCATCATTACTTTTGAGTGTCCCCTCTTCAGCCATTCTGAAGTTAGCTGCCCTTTCCTTTATAGTGCTGTACATTCATTGATATTTTCTTACCAGGTATGACCTTACTAGGTGTCAGACTAGGAGGTATTTCACATGGATTTTCTACACTGATTTAAAATCCTGGGTCAGGTTGTGTTCCATGTGCAGATAGGAAATGTGTTCAAGAAGGAGCTCTGTCTAATATATCAGTGTTAATTATCTCAACAATCTGTACTAAGGAAAATGTTTAATAAAGTTTCTTAAATCCCAGATTTGATTTTCACAAAAAAAATTTTGCTCTTCAACAGTCTTTTTAGGAGAATTTTCTTAACTGAACACATTGGACATGTTACTTATTTAATAAATGACTGCAAATACCAAACACTCATATTCTTCAAGAGTGAATTATGCATTTTGAAGCAACATTCAGTTTAAATATGGCTCAAATCTTGTGGACCATCAATTTACAGTACAAATTATTTCATTTCCCTGTTATTTTGTTTTGTATTACTACCAGTTTGTGAATATTTCTCATGTTCAGCTATTTAAAAATGGTTCAAATATCATCAGAGTGGCTTTCTATAAACAAGGAGAGGACAAAAATGAAGTTTCTGTGCCACAAGGTATAGATGGAAAAATCCAAAATACACACAACAGGTCAGAGACTGATACATTTACTTTTTTTTTTTTTTTTTTAGGTGTTGTCCTTTAAAAGAGTTAGCTGGTTCCAAAGGGAGAACACCACATATTCCTCACCATCAATCTCAGCTGGTGCTTACCCCATACAAATTTTCAAGTCTTGCTCTTTAAAGAAGTTGGACCTAAGTACTGATCTGACTCAGCTGAGCAGATGCACTTCCTCACAATTGGAGCTAGCAGAGCTTCAGGCAATTTTCTTCTCCTGCTGCGCAAATACTCACTCAATTTCACTGTCACTTGCTCTGTCTGTTCAGAATAGAAATAATTCAAGTAGTAAAAGACCCTAACAAACTAGCATAGCAATTAGACTAAAAGTGTGCAAAATCAGAGAGAAAAATCCCAGAACTCACTCACATTCCAAAAGAAAAGGAATAGAGGAACACTGTCAACCTCCCAATCAATACCACAGAACTTCTACAGTCTTAACATCTCCCTTAAATCTATTATCTTCTAATGAGTTTGCTAGTAATTTCCATCACTCAATACTTATCCAATTTTAGTCTATTTTATCACAATAGATTTTTTGAAGCACAAAGGATTCAGCATATTTAATAATAGTAATAAATTCATAACAATATAATTTAGATGAAGTGTACTTTTGGTCAGCAAGAAGGTAAAGCAAATCTTATAATTAAAAAAATCTTCCTGCATTCAGGAGTATCAAATATTTCCCTTGATATAATAATTTCTTTTGCAAAGATCAGAAGTAAACTGAAAAGTGAACAAAAATCTGAAAATGAATAGACACTGATTTTGTTACTGTTGAATTTTAAAGCATTTGCAGTTGCAGAAAACAGAATTGAATAAATGAGCATGGCAGGATTCTGAAGAAATTAAAATTTTAAGATAATTTTTTTTGTCACCATTCAATTTTGGGGAAAAAGCAAATCTTAAAAAAATTCTGACAGTTAAAATTTTAATCTAAATTTCCCTCATGCATCCTCACTGCTATTTCTCTGGGCCCTGTTATCCACATTACATAGATACGATAAATAAAAGTTAAAAGAGTAGGAAACAGTTCTGATATCAATGCCTGAGCAAAAAGAGAGAACTCTAAAAATCCTCTATTTTACCAGGGGAAATATGTCATGTGAATAGAACAGTAAACAGGAAGTCATTAATTTTTTTAAGGAAAAATGACACTTTTCTAATATTTCTTGCTTTATTTTTATTAAACGAATATTTTTTCTAGATTAATCATCAAGTTTTCAAAAAATAAATCTCCATTTCCTGAGGAAAACTTGGAAGATGGAAAGAATAAAATGAAAACTGTATAAAAAACCTTCCATGTTGTCTGAAACAACATTTTTATAAAACCAGATTAAAAGATAGCTATTTATTTCTGTAAAGTGTATCTTTTTTTTTTCCCTCTGTATTCTTCTATTATTCGAAAGAATAGCTCAAAACTTAGAGTGAAAGATCAATGAGGTGTAGAAAAATGAAGAAAATATCTCCATCAGGAGAGTAGTTATAACTTGGTTCATAGTTTGTCTTCCACCAATACATTAGGAATTTTCTGTCAGCACTAAAGACTTCTTTTAAGTACAAAAGATGAAGTATAAAAGACTTTGGTGGGGCCTCAGTGTGTTTATGGAGATAAAGAGAAGGTAAAGATCCCCATACCTGAAATACTGAACTTGCAGTGTCTGTCAAATTTTCTGACTTTCTTTGTTGTTGCCTTCTTGATCAGAAAAGAATCAAATTTAGAAATAAAATGGGATGCAAAATAGTTTAAAAGTTGTGCCAATCAAATTAATATTAAAACTTTTCAGTATGCTCCCTCATCTCTTGAAAAGGAAGCAGGCCATGTAAGAGAAGGATTTACCATTGGAAAACCTCTACTGTTTTTCTCCTCTGAATCTCTACAAGGGAGCTTGATAGGGTTGTGCAATTTTTTGCTATGGTTTGGTAACTACATTTTTTTCCCCCAACCTCTACCTGTGTGCTTTTTAGTCCACTATACAATTCAATCTAATTTGACAGGTAGACCAAAATCTTAAAAAAAAATCCCAAATTCTTAAGAAAATTATAAGAAGTGAGAGAGAAGGGAGATCCAAATTAATGAACTCAACAGTGAGTGAAGATACAGAGTAATGTTAGGTGCTGTCTCCTCTGCCTGACCCATTGACTGCCCTGACGGTTATCTGAGTGATTAAAAAGTTAGCACAATACTTCTCTCTACCAAATACACAAAGAAATAGAGGTATTAGGAATTCAAAGGAAAGACATTTTACATTTGTACAGGGCACTGAGTGCAGGAAGTCTCAGGGGCACTGTTAAAAGAATGTGTAAGTAATATTTCAGCCTGTTTAATATTCATTCTGTTTCAGTCTGAATAATATTCATTCATTATGCACAGCAGAAACTCGACTGACAATGTGATAAAGCATATTTCAGGGATTGCTTGTTTCAGAGATGATGACAAATGCTATTAATGAATATTCTACCATGACCAAACTACAATGCAAATAACTGCTGCTTTCAGTAAACAGAAATTAAGATGGACATACTAAATAATGAGAAAACAATAGCAAGAATAGCACTTAAACAAGACGGCTTCTACCTGAAGTCTCACATGGAATAAGCTGGAAAAACTGTCAGAAGAGTGTTCTCTTCAAAAGTGAGTAAATCCTTCTCTTAGCTTATGTCATTTTTTGTGTTTTCAGAGGCTTTAGAGGATTCTGGATATTTGTAGAACATCTTGTATGCAGGATGAAGACCTATTTGTTCTCCTTTTACCTTTCCAATACCCTGCAATTTTGTCTTTGATGAGTTGGTACAACACTGATTTTGGAAACAAACCCCACTCCTGTTTCCTAAGGGAAGAGTTTCTCAACAATGGAAATAGGCATACATTTCAACTCCTTTGGAGACAGTTAATTTTTCTAATTTCTAATGCCACCATAACTTAGTTGGAAATAAAGAAACTAAAAAGAGAAAAAAATGCCATTCAAAAAAACCCCAGTATTTGCAAGAATGAGTAGAAACATTGTGAGCATGTTGGGTCTCGGTGGGGTGGAGTTAGCTTTCCCCTTAACAGCTCTCCTAGTACTGTGCTTTGTATTTGTAGTCAGAATGAGCAGTGCTGGTACACTCCACCCCAAAGCCCAGTGGGCTGTGAGTGGGCAAGAGTTTGGGAGAGGACATAGCCAGGACACTTTGCTCCAAATGGTGAAAGTGATCATATGTCATGTCATATAATACCATGCTCAGCAATAAAAGCTAAGAGAAACAAGAAGGGGTAGAATAGGACTGGTGCAAAGATTATTTTTGCTTCAGATTTTGACAATAACTATAATTTCTGGTCAATTCTAACCTTTTTCCCCTTCAATCTCAAGGACACAGAGACTTGTATTCATGCCTAGTTCACTATTTATTCTGTCAGTTTGATTTTATCTTTCTGCTCTGAACTGTAATCAAGCACAGATTCTATGAAAATCACAAAATGCCTAAGTAGAAAACTTGATATATAAAATATCCCGCTTTTTTTTTCTCCTGCATATTGACAATGTATGATGCTAGAAATTCTCCAGCTGACAAGAGAAATCTGCTTTTTCCCATTCAAAATTCAGAAAAAAGAACTTTCCAAGCCATGGGATCTTTCTGCATTTATCTACCATTATGCACCTTCCATATCTTGGGCCTGAAATTAGTTGCTCAAGATAACAGGCTCTGCTGTTGAAAGACTCTTCTTGGCTGTGTGCTTCTACTGCTTATATGATGCCTCTTCTCTTTCTCCTATTAGTGACAGCATCAACCTGGTTCGTGATGCAGCTGATCAGCTGTTGGGCAGGGAGTCAAGTATCTCCCAGCAAAATTTCTGAACCTGTGGCATGAAGGCAGCCAAAAATTATCTCTGGCTGATAGATCTTGTTAAAAGCATGTTTTAAGCTCATTCAGACACCAGCCAGGCTTTAGTCAAGCTAAAGTAATTAAGAATTCATGGATGAATACTTCAAATGAATTTTGTTTATTCCTCATGCTTTACAATACTTTAATGAGTTAGAGATTAGCTCATAGTCCTTGAAAATCAGTAACTGTGTTAAACTAGGCTAGAATATATACGATTCACTTTTAGGTGATAAAAATATTTCATTTGGGAACATACTAATCATGTTGTTGGTATTATGGCAAATATTGTAATAAAAAAACAAAATCAGTTTCTGTGGAATCATAGAAAACTGTTGTTTACATACTTTGGAATTCATTTAAGCTCTACAAGTAAATTTTAACCAAACTATATACCCAATACAGCATGCATAAGAATTATGCTACCCGGGAAATAAGGAATAAAACTGAAAACCTGATGTATTAAGCCAAAAAGGAAAAAAGAAAAGAAAACCAACCCCAAACTAAAGGGAAAAATAGAAACAGCTAAACATCTGTGAGCCATTACATTTTCTGCTTAAATGTACTTCTGAACATTTACAATTACTAACCATTCAAAGACAAGAAAATTGAGGGAGAATATGTACAAAGTAAACCTTGACAGGTATAAAATTTACTCTAACTAATAAATTATAGCTTTCCTATACAAAATAAACTAACCTTTTCCTCTTGAACTGATATCTAGTTGAATTACAGAAGGAATGAATTTTTGTCTTTTGATCATTATAAATCTGTAAATAATTCTGAGTATCTTTTCACTAAAATCCATCTCAGAATTCCTGGGCTGTTTATACACTAAATTTGATTTTTTTTTTAAGTGCTTGTACTTGGCTGACTGTTCTCACTTATATAATGAAAAAATCTGAAAATTCTGTTTTCATGCTTCCTATCCAAAACTATACAAAACTAAACCTGTTAGCCACTGTGAAGAAAATTAACTTTACCCCAGCCCAAACCAGCACACTAGAGAACTTCTTTCAAATAGGGTACTAACAAATTCCAAAAAAAAGAGCANCTATCCAAAACTATACAAAACTAAACCTGTTAGCCACTGTGAAGAAAATTAACTTTACCCCAGCCCAAACCAGCACACTAGAGAACTTCTTTCAAATATTGTACTAACAAATTCCAAAAAAAAAGAGCAAAATATATCACAGAATCATAGAATTCTCTATATCTAACATCTAGACCAACTCTCCAGCTCCATCACAGCCAGCTAGAGCAAAACACCCAACATCATATCCAGTCAGGCAGACTGTTCCCAAGTTTGACCAGTCTCACAATAAAAGAGTGTTTTGTTGTGCTCAGATGGATTTTCATGTGTTTTAATTTGTGCCTGTTGTCTCTTGTCCTGTCACTGGGCACCTGATTCCTTCTTCATCATTCCCTCCCATTAAATATTAATATCCACCGATGTTATTGCCCTGACCTTTCTGTTCTTCAGGCTGAACAGTCCCTAGTTTTGCAATCTCTTATCATGTGTCAGGTGTTCCAGTTCCCCGTCTCTGTGGGCTCTTCAGTGGACTCTTTTCAGCATGTATATGTCTCTTCTGTACTGAGCCAGACATTCCAGATCTGCTTCACCAGTGCAGAGTATAAAGGAAGGATTACCTTCCTTGACCAGTAGAGAAGGCTATTTCTAATGCAGCCATAAATAAAAACAAATACATAAACCAAAAGAAGCAGAGAATTTAAAATTTTGGAATATTTAAAGTTCTTAACAGCTCAATATCCTTGGATGCAGTGATCAAAATACTGTGAAGTTTGGGATCCTGCTGAGCACACTGATGGTTAGTAATAAGACAAAGGTTTCGGATTTGAGGCAAGCAGACACGTTCTGTGAGGGATTCCATGGGAAGCTTCCATGGAAAATAAAAGAGCCAGTGAGTGCTGGGAGTTTTTCAAGAATGCATTCCTGGAAGAACAAGAACAGTTCATCCCCACTAAAGCTAGGGGAAATTGGCAGAGCAAGTGTTCGCTTCTGAGCTTCTGCTCAAAACCAAAAGAGAGGTGTACCAAAAATGGAAATGTGGGCAAAACCCCATTGAGAACTACAAGAGCATTTCCAGAGCATACAGACATGTGGTTAGAAGAGCAAAAGGTGAGCTCACATTGAAATTGAATGGAGTTGTCAAAAGTTAGAAGAAAGGGATCTTCATGTACATAAACAAGCAGCAACAGAACAAAGATATTGCCCACAGTAAAACAAGAGAGGTGAATTAATCACCAACACTGAAAAGGTAGAGGCTTTCAATACTTTGTTCACCTCTGTTTTCATCAGCACTGCTGGGCGTCAGGCCTTGGAAACAAAAATCCATGTTGATGTAAACACAGATTCACCATCAGGGAAGGAAGAGTTGGTGTGTGAATGATTACAGGTAGCTTAACTTCTGGAAATAGATGGGCGCTGATAATATCCACCCAAGGGTGATACAAGAGCAGGCTGACATAGATGAGAAGCCACTCTCCATAATCTTTGAAAAGTCATGGAGACAGGGATGCTCTGGAAGAATGGAAAAAAGCAAATTTTAGGCCTATCAGTCTTATTTCAGTCCTGGGAAAGTTGTGGAATGAATTCTCCTGGGTGCTACAAGTCAAATGAAGCATGTAGTTAGGAAAAGCCAGCACAGATTCACCAAGCGCAAATTATGCTTGACAAATCTGACTGCTTTCTATAACAAAGTAATCTGTTTAGTTGATGCGGGATAAGGAGTAGACATTGTCTTCCTGGGTTTCTCCAAGGGTTTGGATGTAGTTTCCCATAGCCTCCTCCTATGACAGCCATATCCAGAGAGGGGTGGTAAATAGTGTCTTTTCAAACTGGCAATCTGTCACAAGTGGGGTCCACCAGGGTGTATATTTTGCCCTGTTTAATATCTTCATAAGTGGTCTGGATGATAGAACTAAGTGTACCCTGAGAAGTTTGCCTATTACACTGATGAAGTGGAAGGGAGAGCTACCCTGCAGGAAGAGATATATAGGCTGGAAGAGTGGGTTAATGAGAATCATATGAAGTTGAACAAAGACAAAGGTAGGGTCTTGCACCTGGGAAAACATAATCCAGGAGGGCAGCACAGGCTGGGATCTACACAGTTAAGGAACAGCGCTGTGCAAAGGAGTCTAGGGGTCCTGAAGAACAATAAGCTCAATATGAGTGAACAGTGTGCTGCTTCAGCAAAGAAAGCCAACGGGATGTTGGGATGTGTCAGCAAGGGCCTCACCAGCAGAGATAGAGAAGCCATTATCCCACTCTATTTGGTGCTTGTAAGACCACACCTGGAATACTGTGTTCAGTTTTGGACCCACTATACAGAAAAGATATGGATAGTCTGGAGACAGTCCAGAGAAGGGCCACAAAGATGATCAAAGGACTGCCTTATGAGCAAAGGATGAGAGAGCTGGGTTTGTTCAGCCTTGAGAAGAGAAGGCTTAGGGGAGACATTATCACCATATTCCAGTGTTTAAAGGGTGGATACAAAGCAGATGGAGAGTCCCTTTTCACAAGGAGTCACATGGAAAGGAGGAGGGGTAATGGATACAAGTTACTCCTGGAGAGATTCTGATTGGACACAAGAGGAAAATTTTTTACAATGAGAACAATCAGATACTGAAATAATCTCCCCAGGGAAGTGGTGGATTCTCCGATATTGGACATTTTTAAGATTCATCTAGACAGCGTGCAGGGCCATCTTGTCTGTTTTGACAAGAAAAGCTGGACTAGATTGCCATATTTCAAGGAATAATAGATATTCCCAAGAATTAATAAGAGTGAAAAGTCAATTTGAATCTAAGAACAGAGAAATTGCATTTTTTTGCTAAATTTGTCTTAAGTTTAAATGTTTCAGAGATTATATCATGGAGATTCTATAAATACATATTTATAATATGGCCTCTTTTTTAGTTATATTGCCATTTTATAACTTTTTCAGTTAAATTACCTTCAGTTACAGTCCTTCTTCAAAACTCTGTTCTTGCCAAAATAGTTTGATTTTCTGTATTCCAAATGAAATGGAATTTATAAATGAAATGTGCAATCATTTTGTAACTATAACATTGTTTGTTATAATAGTAATTCCTGCTCAATAAACTAATTTTTCTATTGTTTTGTAGTTTAAATAAAACATAATTTGAAATAAAAAACACAGAAAACTGTCCTGAGCATCAGTAGTTTATTTTTTTTTTTACATATAACATTTAAGAGTGTTCAGGTGTGACAATGTAAAAAGATAACTGAGTTCTCTAACAACCAGAACATATCAAAATTAAGTACACATACTTTTGTATGTTTCCCTCTGTATACTTCACATGATAAAACACTTCTAGGTGTTTCACGTCTTCTGGCCTGATGAATACTCAAGGTCCATTTTTTGGTAGGTTATTCTGATTATTCTCACTAGCAGAAGGAACTCAAAGTTAAGTGTTTTTACTTAGTTGTGTTTAAATGGATGTGCTATGGAATAGAATAAAATACATTAGAAAGTTTCAATTGGAAGGAACCTACAGTGATCATCTAGTCCAATTGCCTGACCACTTCAGAGCTGACCAAAGGCTAACCCATGTAATACGGTCATTGTGCAAAGAATTCTGAAACACTTGACAGGTTTGGAGCATCAATCACCTCTCTAGGAAGCCTGTTCCAGCATTTGACCATCCTCTTGGTAAAGAAATGCTTCCTAATGTACAGTCTGAATCTCTTCCGGTGCAACTTTGAATCATTTCCATGTGTCCTGTCACTGGATTCCAGGGACAAGAGATCAACACCTCCATATCGTCTTCCTGGGAAGCTGTAGAGAGCAATGAGGTCCCCCTCAGCCTTCTTCTCTCCAAATTACACAAACCCAGAGTTCTAAGCCATTCCTCATAAGACATTCCTTCCAGCCCTTTCATCAGCTTTGTTGCCCTTCTGTGAATGCATTCAAGGACCCAATGGCCTATGAAGTTCTGCTTCTTTGAGCACACGAAAATCAAAACAGCTAAGGTGTTTCCATGACTCTCAATTTGACCCAAGACACTAATCAAAATCATGGGCCTAGCTAAGCCAGCACTGTTTCTTGGATTCTATTGGAATTATTTTTTTGGTCACCTTATTCATATGTCTTTCTCCTTTTGAGCAATGTCATTAAAATTAACCTTAGCCTTCATTGTGATTTTTCTGGCTTTCTGGTTGGCTTATTTATCTATTTAGTTAAAACACTTCTTTTCCTTTGTTAAAGACAATGGTTTCCAAGTACCAACATGCATTTTAAAAACAATGTGTGACTGAAGAAAAAAATATCCCGAGTATTGCTTATAGATTACTCTAATGCTGTCTGAAAGGTGGTGATTTGTGCTTTGAGGGATGAAAAGGGGGGATTTCTATAACATTGAAGAAAACAAATTCTAACATTCTCCATTAAATACTAAAACCAGACCATTTATATCATTAAAAGTTATAGTTCAATGTTGAAAATTATTTACAAACATCCGGTTTAAAAAATGATGATTCTTTAAAGACATTATGAAGCTGTTTGAAATATCAAATAGCTTTATGTTAAATATTCTTATATCAATATAACTTATTAAGTTGCAATGTCTGTTATCTAGACATAGCCTCATTATTAAAAAAGTTTATCTCATTTTTCTCTCAATGTATGACCTTCAATGAAATTTCAAGTGATCATATGCTATAAACCATATATTGTTGGAATACACATTTTGAAGGTTTTCAGACTAAGGAATCAGAAGCAGTTTCCAAGACAGAGGTTCTTAGTGATCACAATCGAATCTGCAGGATGACCTTGGCTAACCACGAACTGAGAGAAGAAGCCTGCTANCAGTGCAAAAGATCATTGGCTACAATAAATACCACATTTAATTGGATAAATCTGAGTTTTAAACTTACTGTACCTCAGTTACATCTGCTCCTTTCTAAGTCATAGCAGTTAGGCATACACATGTCAAAATGTACTGTTCTGAAAGCTCATACTAAAAGTCAATATTCAAGTAATGACTGAAAGAAAATACTACAGAGGTTATAGCAAAAAGTTAGCAACCCCCGTTAAGGGGAGAGTCAGCTACATTTAAGGTAGCTGAGGGGTTCGAAGTTATAGAAGACACAAATACCAAGTTGGGTGAAACAGGAAAAGCCTTTACTTTCCTCAGCAAACTCCTTTTATAGGGCTGCCAAGGAAGGTACCAGAAAAGAGGTGTGGTTTAACATAAAAGGAATAAACGGGGAGGAGTATTATAAACAGTGGTCGGTAACATACCATAAAAGGGAAATAGGGGCAGAACAAGAAATATGAATAGTAAACACTGCAGAACATGGCAACCAATCAAAAATAAGGTACGTGACAGTACCTGAGAAGAGAAATGGAGGTTTTCATAACTAGTATATGAATCATTACAAATAATTCAAATAACTTTTCACATAACACTATAATACATCTAACACAACAAGAAAAAACCCAAATAATTAACAGTCCATAATCAAAAGTGGTCGCTCCAACGGGGCTTCTCAGGAACCTTAAAAGGACGGTATTCTTCCTCACAGCAATAAGTCGACTTCCATTTAGTATATTCTTCTTCAGTAAGATTAAGCCGGAAATTCGCTTTCTTGCAGTCCTTTGAATTACTGGAATCTATCTCACAACTCTCCACAAAAATGTATTTAAAAAGGATTGATCTCACTTTTTCATTATCTTGTTGGAGTTTGCAAGTTATTTTTACTTAGCTAGAAAAGATAACATCCAAGCTGATAAAATATGTATGGAAACTCATTGAGAAAGTCTGCCTCCTGAATACCTCTGCTTTGTGTGACAGAATTGTAGCTGCCCACACACCACTCACTCGGGGCACCAGTGTGAGTCATTGATGACAGAAGGAATATATATGCAGCTTTTTTCCCTGGCACACTTTTATTTTATTGGCTTTCTTTATCAGTTGATGTGTTGATTCCTTTTGGTTGACAGACACTGGCCCCACTAGTTTTAGAGGGAAAGAATAAACAACATTAGTTTGCCTAGTTTAGCAACTTGGTTTAGAGCAGCACCTTGGTTTGAAGCCCTGAGAGTCTATATTTTCTGAAGGTGGGGCAGAAGAACTAGATTCTCTTCATGGGAAACTAAACTGGGAATTGTGCTCCAAAAGGCTCTGAACCACTGCGAGTTACACTCCCCAAAGACCCTCTGAAGTGTGCAGCAGAAGGCTTCTGATCAACCTGGGGATCTCACAACAACCTGGAAAGTTTCTAAAGCAATACGGTGGGACAGATGCTGTGAAAATCTTTCTACTTGTCCTCTGATGCCAGACTTTAGTTCATCCTTCTGACTCTGTTGTGACCCTCTCATTTATCACTCATCCATTGTCAGGACCCTATTTTTGTTGCCATCTGAACTCCTTTATTTTCCTGTCTCTTCACTGATCTTACTGAATCTCTTATTGTTCAGACAAACTTTTTATAACATTTTAAATGGTTATTTTTTTTCCTTATGTTTCTGCCATGTTAACTATTCACTTCATTGCTCAGAAAACTCAAGGAGAAGAGGTCTTTGGCTGTATCAGGGTTTATTAACCTCAGTACTACCACTATGTGTGAAAGATGAATGTTTCAAGGTACACAGCACAGAACTCAGTACAATGATGTCAGCAACCTTGAAATCTTTCTTTGAAGCTATACCCTTGTTCCTTGAAGAGCATTGAAGGGATCTTTGTATGGAAGCATAACTCAGAGACAGTATCTCATTCGTGCTCCTGAACTGACGTGCCAGGACTGGAAAACCTGAGAAACCAGAGGAGTAGTCAGACCTGTCTCTGCATGAGACACTTGTAAAACCACATTATACCCATTCCTGCAATGACCAGACTTCTTTCAGTGTCCTCTGTTGTATACAGTGTCATATGTATAAGCATGATCAACCATGCAGGTATTGACACACACAGGAGTACTGTTCTTGTACGGGCATCAGACATACAAAAATAGGTTTCACAGACAAGTCTCTCTGGTAGCTGTCTCAATTTATAGACCCTTTAGTGTCCAACCCCTAAACTCCTTAGCCTAAAACTCCAGCTAGTTCAACTTGAAGTTTGTTAGTGTCTCACACTTTAAAATTGTCTCCGGTAGTTGGTCCACAATTAATGGCCTTCTCTCTAGCTAGTCTGGCTTGAAGCAGCACAGGTGTCAAACACTGAGTGATGAGGACAATCACACAGAAAAATAGAGCTTGTCAGGTACAGGGCTTGCTGAGGCAAGTGCTCTGATCAGTGTTTGATCAGATGGTCCCCTCACCCAAAAAAAACCAAACCAAGCCAAAACAAAACAAAACACAACACAACACAACAAACAAACAAACAAACAAACAAAACAAAAAAACAAAAAAAACACAAAAAAACAAAAACCAAAACAAACAAAAAACACAAAAAACCAAACAAAAAACAGAAACAACAACAACAACAACAACAAAAAATCAACAAAAAAAAAACCAAAAAACAAAAAACGAGGGGAAAAACAAAAAACGAGGGGAGCTGTCTGTGGAGATAGCAGAAGGACATTGAGCACCTTGCAGACTGACAGGAATCTGAGTGTCTGGAAAGCAGACTGACAGAGGCACAGCATGCTCTAGGGAGGTGGTGGCAGAAGCTGCTAAAGGGCTTTCTGGAGACCTTCTGCCTCTCTAGTGCTGCAAAACTCTGCTCTGAGGCAACAGCTGGTGAGCCAGATGTGGGAGGAAGAAGAAACAGATGATGAAGGGTTTGATTTCTGTAACTCCAGAGTAATCAGCGAGCTCTGCCTCTGCCTGCTGCTTCCCTAACATTTATCATTTTTTCCCCCTTTTCAGCTGCAGCTGCTGCTCACAGCCCCCCTGAAGCTTCCTTCCCTTCCTTTCTCTTCCCCTTACTCCCTGGGAGTTCATCAATGAACAAGAAGCAAATATGTTCTGCTCACTTTCTCCTGCTCCTACTTGTGTGGTGAATGCTGCACCACATTACCTGCTTTCTCCCAGGCTAGCTACTCTCACCAAAGCACAGGAACAGTATGCACACTACAGAAGAGTTGTTTCCCAAAGGCTGTGCAGGTAGGAGCCAAAACCATCAGCTAGTATACAGGAAATGTCAAAAAGAGCTTTGAAAGTTGGAGACATGATGAGAATAATCACACATACCTTGAAAGGACTGTCTGTAGAAGTGAGAGGGGAAAGAAGGGAAACCTTAAGGAGAGGAGGAGAGTATGACAATCCTTCAGTCTCACTCTTCTTTCTTTTATCTTTGGGAAGCTATGCTTCTACATTTTTTCATTGCAGTTACTTCTTCACTACTAGAAAAGACATTGACATTTAAGCATACTCTTTCTGACATACTCACTTGACTCCTAGATATTCATAGTCTTCAATAACCAGGCAGCAGAAATTATTCTTGCTTCAAGAGTATAACTTCAAGTGATTCACATTCTTGCAGAGCTTTTCATGGAGGGCTGCCTGCTAGAAATGGTTCAATGTGGATCAAGAGTCTCTCCAGAGAGCTTACAGTGGTTGCACAGGAACAGGGCATTAACATTAAATCTACTTGTGGGGCATGCTGTCTGGCAACATGCTTTCCATGTCCACTTTTTGTGGGCAAAGGACATGGTTAAAATAAATTTGGCATGTGTTGATACTCTTATGACACACCAGTGTGGGAGTAGGTATGCAGGAATACGCATCTCCCAGCTTATCCACAAACATCTTCACATTAAATTGTCCTATTTCTTTAGTGAAATACTGGTGCTCCCAATGAATCTTACTACAGAGTAAAATGCAGGAGTTGATAGTTGTGCAACTTTCAGTTTTAGAGAAATGTGATGCTTCAAACAAAGTAGTTTTACTTTCTCTGTGATGGTTTTACTTCAGCCATTAAGAAATGTGCAGAAACCTTACTAGTAGTATGCATGAACTTGAAACAGTCCCTTTTCAGCCAAAATAAGAGTTAAAGTCTCTTTTCAAGAAAAAAAAAACCCAAACCAAACCAAACCAACCATCCAACCAACCAACCAACCAACCAAAAACCCACAAGAAAACCCCACCCCAGTTTCTAAGCATCTATTTTATAATTGAAGAAAGGATTCTATCTACATATTAAGTTATTCTACATAACAGCATTTGCAGCAAAATCATGGGCAACTGGCAATGTAGTAGTAAAGAAAAAAGAGGGAGATAAGCATTGTTTACATCTTAATGTTGGAAACAAAAAGATCAGGACTCTGTGTACTAGCAATTTCTGTCCCATCAATGAAGTATAAAATTGATTCACAATAACTGAGGACTTATTTGGTCTGTGCAATATTCAGCAGTTTTTCAATGAAGTTTTGCCATTAAAAATCTGATTCCTTTCATCACTCCTGTTCTGTCTTTCCTAAGATCTGAAAAAACCCTACAGTTCTTAATTTTATAGTGAAGGAAAATAAGGTCATGATTGCCTTTTATCTAAACTGCATTAGCAGTACAGTGTTTTTGCATTTTAATAATGGATTGAACTGGATGCATTGAGTCCTAGTGCCTGAGGAGCCAAGATTCCAATTCAATTTTTAAATGCAGACATTTTTTTTCCTCTGATGTAAAAAAGCTTCATTTCCCTCTCCTATTGAGCCATCTTGTGGTTAATAATTGTAATGTACTCTTGAATACACATTTCTCTAACATGATGGGAAAGTGTCTGCCCAATGCTATCCAATGTTATATTAATAAGAGTTACTATCTTTTATTTGTGGATGTTAAAATAAAAAGACTTCTTGGAACATAGAAGAGACATATTATACATGATACATATAAATATAAAATAATGTATAATTTATTATTCTTTAAAATAGGTAAATATCAATATTTCACTATCAATTAAGAGACTAATGTAGTACATTGCAACTAAAGCTGTAGTGTCTTAGACATAGAGATTGATGAGCAGTTTGGCAATAAGAATTTAATGTAAATATCAGTATACTTTTCATGCATGTTAGCTATTATAGCCATAATGATGTTAAGATCTATTTTCTAGGTAGATTTTTCTAGTAAGTAGAGTGAGAAAATGTTCACGTATGTGATGTGGATTCGTTAAGACATAAATCATAGGATCATAGAATGGTTTGGTTTTGAAGTGACCTTAAAGATCATCTAGTCCAAACACCCTCTCATGGGCAGGGACACCTCCCACTAGTCTGGGAAAACAGCAAAAGGGATTTCTTTCTTGCACTACAAGTAGTATTATTGCACTGCAAATGTGTTGTACTGATCATACAAAAGAGAAAAGGACAAATGAATGCAGCTGTATTATATCACTAACGGAGCTTCAGTGAGAGACCATTATTGGAAGTAGTAAAACTACAAAATTTTCCATTAGATAAAAGGCAGGTTGTGCTGTGGAACATCTTAGACCAAAAGTGAGTAATTCAGTGATTAGTCAGAACTGAACAAGTCTCATTCCTTGTACTTGTAACTCTGTTTAACTCAATGCATGAGAACTCCATGCATTGTGAAGCAGGTCTTTTACAGATTTTGTAAACTTTTGACAGCATTTGAAACCCATGTGATACCTGGCATAACATGGATAAGTGGAAGTCTTCTGAGGAAAAGAACAGAACAGTGAATAGATTCTCTAGGATCTGTCAAGAACAGTGGAAATGAAAAAGAGAAGCCTAAAACATTTCACCTTGTATTTCCAATTGTGAGACTCAACTGAAAGACAGATCACCATAAGGCAATCCTAATATCAACAGCAGTTTATTCAGAGGCCTTGACTTATGATTTCACATTTAATTTTGTCAAAGGATGCTGATTAGGCAGCTATCCAAGACATTCAGCATCCAGCATAAAAATTTAATATGTGTGGTTTATATTACTAAGATGAACACCACCCCCTCAACCCCACAGGTTCAGTTTGACCAACCTGATCTCCTTCTATGACAATGTGACTTAGCAGATGAGGAAAAGGCTGCAGATGTCATCTATCTAGACTTCAGTAAACTGTTTGACAACATCTCCCACAGCATTCTTATAGAGAAACTGGTTGTTTGTGGCTTGACCAGATGCACTGTTTGCTAGTTTAAAAACTGGACAGCTGGGCCCAGTTGTGGTAGAGGAAGTTACATCTAACTGGTGGCTGGTCAGTCATTAATGTTGTTCCTCATGGCTCAGTACTAGGACCATTCCTGTTTAATATCCCTATCAATGGTCTGGACAAGAGGATTGAGTGCACCCTCAGTAAGCTTGCAGGTGACACTAAATTGGGTGGGAGTGTTGATCTGCTGTAGGGCAGGAAGGCCCTATAGTGGAAAATGGACAGGCAGCTGCATGAGATCAATAAGGAGATGTGCTGTGTCCTGCCCTTGGGTCACAGTAACCCCATGCAGCACTACAGACTGGGGAAAAGTGGATTGAGAGCGGCTCATCAGAAAAGGTCTTGGGAGTGCTGGTTCACAGCTGGCTGAACATGAGTCAGCAGTGGGCTCAAGTGGCCAAGAAGGGCAATGGCATTTAGGTCTGCATAAAGAATAATGTGGCCAGCAGGACCAGATTCAGCACTGGTTGAGGCCACACTTTGCTGTGTTCAGCTCTGGGCCCCTCACAACAAGAAAGACACTGAGGTGCTCAAGTGTGTGCAGAGGAAAACAGTGGAAGCTGGTGAAGGGTCTAGAAAAGAAGTCCTGTGAGGAGTGGCTGAGGGATCCAGCAGTCTCTTCTGCCCTGTCTCAAGTGAAAAATTGAGAGGAAATGGCCTTAGGTTGCATCTCGAAGTTCAGATTAGACACTGGAAAAAAAAAACAAACCAAACAACAAACCAAACAACAAACAACAACCCCTCTCCCAAAACAAACAAACAAAAACAAACAAACAAACAAAAACCAAACCAACAAACAAACAAAAAACCAAAAAACAACTAACACCAAAAATGTCCAGGGAGGTGGTGAAGTCACCACCTCTGAAACTACTGTCTGAATGTGGTACTTGGGGATATGGTTTAGGGGTGATTATACTCATGTGAGGTTGATGGTTGGAATAAGTGATTTTTAAGGTCTCTTCCAATCTTAATTATTTGCTGATTCTGTGATTCTATGATATGCTATCACATATGAGTATGTGTAGTTTTGGAACTGCATTACTTTGGATTTATGGATCTGCATTGTGTCACCAGCAAATCAGAGTCCATTCCTGCAGTTAGCCAAATAACTCATCATTGTTTCAGGGAAGCCAACAGCTTCATCTTTGACAATTAGTCAAATTTCTGTAGTGTGTTTTATAGGTGGAGAAAGCAAGTGTAGTAATTAATTTCAGGGAAAAAAAAAAAAGAAGTTGGAAATGGGAATGACCTACAGCTTTCTTTTGTGATTAGAAAAGGATTTAGAAAACAAAACGTGTTCAAATGTGGTATTGAATGACTGGTTTTGATACATGTGTATTTGCATACAGCTGGAATACTCCATGTACTAATACAGAATTAGCTGCCTTTTCCTCTGTTAGGAAAGTACCCAAACACTCTGCTTTTACTTCATAGTTATCTGTCCTTCACAGATTAAAATAATATGCTAAAGTGAGGTTGAAGGGCAGGAGGATTCAGAAAGAGGGGAAAAAATAAAAAAAACCCTCTTTTTAAAAAAGCCACAGTTCCCAGGATCATACTTTAAAAAAGGCATAACAGGACACTTATGACTGCAGTGAAATGACCAGAGAGCAGTTAAAGACACATATGGTGCAAAACATATTTCCTTACAATTACCTAATAAAACATATGAAGAAAATCCTCACTTCATGAAAATTTATAGAACATTTTAGTAATATTTTACTGCAGATGTAAAACTAATTCAGTACAAATTAAATTGACTAGAAAAAAAGAACAGTGAAATGTATGGAAGCTTAAGATCAATACAGTAATAAAAAAACAGGGTCAGACAAAGAATGATCGTTTTCCTTATGAATGTTTCCGCAGCTGGGCAGAAAATGTTTTTGCTTCATTATTACCTAAATTATAAGGTTCAATAATCAATCTGATAATGGATAGAGTAATTTCGCTCCCTTTAACACGGAGTTGCTGCGGTGGTGGTGAGGGATGGGCCGGAGGTGCCGCAGCTTCCTGCAGGGGGCGCGTTGGGGCCGCGGCACCGCTGGCCAGCCCGTCGCGGCCGTTCCGCCTCGGCGCGGTCTGGCTCTTCCCGGCCGGATTACTCCATTTGCTCCTCTGGTTACCACGACTTCCCTAAGCAGCTGATTATTTCAGTACTCCCGAGATGGTTTTAAATAACTGAGTAGCAGCCGAAAGAAGTGCAAAACGCAAAACTAACTAAATGTTAAACTAGACTTCAAGAGAGATGCGATAGTGAAACACAACCCAAACAGAAACCAGACAACTGCGCTTTACCCCAAGCACCTTTATAGTGTTCCATACTTTTTTCCATTTTGAACTGTGGTTTCCGGTGTTCCCTTCTAGATGGACAAGTCCAAAAATGTCTTAAGAAAACTTTTACAACACTGTATTCCAAGTAAGCTCAAGAAATTTGCATTTTGATTTGCAGCCTCATGAAAAACAAAAGACCATCCTGAGGTCCAAAACTAGGTTGGGATGGAAGCTCAGTAAATTCTTCAGAATTCTTTACATGGTAAATACAAAATGCACTATCTATGTTTTGATTCACCGGTACAACACAAACATTTTACAACTGCATTGATAATGAACTAAACTGGGAAGTAAACCAATTGTAATTCCAGAGTTTCTCAGCATAACAGATACCATGTGAGTCTTACTCAAGATTCACCAAATCCGATGTCTAAAAATAACTGAAGTGAAAATATTGTTTATATTAGCACTCCAGATTGTCATTAAGCAGTGTTTAATAAAACATCTTAACGCCCACCAGTCATTGTCAGGTAAGCAGAAGTTTCTCTCTGAACAGAGTCCAAAATAACCGACCATTCCTGTGTTACCATGTAACAAAGTCATTGGAAGCCTCACTGAGAAAGTACAAAGCGTGAGTACCACAGAT
This sequence comes from Formicarius rufipectus, assembly GCA_013399695.1. Taxonomy (NCBI): domain Eukaryota; kingdom Metazoa; phylum Chordata; class Aves; order Passeriformes; family Formicariidae; genus Formicarius; species Formicarius rufipectus. The sequence continues at coordinate 513,148 of VXAU01000433.1, read as the reverse complement.
TTATTCTGTTTCAGAGAACACACATGGAATTTTATACTTACACTGTATAAACCTGAATTTTACAGAAGTGGGCTAGGGTTCTCTGGAGAACACACTCTCTTACAAGACTTGTAGCACTTCTGACTCTTCTAGTTAAAACTCAATATTTAAAAATGAATAAACACAAAACTCAAACATTTCTTGTGGGACTTGACCAAAGTAAGAATTAAAGTCTCAGTAAACTGAAAAGCTGCTAAATGCTACCCACCATTTTTTGGGACAAAAAGATTTTAATATAGCTTTAAGAGAGATGTAACTATAGGACTAAAACCCAAGACATGCACAATCCCTTCCTTCAAGAAAGTACACAGAGATTCATAGCACAGTGTCTGCTTCTTAGTCACCATTAGTCATCCTCTTAGTCACCCCTTCTACTCTGATTGATAAAGAAAATTATGTGTTCTGGAACTATTTGAGAGTTGTAGGAATTCCGTCATTCTTTTTGTCTTTGGTGAGAACAACAGAACCTCTCGCATCTCTTTTAAGTGAGGGTAAAGGGGACTAATGCCTCAGAGTAGCTACAGTGTTTTCTAAAGTGTTGAACTTTAAGGTCCTGCAATATTTGACTGGTCTAGCAGAACTGAAGGCCTTATAAGACCACACACTTTCTCTATGTGAGTGGGCTGATAGAAAAGTAGCACATTTCTTTCCAGAAGCATGAACTGTGAATTCCCACAGAGGATGACACCTTTCACGGCGGGGGGAGGGGAGGGTGGGTAAGGGGGGGGAAATACTTGGACAACTCTTCCTTCCAGTGTAAATGGAACAAATAAACATGTCATCAAATGGGACAATGCTGTAAGGAGTATTTTGAAATGTCACAAATATTAACTAGTTTAGTCTTCTCAAATCTTGCCGTGTGAAACCTGTTCCATTTATTCTATAAAGACAATCAGGCAAAAGTGTAGAAAGCATTTGGAAAGATCATTCTTCTTTAGTGACTGCTGCCAGTTTATTCTTTTAAAATTTCTTCTTTATTTCTCTCTCACTTTAACCTCTTTTAGAGTTTTAAGTTTGCTTTAAAGTAATAAAAAGAAACCAAGAAAACCTTTTTCTCTTATGAGAACATTCTTCTACTGTACTAGAGTATTCAAACAACCATAGAAAATTCATGTATTTCTGCACTAACAATTATAGCATTTTAAACCCTATTTTTAATAATGTTAATTATTCTAATAGGATCTTGCTATTTTTGACATAGTTTATCAAACCAAGTTTGAAAACCCTAAGTTTATCGTATAGTTCCATGTGAGGAGATTAAGTCCAAGACCGCATCAATGGTGCAGTAAAACATTTGAAAGCTAAAAGAACTTCAAGTATTTAAGTAAAGTTTAAAAGACTCATTTTATCATTAACTGAATTTTTTCTAGAAAACAAGTGTTCTGTTCCCACGCGCACGCGCACACACACACATAAAATGACCCGCTTTTTCTAGTAAATGAACAAAGAAATAAGAAGCAATTTCTTTCCTTCTTCAAGGAAGGTTGACAAAATGAAAAAAAAATATATATTTGCAAATTCAACTGCCAGTTGCAGAAGTATTTGCTGCAGATTCACTGGTTCAGGTGGGGATTTACCTTAAAATGAGTCTGAAGACAGTAAATTAAGAATTATTAATAAAATAGAAGTTTTAAGATTTCAACTTCTTTTCTTTTTTATTCCCCCTCCAGTAAAAAGGGAACGAAAGTGGTAAGAACATCATCATCTAAAAATTATGGAAGAGAATTTTTCTGTCAGAAGTGGGAGAAATATTTTCAAACATCTCTGTTTTGGAGCAAAAGCCAAAAATTTTCACACAGTTTCCTGTCTTTTATAAAGGAGAAAAAGTTCCAACAAACTTGCCATGCAGAATTTCATTATCATTGCTACTTCCTCCCACCGGGCCCTTGCATTTCACTTTAGGTAGCTGAATGTTTATCAAAAAGAAAGGGATCACATTGTCTCCAGAAACAACTGGCTGAAGCACTTGGAAGACAAGAAAAACAGTTTAAATCAAACAGCAAGATATTTAGAAGCAAAGGCCACAAATGCCTATGTAAGTGATTCATCCCTGGGACTTCTATATAAATCATGTTCATAAACCACTCAGACTGGAAACATCTCACCCTGACAGTATTTGCTGCAATGTGAAATCCAGCTGTTTTACCCTGATCACTCCTACTAAGTCAGTCCTCACAAGTAACATCCAAGTGGAAAGAGTGAAGGTGAGTTACCTGTTAAGGCTCAGGTGTCAACTACCTTAGTCTTAGAAGATGGCTTCAGCAACTCTATGAGCAGAAACATTGGCATCTTTAGTTTTAGGAGCAGATATAAGTGTAGGATTTGAAGACATACATTTAAGCAGTGGTGACTGTGGTAATCCAATGCAGTACTGAGATTTGAAAGTCCCTGGGTGGCTCTAAATGTAACTGCTCATCTGAGATTCAGAAAATTTATCCTGTATCTGAGATGTATTTTCACAAACATATATAATCCAGATTTCCACAGTAATTAATGAAATTACTCCTTCTAATTACATTAAAACCCTAATTCACAGCAATAAAATGCAGTTGGTTTCCTCCATAAGTGGAATACATTTCATAGCACAGTGGGCAGACGGAGACATCCTGTTTTGCTGTTTTACAGAGACCTTTACTCTTTCCATTTTTTTTCTGGCTTCCAGCTGCCACAATCAAAAAGCACACTATCAACAACCTAGTGTCAGCCTTTCTCCAGGTATGACCAGCATTCACTTCTAAAAAATAATATAAGATTCATATTAGATCTAATGTGGGACTGGTTTGAGCTGTAGCCTCAAAGCTGAACATTTATGTTCAAAAGCTCAAATTCAACACTTTCTTTTGCTTTGTCCCAGCTGGTTGTAAAGGACTTTCTTAGGATATTGCACTACTTGGGACTCAGAATATTTCAATCAGGTCAGGTTTATTAAATCAAACTACATTTACTGATTTATAATTCCACCCCTTTAATCTTCAAAAAATATTTCTCTGAGGCTTTCCTTTGATATCTATCAAAAGGTGTGGTCTATTCCACTTAAAAAATGGAACAGTGAAATGGATAGTAAGAGCAGGAAGACATAACCATTGTCTCTCTATTTTAAGATGAGGGCAAACCTTTCTGGTTATTAAGCCAGAGCAAAAGAATAGCTGTTAGAGAGTTTAAATTAAAAAAAAAATCCTACTTGAATGAATTCCAGTGAAGATAAGAGAAGTACAAATGATATATTCCATTATAAACCTTGTAATAACTTAAAATTGATTAGTGTTTGAAGACTGATGGATAACTACAAAGCATTACTATTATAAAGCAAAGTGCAATTTTTGATACCATGACTACTTCAAGATCTCCAATTTTCCCCCTCTTTTACAATATTCACAGCAGAAATAAAGAGATATCTGTCATTCATGAGAAATGAACCTAGTTCTGAAAACTATATTGTTAGCCATGTCAAGTTTTAATAGAAAAAGTGAAATAATGATTTAGAAATAGGGGGTATCGGGATCAGAAGGAACAGTTCAGACTTGCAAGCACAGAAGGTCTTTATCTGCTTAGAATCTCAATTATAGTAGGTCAGACAAAGGGAGTTCAGTTGCAAATATGGAACCTAATATGAATATATTCAGTGACATGTGCGAGAAAAAGGCCACACAGGTAAACCACAATTTAGTCATGAACTCTTGAACAGACTGTTTAGTTTCCTCCTTAGACTTTTTCCCTTTCTGGCATGTAAGAATTTGTAGGGCAGTAGTTAGAAATTGGGCCATGGAAAATGGTTGCTGGTTTAAAGAATAAAGCACAGCCTCAGAAAATATGTGTGATGTCAAGTTATTTTTTACCAAATGATGAATAAAATATTACATTAGAATAATACAATTTAAAATCCAATTTTGAACTCAAGGCAATTCCATTCAGAAGTGCATTCCTTCTGTGATTATAGCATTCTAACAAAGCCAGTACAACCTAGGATGGTCGTTCAACTATTTCATTAGACTCCAATAGCAGAAATATGGTTAACTTCTTTCTACTTTTTATTTTTCCAAAGAAATAGATTTCTAAGTAATTATTTTTTCCTGTGTTGAATTTTCAGGCTGGAGCAAACCTTACCTTCTTTTTAGGCATCTATCAGGCTTCAGATAGGTACAGAGATAGTCAGAGGGAGAGCTAGCTAGCTAGATAGATATGGACAGGTCTCTGACACACAATGTGATTAAAGTGAACATGATAAGGCCTCATGAGAGCCAAAATGTAGCTGCATGTAAAATGCACTGTACCTGTTGAAATTATGTAAGGATGTGTGGTGACAACACAAATGGATAAGGTCACTGCTTATTATAGGAACTCCATCCTCCATGCAGACTTCAGAGTTTGCCCTTCTCTGACAACGTGGTTAAGAAGGAGTGGAGGGAAATCATTGACTTATTTAAATTTAAGTTTCCTGGCAGGAAATCAACAAATTCATTTAAGAAGAAAAGTAAATTACCAATGTTTTCTGACATTCTGACTGGTATTTCTGTAAAGCTCTCAGTAATAAATGTGGACTTGACAGATTTCTGATGGAGCTGCAATGATATGGAAAAGGACAGAGAAGAATTTTGCTGAGCTGTGAGTAGTTATCATTGATAACATTCTTTTAGGTGGAATATGACACAACCAGGAGAGTTTGAACGTTTCAGATGAGCCAATGAAGGATGAATATAGTGTACATTTAGAGTTTGAACAGTAGCTTTAAACATGTCAATTGGAGTGGACTGACTGAAAAGGTGTATCTTGAATGTTCTTGTTATATATTGCGTTCAGGCAACATAGGAGAATAGTTTCAAAATCTAAATTTTTTAAAAAATAAGCTGCTAGTAGGTAAATTGCAATCTTGTTATGTCATTTGCTAGGGACTTGTTTCTTTCAAGATAACCAAATTCCAAATGGACTCTTAGCCTTTTAGAAAATGCCATCCAACACCTCCTGAAATTTCTAGTGATCTATGATGTAAAAGGTACAGTTTATCCCAAAGTGATGATAACAGTATTTGTTCTAATGTTTCTCTGTACACATGAACTGCCTATTTTACATATGGGCTATAATGCTACCAGAAATTCCAAACATTATATTCAGAGTTAGAATAACTTTGAAAAATTGATGGAATAATCTATTGCTCTAGCTAATAAAATGGTCATGGAGGAGAGTTACGAATGTAGAAATGAAGGTAATATTACAGATTGCTAATACTTATCTATACACCTGTGCTGGTTAAAGGTAAAGAAGAAATGAAGCCAACTCAAGAAAGATTACAAGTCAGAGTTACAATTTACTACAAAGATTACAATAAATACAATGACACAGAGAAAAATTGGTTTCTGAGGTGTAACTCAGAATCCTGGGGCATAAACAGAGTGGTATTCATTAGCCCCTGTACTGAGGACCACATAGTCCCCCTGAGTACAAAGTAAAAGGAAAGGAAAACCTGTTGATGAGGGTGATGGCCACAGTCTGGTCAAGAGTCGCAGTCCTGTTGAGGTTCTGGTCCTCCTCTGGATCCAACAAGTGGTACAGCAAGTCCCAAAACTCGAGGATTATATATGCTCAGGTTCAGGTGGGAATGCCCAGTACCTCCCCGCCAGGGCAGGGAATTTCATAATGGATGATTTAAGTCTGTGAGTTTTGGGGTATTTTTGGAATCTTTGATGGCCCATTAGCAGACATGACCCCTCAGCCTGGGTGTGAAGGTCTAATGCCTCTCCAAAGAGGAGTTATCAGAGCTGAGTCATTGGTATGAAGACAAGAACACTCCCCTGTCTCACAAGGTTCTTTAACACCCATCTTGTAGCTTAAGGTGAAATGATCCATTATTATCAGGGTGTAGGATACACAGTTGTGGTTACACCTGCATAGTGATAAACTGTTTCCCTCTGCCCTCCCCCTCCACCCCCCCGCCCCCAGCTGCTGTAACTAGGACAATACCAGCTGGAAAAACATCAACAAACTTTTCAGGATCCATTGCAGATGAAGAAAGGAACTATTTCCCAGCAGAAAGTGATTTTGACAGATGCCATAATATTCAGGTAACATTAAGAACTGGTGAATAATTTAAATGGCAATCTAGACAATCTCTACATAGATTTGAAAATAGAAAATGTACATAGAAAATTTACAGTTTATTTAATTTTTTATCATGCATCTTTGAAAATAACAATAATAGTCCTAACATGACCATAGCAGAAATAAAAAATTGCTTATGGGAAAAATTGTTATTCACTCATTAATTCTGAAGCCTTGCTGTAATAAATTGAATTACATAACAGACATCATTTCAGTCTTGCATGGTTTAGTTTCTTGAAGTATGATGTAATCTATCTTCTTAAGTGTGTTTGAACATGAAAGAGGTAATTCTTAGGGGTGTAAGGATTTTATACTGGAATAGAGCAAGAGTATCTCTACTCCATGAGTCTCCTTTGAGTAAACACCACACAGATACTTCAGTGAGAAATTAACCTTTACATACTGCATAGAATTGTCCAATTCCATATCATGAAAGCAAATTTCTTCTTGATTCTAAATGGTGATCACTGTATTTCACAAGGTACTAGGGTTGATTGATGGTTTGTATTGTTCGGCCTTACTTGAAGCTTAATTGAAGAGAGAACACACATCTATCCCTATTATTGCTGTTTATATTCTCATCTTAATTAGTCCAGTATCATTCCAAAGTAACTTCCTCAGTATGAATGCATTTTTCTGCCTTTCAATTGATGTAAATGGATCTGAAGTCAAGGGTCCTGATTTGAAACTTATAGTAAGATTTAATCTACCTCCACAGTAAAGGTACAATTATACAGCAATAAATTCCAGCACCGGTGGACACTACATTTTATGTTTTACTTAGGTAGGACCTTTGATCTAAGACAGCAGGAATCATACATGGGGAGCAAACAGAGAAACAGTAGTGGCAAACACACAAGGAAATAGGAACAAGTTATCAAGTACTTGCACAAAAAGAAAGCAAAGAAACATCAGGTGGTCATTAAAACCTGTGATAAAGCAGTGTTGAGAAAAGGAAGCGAGAAAGATTTAAAATAAAAATGCAGGATGAAGTTAGGGGAATCACCTGTAAAACATCCTCCTTGGGAAAAGATCCCTTTGTGGAGAGCAGCACTATTCAGAACATAAGAAATGAGAACATTCATTAAATAATTTCATTTATTCAGCACTACCTTTGGTTAGTAAAAGGCAAATCTTGTACTGGCAGAGAGAAATAATTCTCTTGTTGGAGAGGAATATTTGTAAACTGAATGTTTGCATCTTAAACACTGTGTTTGCATGAAGACATGTGCATTAAATACTGACAAGGCAAGAAAAATACTGAATTTCTTAGGATATTAGAGTAAAAGAATCTGCCGTTCTCCATTACCATGCCTTCAAGTTATCAGCTGCAACTATCAGGGAGAAGTTGTCAATCAACTCTATTGCAAAGATGAAAGAGTAGATGGTACAGTTTAATTTTATTATGGAAATTGATTTGCATCTTTTATATGTCTTGATTGAAAACTTTCCAGGTAATGGCATTGAAGAATACTCATAAAACTGCCATGACTGTGGTAATAACTATTATTATGATCGAATTTAATAATAAAAAAACCTGCCTGCAAGATGGGCAATATGAATAATTCATGTACAGTGTTGCTTAAAATGTGATAGAGAGAAAAAGACTTGTAGGAAAATTCTTAATGTATCCAGACAGGGATGATAATTGGTTTTTGCAACTAAATGAGTACTTCATGTACAAGACAGCACTAACAAGGCAGGAGAGGAAATTTACACATTGGGTAGACAATTTCATTTATCTGGTTACAACAGGATAAGTGGAATAAATGGTTTTCCTTAAAGAAATTGACAGAAAATGCCTATCCTGATAATAATTAGTTTTGTTTACAACAAGAGAACAGAATAGAAGACATACTAGTATCTTTTCAATATGTAATAATATATGTAGCATATGCTTATGTAGGCCTTACTTATACTATAAATCAACTACCTGCAAACACTGACCAGGTGTCTCTCAGTGGTGTCTCTTAGTTGCAGGCATAAAAATCAGAACAGCATATGGTAAATTTTTTCACAGTTGCACTTAATTTAATTTTGTCTGATTATTTTTAAGTGTACAGTAACAGATAAGCTGTTTCCTGCTTTTATTGCCCACCATCTGGTGGGAAAAGCATGCAATAGCATAAAAAGGGACAGATGACTAAGGCAACATTTTAGTGACAGAGTCTGAAGTTACAATGAGTGAGAGTTCATCAAGGATGACCATTTCAGGAAGAGAAAGCTGTTCAAGTACTCATCTCTTTACCCTTGCCCAAAGGGACTGATTAGGTTTGAGAGCTGCCTCCTTGCTTGTTAATATATCTCGTTGAATTTCTTATACACCACTTTCTCAAATTATTAAAAACAATTGAAGCCAGTGTTCCACCCTCCAAAATGCATAGGAAAACCCATTTACATTAACATACTAAGAGCAGTTAAGTAGACTGAAAAAAAACTTGGGAATTGGATTTAGTCAAAATCCCTGTAAATACATTGTGCTTGACCCATTTCTAATTCTTTCTTACTTCAACCTGAGATCAATCCTCTTTGTTCTGTTTTACCACCAGGGGCTCCAATCGATGTTGTTAAGCAAAATGACAATAAAGAAGGCTTTGAAATCTACTGTGAGAGCTGTGGGAAAACAAAATAAGACAAAACAAAACTGTATTCTTTGTTATGCCTATGGCCTGTGCCTCTGTGTGTTTGTTTATGATGAATTACTTTCTATGGAGATTAGATCTAAAGGGAGTTATGCTTGAGAAGCTACATGATAATCTAGCTAAAAGACATCTCAATAAGTACTAAAAAAAGCTGCCTGTTTAATATGTCTGTTTGCTTTGCTGAGACTAAGATTCGAAAATGATAAAGCCCCTTGACCCATTTTATCAGCAAAAAAAATCTGCCCCATGATGTAGTTTACAGGATTGTTCAGAGAAAACGTTTCCCAAAACACTTACAAAACTCTAGTTTGAAGTCTGACTAATCTTGTTTTTCTTGACCATTTCTAAGCCTAACTATGGAGAAGACAATCTCAACTATCTGGATTGCAAAAAAATCTGAACATTATGTTGATTCTGCAGTGAGACTCTTTTCACCTTTGTTAATTACACTGGAAAAATAAATATCAGAAAATGCCATAGTGACACACCAAAAGATTCTAGGAAAATCCATTCCACTTCATTAACAGAATACAGAATTGCTGGTTTTGCATGTTATTGAGTGGTAGCAATACACTGGAAATTTTAGAAATAAAAGCAGCATGCTCCTGTACTATCTCCACAGACCCAAGCACTTCAGAGAAAATAGAAAAAGAGAAAACAAGATTCTTGTCTTTTCATGGAGAAAAATAAGTGAACAGTCTTCAACCTCCACAGCTGCACCTTTTAAACAGATGTTTATTAGCACATTGGAGTGGGACAAGGAAACAAAGAAAAAGCAATGAGAAAACACCCATATCTGATCTGATATGCAGGCAAAATAGATCAGATATATTCAACAGAGGTTCCACTTGCCATAAAGGAATCTTATTTACATGAGCCTTAATATTTGATATTATAGAGAGAAATTAGCAAGAGTGACCATTAAAATGTCATAGCTAAAAGGCTACATTTACCTAATTTAATTGCTATGGTGAATGGCAAGAGAATCTATCTTCTGTGTTCTTAGAAAAGAATGATAATTCTTGTAAGAAAATCATTCATTTTGGCTGATACAGATTAATTATTTTTTTTTTTATATCAATGTATTGTGGAGAAAGATTTGGTGAAACTTTCAAGGACAGAATATTTCCTCTGACACCAGTAATAGTATGACTGGGCCAATGAGAGCTGCTCAGGATAAGTGCTTGAGATCATCTGTAGGAAATGGGTGACATGAAGAGACATAGCATGGAACATTTTCAAGGTAAGAAATTATGTCCTGAATGAAATGTCTCTAAATTTTCCGTGTCCAAAATGCATATAATTTAAGAACCAAATTAGTACCTGATCTTGCAGATTTCATAAACATTTCAGAATGAGACAGGATTGATTTGAGGAAGATAGACATTCTTTGGTCTCTGTGCTGACTTTGCATAATTTTTTAATAGAAAACATGGAAATATGATTGAGATAATCAAGAACTATAGGTTTTCCATTTCCACTGAGAAAAATAACTTGCATTACTTGTGAATCCACTATAAGTCTAGGATGAACTTTCCCTTGCGCTCACAAACAGTACATTCATGTTCTATTTTGTGTCACAGATTGACTCCTCCTCTGTCTTCTGACTTACGTTTTAAAGGATGTTTCCCTTACAGCTGAAATTGGAATCCTACGAAAAATGAGAAGGATAAATCTTATTGGGAAGCCAAACTGGATTGTGAGTACTATGAGAAAAAATATTGACGTCATGAGGTTTTATTTGCCGTGCCAAGGAAGGAAGGAAGGAAAAAGTGATGGACTGTCACCCTGCCTCTTTTCAAAGGTTTGCAGATGAAATTCAGTACATTGTTCAGTCCTTTGTTCTCAGCTTTTAAGCTTTTTCCTTAAGGGCAAGATGTTCTTTACAGAAGAAAGAGACATGGATGTCAGCTCTGATGATATGCTGTATGATGGTAGTTTTTTGGCAATGACTTAATGGTCTTATTTCATGCCTCTGGATTTTTCCCGCATTGAAAGTTACTACACACACAGCTTTGGAGAGAGGAAAATAATAAATAAATAAATAAATAAATAGGTAGATAGATAAATTAAAAAAAATTTTCAGAAAAGCTGTTTCTTTGCAACCAATATGTTGCAGGAATCTTGGTGGATGCAGAGCATGATGTATTAACACAGGCCTGCGTGCGCAAGCCAAGTCTATGCCAGTCTGTGTAACAGCCTGCAGAGTGAAGCTACTTAGAGATAAGAAGCAAGAAAGGAATGCATGCTTGCTGGGCAGAATGCCACGGGCTGTAAGGGGGGAGGACCTGGGCAGCCTGAGGACCAATAGAACCTGTGTGAACCCTATTAGGCGGGGGATAACCTGTGTAGGTTAGAGAGAGTTAGGGAGAGACTGAGACAAGAGGACTAAGAGGAGAGATGACTAAGGCTAGCCTAGAGAGATATTAACTGTGTGAACCCTGGTAGATGTAGTGTGTGTGTGTGTTATCAATAAAGGAAGCATTGACGATACTTCTATGAAGCCTACGTCTCTGACTTCGGAGAGCTCTCCCGCTTTAGCAATATGTATTGCAGATTAATACAGAACAGATGAAGGAAGCTGACATGGAAAGAAAGGCTACAGTTTAAAAATTTGCTAATTGAGCAAGATGGAAGAAAGACCTGATCACTAGTCCTTGACCTTAAAAGAGGAATTTTAACTCCTGGCTATTTCTGTAAGGGTTAGGTGAGAAATAAAGGGCTGGGAAGGAATGAACTGTTTGCTTTCTCTCAGAGTCCAGAATATCTTATTCTCATTTCTGTTCAGATGAAAGAAAAACAAACCATGTATAAATTTGCAACATATGTCATAAAGTTGGTTTTATATCAAACAAAATTTTATCTATGAGATTATTCACAGCACAGACCTTAAAAGCAAAATAAATGAGCACTGTAACACAGCACACTTAGGTGGGTCATTAGCTAAAAGGAATAGAGCCTGAGATCTCTTCATCTCAAAAGCACTAGTCTGTACTGTTCAATCTAAAAACTCTTCTCTATGTCAGAGTCAACTTCTGAACCCTCCACTCAATGCCGATAGGAATGTGTTTAAGTTACTCATGGACACATAAAACTCTGGGGTGGTCTGTTTTGAAGTGTCAGTGCCTTAGATTTAATATGCTAATAATATGCTAATAATTTATGCATAAAACACAGGTTACATTGATGGAAAAATCCAATATTGTCAGTTTCCATGACAACCAGTGTGCTAGCAGATTACACTGTCTCACATCAGATGGTTGCCAAGGTTGTGACCTATTTCTTAGTTTTAATCATTTAATTTGAAGATTTTGGAAATGCTACCTGGAAAACAAATGATAAAATAATGTTTATGGTTAGGATATTCTTTAAATATAAAAGAATATTGCTGCTGATTTATGTGCTAGGCTTAGAATCTGAAAAGGAAGCATAAAATAATAATTCCAGGAGTAAAGGAAGGCATGGACAATTGTGTGAACAGACAGTGGGTTGATGTACAACATTTCAGGATGAAGTCAGTGGTTATGTACAGCGTATGCTGGTAGCAGAGACACCTTTCTCTAAACCACAAGGCTCAGAGACCTATCTAACCTGACCTTGAACAGTTCCAGGGATGGGACATTCAAGACTTCTCTGGGTAGTCTGTTCCAGTGCCTCACCGCCCTCACAGTAAGAACCTAACACCTAATCTAAACCTTCTCTCTTTCAGTTTGAAACCATTCCCCTTTGTCCTGTCACTACATGTCCTTGTAAATAATCTCTCCAATTTTCTTTTAGGCTCCCTTCAGGTTTTCTGGGCTTTCTTCATTGCAGATGCACATTGCCAACTCCTGTCCAGCTTCTCATCCACTGACCCCCACAAGTCCTTCTTGACATGGCTGCTCTTGATCAGTCCATCCCCCAGCCTGTATTATACTGCAGCATCTTGCACTAGGTGTTGTTAAACATCATGAGATTCCCATTTCTTGAACCCATTTCTTGAGCTTGCCCACATCCTTCAGGATGGTGTCGGGTCCTTCAGGTGTGTCAACTGCACCACACAGCTTGGAATCATCTGCAAATTACTGAGGGTTCACTTGAGTCTTTCTTCTATGTCTTTAGTTAAGATATTAAATAACACTGCTTCCAATTCAGACCCCCGAGGGACACCACTTATCACTGATATCCATTGGAACCCTGGGTCATTGACCACTACCCTCTGGATGTGACCGTCTAAGTGTATCCATCTAATAGTCCATCCATTGAATCCATCTCTCGCCAATTTTGGGAGAAAGATGTTATGCGGGACCATGTCAATGGCTTTATGGAAGTCCAGATAATCTATATCTGTAGCCCTTCTCTTTTTGACTGTTGTAGTCACTCCATCATAGAAGGCCACTAGGTTGGTTCAATGAACAAAACTTCATAAGACTTCTTTAAAAAATGAGTGAACAAGAGATCAAGTATTTTACAGGTTGTCTGCCAGAGTACAAACTAAATTGCCTGCTATTGCATTCAAATATAAAGAATCATTTTCAAATGCAAACATGCACTAGTGTATTAATTAGATTATGTCATATTTTCTGGAGTTCTCAATGACCAAAATTCACTACAGTTTGAATAACTCACTCTGGTTAGTGACTTTGTTTTTTCATGCTTGAGAAAGCTATCAGGTTGCCATTCTTAAATAAATAACTTGCAATGGTACCTTCAGGGGCTGACTGTGGTTTTAGGTAGCAAACAAATGGTCCTCTACTACTTGCTCATTTTACATTGTCTTAGTGTAAAATAATCCAGGTAGGTAAATTTTGTCACCAGGGCTGTTAACTGACACTTTCTAGTTAACTAAGAATTTGTCCTTTATTTTTCTCTACCATCAAACTACCAGCTTGGAAAGCAATCATGGTCAATCATGATCATGAGATTGATACCATGAGCCCCAGTCCGTACTACTGAAACCCTGCTTTCTGTGGCCCATTAAACAAAGAATCCTGCTGCTTGTTTAATCAGATTGGTCTGACCAGATCAGTGGAGGTAAAATGGAAAACAGCTCAAGCCATTCTTATATTTTTTTCTTTTTTTTTCTTTTTNTTCTTTTTTTTTCTTTTTTTTTTTTTTTTTTCAGGATTGCTAAAGTGTCTATCAAGTGTTACATCACAATTACTGCAGCAGGCCTGTATAACCTCAATAATCCATTGGAATTTGATTTCAGCTATCACAATATGATTAGAGGAATACATTAGTTATAACTTGAATAACTTACCTATTTTTACACCAGTGTTTGTTGACCTGTTTTTTATTCTTTTTGTTCTTTTCCTCCACTTCTCTCTTAGAAGTTGTCCCATTGTGGTAAAAGGTTATCTTTGAATTCTAGGCTTTTTTTTTTCAAGGTTTGTCATACTAATATTTTTAGTAAGAGATGCAAATAACATGTAAGATGAAACAGCAAAACCCATGTCATTGTGTTCTGTTTTTTTTCTTCCAGTTGTTATTCTTTTGCCTGTTTTGTTCAGGACACACATATTTATAATTAGCCTTTATTGGGAGGTGAATTAATTCTAATGAATAAATACGGTAATGAATGTTCCTTCCCCCTTCTGCCCCAGGCTGGTCAGCTAGTCCAAGCAAAAAAATTACACTGAATGGTTGGCATTGATTTGACTTATTTTCTGGCTTCCTCATTTATACAGAAATGTAAACTATGTAAATATTTCATCTTCTTCAGAATACACTTATGCCTGTAGATCACTCTTTTATTCATATCAGAACATTCCTGTTCTCAAGGGTTTTTGTAGACATAAAATTAAGGATTTTCTTGCTAAAGAATCAGGTAAAACCTCACCTGGAGTACAGCCCCCTTTCACTGATCATGAAACAACTTACTACTCATCAACCCACTTCAGAGAAATCCAAGTATGGCATTAATGGAAGAGAAAGGAAATAAAAATGGGAGGAGAAAACTATACATAAAAGTATCACAGGTATTTTATTTTTACCTAGCACTTGTTATTTAGTAACATACTGGGTAAAATAAAATGTTCCTAGAGAGGCATAGCTTGTCCTAGAAGCTAGTATCTATGACTTTCTGTCACTCTATAGAATCATTTCAGCTGCTCACTGTGGTTCAGCCTGCAGACACTGGAAAAAGGAGCTCTCAGCAAGAGATACAAGGGAGCAGACAAGCATAAAAAAGACAAATATAATACCTAGATCGTTTAACAGCTGAACACTGGGGACAGTACTTTGATGACACGTGAACATTCCTTGGTGTGTGAATCAGAATAGCTGGAATAGTGCATTCTTGCCAGTTCTCATGGGTAAATGGGAGCTGAAGACAAGATTTTGCAATTTTTCCTCCTGCTGTTATGACTAACGATGTTTACTTGGCTCTACATGAGTGTCAAATTTCAGTGGCCTGATCCTAAGAAGCAGTGCTTTGAAAATCCCTCCCTTGAGTGTCAAGCTGGCTATGGGATGCTAGGAGTCAACTGAGGCTGGCAATGTGTCCTAGATACAAAGTCTATAAAGTCTGCGCACTTATTTTTCTCCTTTGTTTAGAGTTACCTGAATGTTGGCAGAAACTCCCAAACTGAACCCAGTGTTAATGATCCCAGTAGCTGGGCTCTCAATTCGTTAAAACTATATTCACTAATACTTTAGTGGACCATTAGTAATTTCACGATTCTTTATCCCATGCATGTATATTTGATATGTTCTCAAAATTTTCTACTGCTGAGCCAAGCCTGTATGTTACTTTTTTCTTAGTATCTAACATAATCACAAGAAAACAAAACAAAACAGGGAACTATTTTGAAATTTTAAATTTCAGTTGCACCAATATCTATTTCCTCTACCCCCTGATCCTCCAGTAGTATCTGAGGGTAACAGTGATGTGATACTTTAAACTTCTTGTGTTTACTACTTTCTTCAGTAAACCATGCCTCAAGTTATTAATTTGTGATAAGGTGAAAAGCAAACGCATGCTGTTGAGGAAGAGACATATTGTGTGTACATGATTCTTCTGCTTTACAATGTTTCATCCACACAGCTATGTCAGTGAAGAGTGTGAAAAAAATCACATATTCTTTGCCAAAATAGCTACATGAGCCAAAACCCCCATGTGGACACAGCTATGATGACAAAGAGCTTTATGGGCTGACATCTGGGTGCTTGAGGAAGTCATACAACTATGCAGGAACTAAAGCTCCTTGTGTCAACATACTCTACCTCTGTAGAAAAGGATCCTGCTGCCACAGCTAAACCAATATGGATATATTAGCATAGTTATATCTGGAATAGAAGTCGTGCATCTTGTGCAGTGGTGAAGAAATTTAGTCAGGGTAGAAAAAAACAGCTGTGGATATCTTAAGCCACTGCAAATATTATTTTAGCACTAGTCAATATTTGCTTATCACAACCACAATATCTCATTTTTAAAATGTAAAATAAATTCTTCTTTATGGTGTTGGGTTTTTTTCCTACTTTGTCTCTGAAATATCTGTACTTCTTCAGCATCTATCATAAGGAGTTGGTTTTGTAGGTCAGTCGTTTAGTTTCTTGATTATCATTTATAATATATCACATTTGTTAATTACATCTTAAAGTTTCAAATTTTCCTCACAGTCACTTGTGTTTATGAGATATTTGGAAATATTTTTAGTCATGCTATTTTAGTAACAATTTACACTAAGTAAATACTTTTGTATATACATTTTTAAAATGGTTTTAAAAACAACAGATAAAAAGGAAGTATGAAGGAAAACGGCATTGTGGTGAATGTAAGTATTTTACAAAGTACTAATAAAGGAGAATCTTAATAATTTTCTGTTGTAAGGACACAGCTAAGTGAAAACCTGATAATCTGTAGGGTCTTGGAAAGAGTAAGCAAATTACTCTTTTCCCATAATTGCATACAAATTGCTCCATGTTATTCAATCTTTTCCTGATTTGTTTGTTGTTGTTTTTTTT
>VXAU01000433.1:463031-496395 GCA_013399695.1 Formicarius rufipectus | reverse complement strand
AAAATTTCCTCATTTTTTTTAATTTTTTCCTGTTTTTTTTTTTTTTTTTTTTTTTTTTTTTTTTCGGTTTTTTTTTTTTTTTAAATTTTTTTTTTTGTTTGTTTATTCAAAATTATTTGGTAAATAATCCTACAAAAATCTAGTGAATATAGATGCTTTGCTTGCCAGGAAAATATTACCAACACTTCTGTCTTCATTGTCCTTTCTTAACAGGTTAGTAACAGAAATATTTACTGCACTTTAAACTCTCTTAGCAAGCCTGCTATCCCTCCTACTGATGGCAACAGAGTAGGACCTCCATGTGCAATTCCCTTTCTCTCTGCCACAAATCAATAAATGAAAATGTGGAAGAGATTCAGCATCTCTCCTGACAACACTTAGCCTGGGACTGTGATTAGGATCAAGCTTTTTCACTTTTAAGGAAGTCATGGTTTATCTCCCTTGCATTTTTTTTTGCGTAACTTATGTGCTTAATCAGTGCAAAATGGCCAGAGATGCCTAGGTTATATACATAAATATATGCATACACACATGCATATACATGCACTTACGTATATGCATAATAATTGGGATTTAAGAAGAAAGAATCAGCTATTTGCCTCCAAGAAAATATAAAATAACATATAAAGAACTCTATCCTGAATGATTTTCTGATCAGAGCATCAAAATTGTGTATGGTTTTCAGTCAGAGCTAGGCACTTACACAGGAGATCACTGTCTTACTTTTGCATTATGGGCCTCTTTGTTTGTAAGTTTTTTACCAGGAAATGGGATAGCAATGTTTAGCTGAAAATGCTCACTGAAGATTGCAAAGCACTATTGGCACAAGGCCTGGATAAGCTTGGAAGACAGATGAAAGGACAATAAAAGTTTTCTTTTCTTAATATTGATCAAAGAGAAGCCACAGGTCAAATAAGCAGGTAAAAGTTTTCCGAACATCCACCCCCCCCCCAATTTTATTTATTCAATCTAGTTTCTTTCTTAATTTATGAGATTTAACACAATTCTGTTTCCTTGTCTCAGTACTAGGGAATGTACAAGTAGGTCTGGCCATAGGAAGACTCTTGTACTTAAGAGTTGTAGTGCCCTGTCCCGTAACAATGAGAATGACAAAACCAGGTATAACAGGAGGCTTTGTACTGTTGGAACAAATTAAGCCATTTTTATTAAAACAAATGAGGCAGTTGAGATCCTTTGATATATCCATAGTGCCTATGTCCTGAAGATGTCTCACTTCAGTCAATTAATCAGCCATTTCCCAGAGCATGGTAATTGTTTATGCAATCCACTTTGATATGTTTTATAGCATTTCCTTTAATCCTTCCCAACTTTTTATCCTTAGCAAGAGCTTTATGGTAACATAAACTGTAACTGTACAGTAAAGAAAATCACCTTATGTTACAGTCTACAACTACTTTATCACCCTCATCCTAACATACATAATCTACACTCAAACAGCTAAATATGGTTATAAAGGATGGGCAGCATGCTGATTCAATAGCATGAAAATGCAATGACTTCTTGACAAAGAACTTAACCTTTACCAGGGAAAGAATCAGAACTACCTAGGGGATCTTTATGTTTCTCAGTCAACGACAGGAAAGGGAATATATTGAGCTGGCAGACATTTTTCTGAAGAGAAAAGACAAAAGCAAAGATAAAAGCCTTCTCCAAACCCCTTTCTCCTCCCTAATAAGCCTTTTGTTTGTTTGTTTCTGTTTGGTTTTTTTTGTTTGTTTGGTTTTTGTTTTTGTTTTTGGTTTGGTTTGGTTTTGTTTTTGTTTTTTCTTTTTGAACTTAGTTGCATTCATAAAATAAGAATTCTAATATTTAAATTAGAAATATTTTTCATTAGATTTTTATCTTTGTTATTCAATGAAAAAAGTAATTAAGTCACTGGTGAAAATATGTAGAAATATAAACAGAGTATAAGAAACATCTACAAATATTTTGCATTGCAGAAGTAAAGTCAAAAAAGTTGATCAGCTAATGAAACTTTTTTTTTTTTTTTTTTACATCAAGCAGGCATCAGGATCAACCATCTTCTCTCATCCTTTTTCTTATTCTGAGTTGTCTTATCAGAAAATAAAATAACAAGAAGTCTATTAAAAAACTTCTGGCCAACACATTCACAACACATCTTTCTATGTCCTTAACAGTTGCCAGCAAACACTGAGGTGCAGAATCCCTGCCATTTATGATATCCTCTCTCCAGTAGGAGACTTAGAGCATTTCCAGATTCCCATCTGCCTGTGTAAGTCTGCAGACAGCAGTTGTACATCTCTATGTAACTTGAATGTCTTTAGGACACAGACTGCAGAGCTCACTCTTTACTCCTTTCACTGACAGTTTACTCCTGTGCTCACTGGTATGAGTATTGGACAAATTGTGGCTTTCCCTCACCAGGCTGGCTTCTCTATGTGTCAGCAGGAAGTGAGAATGTCACAAAGAAAAGACATTTCACTGCTGACCTTGTACTGGTTGCAGACTGAGTCTTCTTTCATTCTCCAAACAAAATTGGGTAGGAGCATGGCAGTCAATCTGTGATAAAGCAGGAAAGGGCTTTTTGCAAAGAAGAAATTATGAGATAAGACACACACTGAAACTACTGCCACTCATTGACTGCAACACATTGAGCACACTTGTTCTCCTTCCTTTACAGGAGAGAGTGCTAGGGGAAGTGGTTTGTTGTCTGCCACAGCCTGAGGGTGTGTCTACAGTGTTTAGAGACAGTGCCTACAACCACTGCTGACAGCACATGGGTAAATGCACCTCAGACTTTAAGAATAGGAAAGAAACTACAGTGACAAAACAAATTCCTTGTCTTCAGTGAGTAGAGATGGAAAGAAACTATAATCATGACCCTAACAATATAAAACAACATTAAGATACATGTATATAAGTTAAAAACAACTCCCTCATCCAATTCTGCTCCTAGATGAGGTCAGTAACTTGCAAGTTCATTTGTCTCTCAAAATCTCCTACCTTATCATAACTATTTTCTGATCTGTTTTGAGGTGTGCACTTATCCCTGTGCCATCCCACACCGACTCAGGTAAAGAAGGTGTGTGACAGGAGTCTGTAGGACCCAGACATCCTCTCTGGTGTCTGCAAACTGTCTCTGCATTGTATCCTACAGCTTAAACTTCCAGCACCATTTCATATTTCAGCAAACCCACCCTCCTCCAAGACATAAATGTTGAAAACTGCACTGAACCCCAACTGTCAAGAAACAGAATTTCATCGTAAACTTCAATCCCTTTCCTCACTTCTCTTCCTCCTCTGACACTTGCTGGTTACCACGCAGAAAGCCTATGGAGAGAATCTAGGATTTATGAATAGCATTTTCATGCAAATTAATCTATGTCAGCAGGTTTGGTTTTATTTAGACTTCACCTTCCCCTCCCAAAGAACAGATGAGCTATTTCATCCTCAGCACTTGGCCACAGGGCCTGATGATATACAGCATCAGTGATTCTATTCTTTAATGCTGTATAATTTTTTATTAGTTTTTTGCTGCTTAGGTTGGTTTGTTTGTGGTTGTGGGTTTTGTTTGTTTGTTTGTTTTGGGTTTTGTTTTTTGTTTGGTTGGTTTTTTGTTTGTTTGTTTGCTTTTTTGTTTGGTTTTGTTTTGTTTATTTTTTCTTCTTTCTTTCTCTTTAGGTTAGAGAAGTCTTATGTATTAAATTTGGATCATTTCCAGTCTTACTGTTGTGTCCCATACTAAGTACCACAATGATCCTTAACTGGCAATAAATAGAGAAAAAGCAGTCATCCTTGTAAAGCAGCTGTTCTATGGATAAATGGTATAACACGAGTGTGGAGTCTGTGGTAGGAATGTTCCAGGTCACAGATAGCTGAAATGGAGGACTTTGTCATACTGCACTAATAGTAACTCCACTCTAAATTTGAGGGAACAGGATGAGCAGAAGCAGCAGATAGACAGTCTCTCCCTTGGGCAGAAGGGAGTCCGCTCCATCCTATGAACTGGACTTTGTTCCCTTTAGCATTATACTGTGTTCATTGGGTAAACTTTGACTACTGTGTGAACCATTATGCTGCTTTGTAGCATTTCATACTGGATACTTTTGGTATTGTTTTAGACACAACCAAGAAGAGTGGAACAATGGGACTTGCACATTAAGTAGATTTTAGTGTGTTTAGTGTAGGAAGAGTTTGGCCTGTTTTTCCATAGGGGAAACACTCACTTCATTGTTAACATGGTCTGAGAGGGCTACCATTTTTCAAAGACAAGAAATAAATGTAATTTATTTTTCTTATCACTAGACAGGACACAAGTTATCCCCAAATTTAATTTGCTTCAATAATGCTGTTAAAAGGCATAAAGAGAAAGGTATATACCCTTTGTATATGGCTGCAAATGGGTTGCACGCTCCTTTATTTCTCAAACATAGCAAATCTGGAGAGCTTTTTCGAGTGAGCAATTGCAACCAGGTGGATGCAAATTCATTGCCCAACAACATATTAATTTGCTCAGGTATGATACATCTTCTTCCTTTTCCCATTATGGTAATTGAATATTCGTCACATAACAAGTGCAGTTAATTAGCAGATTATTCATTTACTGGACAAATAATGAACATCTTATTCTGAACAAAGAAGAGGGATAGGAAAGCCAGAGGGAGAGAAAAAGAAACGAACCATATGTTTTTATAAGGCTATTATTTAGTCTTCTTTTAAATAAGAAGAGAAAAGGAAACACTGAAAATGTGTAATTAACTTTTTAAAATATTATTATTTAATGTTAGCTATGTTGTATCCAGAGATAGCGTAGCTCAGGCTTTATACAGAAAAGGGAAGTTGCTTGTTGCCTACCATGCTCCCACAGAAATCAGTGGTAAGCCTCCCACAGTATCACTGGGGCTGGATTTTACTCCTGATATTTCAAAAAGAGCAGAATATTATCATCATCACTTTAAAACAAACAGTAAAGCTTTATGACATGTCAAAATTGATAGATTCACATTTTCTTTCATTTATTACGTCGTTGTTTCCTGAAGTTTTTTCTCTGCTTGCCTGACAGCATCATTCTTTTGTCTGTTGTTTAATGTTCAGACTGTAAAGATCTTTTAAAAAGGCCATTTTTTTCTTCTCTATTTATTCACAGTGTAGTCCTTGCCCATAATTCATGCTCTCGCATAATACATTCTTGTTATCACTAGCCTGAAAGAAATACTTTATTTGTATAAATTGACATAGTTCCATTAAGGGTAATGGACACAACCAAATTACCTGGATGAAGAATAAGCCTTAATATTCAAATTTTCTAAGAGACTTTTTTTTTTTTTTAATAGATACTGTAAAATAACTTCAGTTTCTTGCTGAGGTACCTATCCATTATCCTAAAATTTACCAGACTCTTAGATGCAGAAGAGGCAAAATACATCTCTGATAATGCTAGTGGTCTTGTGCCAGACTTAATTGCATCCAGCAACTTTAAGCGGTGCCAAGTATAAATTCTCATGGAAAACTTGGTGGTGAGAGAAAACATTTTAGTTCTCGATGAAGTTAGTGCTGTACTGTGTGCAGCTACGTGGCATGAACTGTTTGTGGAAAGTTTTCTCACATTGGGATAGTTTATCATTAAATTACAACCTGTCAGCATCTACCAGAATCATTCCAATATTGGCTAACATTCATGACTGTACTAAAGCAAAGATATCTGACTGAAAGATCATATAGCTGGAAGGAAATTTTTGACAAATTGAGCGATTGAAGCAGAGAGTGAGGAAGGAACATAGGGGGAAGGGGATAGAATAAAAGGGAAAAAAAAAAAAAAAGTTTTCAGTTTGGACCTCGAAGTCCAGGGCAGGGGAAGGATTCAGGAGGTATCTACTGCTTTACCTGAACAAATGCCCGATTCCCGGTTACACTGAACCAAGGAGTTCCTGTTGTCCAACAAACGAAGCTGAATTTTATTGAGAGACTGGAAGTAGTTGCATCAGCCCCTAAATTTATATTTTGCATCATTGATTGTAGATTAGTATCTCATAACTTTCTCAGTAAAAATTGATAATGTGGTAGAGATATGCTAGACATTGTACTAAGTTTATAGAAACAGAACTGAGAAAAATTACATCTTTAAAGGTTTAAAAGCTTTAAGGGCATTGCAAGAGGATGCTTACAACTGGTCTGATGTCATGACTGTAGTCAAATGTAATAATTTCTAGATTAAGCAATAGCATATATCATGTGCTTTGTCTTTCAGTGACTGTCTTCACTTTCAGCTTCCCCTGCCATAGATTGGACAGATCAGCCCACTGTTATGCTTATTTTCTGTCCTTGACATTAATTTAGGAAGCTCACTGTTCTGGACACTGTGCAGAACTGAAGTGGCAGCTGAGAAATGGGACACATCAGATCAAAACACCAAACAACACACAGCTCAGCCCTATGCTACTCCTGAATTTTAGAGTTATTTTCTCTTCCCTTCAGCTTCATTCCCCACTCTACCAACCGAAGTTAACTAGAGTAGCAGCCATAGAAAGTGAAATTGCCTTCAGCTGTTGTTAAATATGAAATAATGTAAAAAGAGTGAGATATTATACCCATTCAGAAAGATAAGGAAAAAGAAAACCAAACCATTAATTCAATACAAGAAGTGAGATTATTTTCTACACTTAATCTACCATGTCTCTAATTATTGAACTTCTTGTTACAAATTATAGAGGGAGTCCAGATTAACTAGGTCAGATTGCTGCAGCCTTCTACATATGGGCAGAAAAGTACCATTCCAGAAGGGAAATGATAGTCACGCGAGAATTGATCCTCAAGGCTATCATAGACAGAAAGTCTGTATTCCAAGCTAAGTATAATACTTTTATTCCCATTGAATTCCTAATACAGAAATAATGTTGTAATTACAAAATTCACAATTAATGCTTGTGCCAGAGAGAAAATCAGATGAAAGTAATAACCAGAAATGGCAGGGAGTTTAAAAATTAAACTGTGTCTCAATAAGATAATCAATTTCTTTAAGACTAATGTTTTTCAATGGTAAATATAAGTTTTGCCTGATAATTCCAAAATTCTGTCTGGAAATCAGTTTGTATGGCAGTACTCTATGATTTATCAGCCACAGAATCTTCCAAACTCTTGGTACAAAGCTCTGATTTAAAAAAAAAAAAAAAAAAAAAAAATTACCAATCTGAACAAAATGCTGTTTTGTATTTTACTTCTCTCTCTTTTTTTTTTTTTTTGTGTTCTGTTCTTCAAAAATGCTTAATGAGATAACAGACAAATGTATTGAATAGGAATTATTGTTTGGATGCAAGTAATATAGAATAGTAAAAGAACTGTTTTATTCCCCTAGGGACTTGAATATTATTTTTCTCCAGTAAAAAATAATGAATACATAAATTAGAAAATGTTCAGTTATTTACCTGTTGCATATTTAGTTCAACTGGAAGGAATGGAAATTCACCCTGGCATGTCATGGCTCACAGGAGGGAAAATATGGTTTGGAAAGAAATTATATTGCTAGAATTTTGTGCTATATAGGTGGAAGTCTAGATTAATCTTACTGTTTTTAAAAAAACCAAACCAAACCAAAACAAAACATATTTTAACTCCAAGGGCATATACTGGATATAGAATGTCAGAACATGCTTACTCTAATGGAGAAAAGTGGAAGAACAGGTTGATAACTGTTTTCAGGACATTCTTTTGAGATAGAAGTGGTGAGCTTCAACATGCTGATTTGCACTCTTCATCTCTAGCACTGGCATTGGCTAGATCAGGACATTTCCAGCTATGTCCTGGCATACCACATGCCAGAGTTGGAATAGGGAAATGACAAATGGCTTATAAAGGAAAACAGGCAGTCATGGTGAATGGGTTCATTAGTGATATAAACACAGTGTGTATAGCTGACCTTCAGTGAAGAAGTCCTGAACCAATGAATGCTGCTAGCTGGCACAGCACATCAGAGAATGAACTGTTTTGCATTGGCATTGTTTCCAAAAGCAGCTGCTCCGAGCTCCAGCCAGAGACAGGCTAGACAGGCATTTGCCTGTTCCTGCCTAGATTAGCAGGAGTTCACCACTAATATTGTAATATAATTTTGAGTGAATCACTCAAAGTGGACTGTTAACAATTTACTTCTAACTTGCAAATGGACATATACAAGGCCAAGCCTTCACTTATCATGCTATTTCACCCCACCAAAATGAACCTTACTAATAGCAAAGAAGGATTTCAAATGCAAAGAAGCTTTTTGACAATCAAAGAGAGGGGGCATTGTAGCCGATGATCTTTGCACAGACACAGTTTTGGTGTCTTAGTAGGAGGCTTAGATACTTTGATTGTTAATTAAGACAACCTGACTGCATCAAGAAAAGAAAATGAGAATTTATTCCTCTTCTTCTAAAGTTACAGTTCTACTCAGGAATGGCGAGAAGGCAGAAAAGGCGCTAAATGTTTACATTCTTGCATCTTTATGTTCCACTGCAGGGATTTCAAAGATACAAGAAAGGACTATCTTAACACACGCTTTTACATATTTTTTCAAACTATCACACTCCATCATAACTATCTAACAACACACAGCTATAGCTAAGTATCACCCAAGATATAGTTTGCATTTTTTTGAATCTACATAGCACTTATCGATCTTATTTTTAACCTTATTAATAGAACCCTCACTTGTATCATTCTGCAGAATATTAGCAGGCTGCTTCTCTCAGTTTACTGTTAGCCAAGGTCGTCTAGCAGATTCCATTTTTATCATTGAGGCCTCTGTCTTGGAAGCTGCTTCTGACTCCTTAGCCTGAAAGCCTGCACGAGTTCCAACAGGGCATATTACAATCAGAAAGTAAATGACACTAATAACATGTGACAGAAATACTTCCCGGATGAATGCTTTACTACTCATTCTGGCAAACTCCAGGTGCTTCAGGGTGCAGTCAGTATCCTACACCTGTGTGCATCCAGAAGATGTAGCACATTGTTCTAACAGGATGCAAGTGTTGCTGCACATTTTCACATGCAGTTCCTTTAGAGTGCATGAAGCTCAAATGATTGATACTGTATCAGAAAGTAAAACTTTATGAAAATAAAATAAAGCAAACCAGGTAAGTGGTCAGGTTTTTGCACCTACCACCGTAGGAGCTGTGTATTCAATAGCAATGGGAGTCATGCAAAATAGAAAATACATGGGTTTGAGTCCCAGCTACAAAACAGGAACTTGAGTTCAGCTTACACAGATTAGCACTGTTTTGCTCTCCATGGAGCTGTGAGTCTTCCTCAAGATCAGTCTGGAATTTCTATTCTGTAGTTAAGAAACTCTTCCAACAGAAAGTACACTTTGCCTCAGGAAATACTTCAAGGAAGTTGTATATGCAATTGAAATCTTTCCTTTCCTTTCCTTTCCTTGCCTTTCCTTTCCTTTCCTTTCCTTGCCTTTCCTTTCCTTTCCTTGCCTTTCCTTTCCTTCCCTTCCCTTCCCTTCCCTTCCCTTCCCTTCCCTTCCCTTTAATTAATACTCAGACTTTTTCACTTTTAGTTTGTTTTGCAAGCATTGTAATGGTTCAGGGCAGTTGGAGACAGGAAAGGCAGGGTCAGTTCAGGGGTAGAAGGATTAAAAACATAGTGGAATAGATTTCCCACAGTGGTAACAGCTACCGTGAGCAGGTGAATGGAATTAGTGATTTTTGCAGGTGCCTGTCTGAGGGGTGAAAAAACACCAGAGGTAGAGCCTGAGGCAGAGATTTAATGGTAAGAGGTTACCTCAAAAATATGTGATTTATATCTCCTCTGTTGAAGCTCACACACGTGTTGGTTAAAGTTTACATGAAACCCTGCCACTTTTTCAAAGTCTCAGTTATTGAAGTCATTTCATAACCTGCTACACTGGTTAATTGCTATCAGATCTGCCACATGAAACTCTTGCCAGTTCAGCTAGGTGAAAATCTGGGAATGCAGCACACTCTTTAGATGAAAATTCTGCCACTCAGAATGTGTGCAACACACCAGTTCCAATATTTAAAGCAGAGTGTGGTATGAGAAATTCAAAGTGAAATGCTCAGTACCTGAGAACCCAGTGCATGGACTGAATGAACGGCATGGAAACCACAGCTTTTGCTCCATGACATCACTCACATATACCCAAGGAAAATAAACTCTGAGACTGAGGAGTCTGACCTGGGAGAGAGTCGGCAGAAATACAAAATGTAGAGGGAAGACCAGCAGGTTTCCTGAAAAAGCTAAAAATAGAGGGGTGTATGCTTAAAGACAACACCATCTTCACCATCCAGGAAAAACAAAACCAATTCAAACAAAAAACTCCCTCCTGTCCTATATTTCAAGTATTTTACTGATGCATGTTACTAGTTGAAGTATTAGTAGTAGAATGTGAAAAGTTCAAGGGTATTTTCCCTGTAAGGATTGTGTAAAATTAGTTAATAAACAGAGATAATTTGCAAACATGAGATTGTTTCAAATGCATGCCACATTCAAATGCATGCTCTGATCATCTGATCCTCTATTAATCTTGCCATACTTCATGTATTTGAATCTATTATTTTTACAGTGTTTATTCTCTAATAAGGTAAAATTAAAATCTGTATCCCCAAGAGCTCATGGAGGTCACCAGTGTGAATTAATCACTAACCAAGTAAAAGAGCTGTACTCCAATGAAATTGTGATCAATTCTGATCTGCATATTAATTGATGGCTCATTCAGGAATGTGTTAAAAGCGATTTTCAGTCAGAAAAAGTGAATTAATTTTGTGGGAGTGTTCCTATACATAGCTGTCCAGGTTGTAAGTGAAAATATTAAAAGTCAAATGCACAAATATATTACCACAGAAGGAAAAAAGGGAGCCATATGTATGCTCTGCAAGTAGAGACTTGTCTGAACAAATGCACATTTGTTTCCACCTTCATATCAAAGAAGGCTTCATCAGAGAAGATAGGACTTGGAATAATGATTGATGTGTCCTGCGGAATACTACCTTGA
This sequence comes from Formicarius rufipectus, assembly GCA_013399695.1. Classification (NCBI taxonomy): domain Eukaryota; kingdom Metazoa; phylum Chordata; class Aves; order Passeriformes; family Formicariidae; genus Formicarius; species Formicarius rufipectus. The sequence goes on along the minus strand of VXAU01000433.1, from coordinate 485,417 downwards.
AGGAATGAGTATGTAGCAGAAAACTCACACAATTAAAGTCTGCTAGTGTGGTGGTTTGACTTTGAGCCTTCCTGGGAGACAGGTCACATGGTTTGCTGTATCTGAGTGAAGTACTCCATCCTATTTCATCCAGGAGTAAACATCCACAGCTATGTAACAGGAGTTGCACTTTAATCAAGCAAATTCCTATACTCTTATCTGGATAAGAGGACTGTATTTTGACTTGGACTGTTTAATTCTTTAGAGTAGCACTATTTTCCATTAACTAAACAGGCCCAGAAAAACCAACAGTTCTCTGCCCTGGCCTGTATCAAACATAATGAAATTGAGGATTAAATCATCAGTCCTTTTCAGTCTACAGTAGGTCCATGTCAGTGACTCAACTGCTTCATCAGCTTTCCATCTGAAAGCCCAGGACTTTCAGTGTGTCCAGGGATAGGCAGAGTCAGGTGGTTTCAGATCAAGAAAGGGAGTGTGTGTGAGTGTGTGTGTGTGCACATCCCTGTGTATGTGTGTGCATATGTGTACGTCTACTGATATCAAACACCTCATGAATGCATACCCTGAAGAGAGCTGTACCTACTTCATAATTAATGAGTTTCAGCTGAGGACATTCAGTTGCAGTAACTGCAGAGCATAAAGGAATTCATAATATCTTCAAGGATATTTGTGTCCACTTACACACCTGCAGGCAGAAATCTAGTGTGCACTGCAGAGCACCATGTGCTTCCTTTTCATCGGTCTGCTTGGGTGGTGGGGTGCTGGATGCTGCAACAGCATTTCCTTTGTATATCAGGTTGAAGGATAGCTTCAGGGAAAAATCTGTGGCCCTGTGTAAAAACTGGAATAAAAATAGCCTCTCAGGACCATATTCTGTATATTTCTGTCAGTGGTCAGTAACAAATTCTGGGCAGAAGATGTAAGCGATATGCATAGTTTTGTTGCTTCCAGCAATGCACATTGCTGAACTAAGATGAATGTTTATCATTGTGTTTTATAGACTTTGATTGGTTACTAATCATATTCCAAAATTTTTTCCTCATAGTTTTCTGAATCAGTTTACAATTTTGACCTCTACAGTACCATCTATCAATTAATTCCAGGTCAAGCTTTGCTTTCAATGAAAACTTCTGCTGGATAATTTCAGTAGATGAATATTATTTCCTAAATTATTTTGCCTTGGATTTTGGAATGGTTCTTATTAATTGCTAATATTTTATTTGTTTTTTCAATTGCTTCTGACACTCTACCCAGTGAAAGAGTAAAAGACCCATGATGACATCCAGTCTCTTCCTTAGGTGGCCATAGCTTATAGATAATCACAGTAGACAGTATAAAGGAAAATTTTTTTTAATATCTAAATCTCATATGTCATTTTATTACTCAGTTATTAGTTATATCTGTCTGACTTTTCACATAACTCTGGAATCCCTTTGTATACATCAACATCACATTTTCCCTCTTCTACTCTTCCCCTGCTCTGATCTTGAAGTAATATTGCAACATATATAATGCTGAAAGGTCATTATTTAGCTGTTCAGTCATGTAACTGATGAATCAGAGCAGGGTTTGAGTAAACAGGGTTACATAAATGTCTGTAAGGAGTGGGGCAGAAATAAGTATGTACAGATTTTTGCAAGAAGCTGAGTGCAGTGGCAAGATCTGAAGGAGACAGCAATGTGTGATGGAACTGTCAATGTGAAGGACTCATGTAAATACAGTTACAAGTAGCTATCTTTCTATGATTCTATGTTGAAAATATCAGATCTTTGCCCTATTCCAAATAGAAGATTACAGTCACACTATCCAAAGGTTTTCTATGAGAGTTAACAGTACTGGAAAAACATACCCATAGAATGGGCATCCTTCTTTCTCCATGAAATATGAATTTTGTGTTTTAAACAGCTAGCTCAAAGTCATTTTTCAATTTTATCCAAACATTACCAAATGACCAGATATTTCATGGCTAAGTAAGGAAGAAATAGGTGTGGATAAGAAAGAATAAAGTCAATTTACCAACACCAGTAGTAATCTCAGGACTTTGAACAGAGGGTGAGGCCTATGACAACACAAGGGGCTCCATGGGAAGGTAATCAAACTATGTCAAGCAGTTGACTCACAATACTCAACCTCAATGGAAAGTACATTTTTGAGCAGTCTGCTTTCCAACTGAAACTTTTTTATGGTTGCACCCTAGTATTTAATTTCTTTAACATAAAATATTGTATGGAATCATTAAAATAATGGAGTAGTAGTGCATCTAGTGCCAGGAGGAGATTATTGATGAGTGCTCTAAAAGTGATTATTGCATTGAAACTCTATCCTTCACTAACAAAAGCACAATTTAGATCAATACACTTTTGCTTGTAAAGATATCAGAACTCAATCCAGCATATAAGGGGGTACTCAGTCACTGAGGCATGTCTGTATACAAGATGTTTATCACTTAAAAGAAATCTACTGATCAAAACTTTGTAGAATCTTCAGATATGAAGAACCTACTGCTAGCTTTTATTTTTGATATTTGTTAGTTCAGCTTACGCAGCTATAGCACCAAATAATATGCAATCATTAACACTGTATTCCTTCACTCCAAATAATGACACAGTCCCACATACAGTACTGAAGCCGAGTAACTTTCTTCATCTGCTGAAAGAGCCCTTATTAGAAAGCAACATATTTTAAATCTTTATTTTGGTTGAGCGAATCTTGTGTGGTGTTAGATAGTTATGATGGAGTGTGATAGTTTGAGAAAATATGTATGTGTATGTTAAGACAGTCCTTTCTTGTACCTTTGAAATCCCTGCAGTGGAACACAAAGATGCAAGAATGTAAACATTTAGCACCTTTTCTGCCTTCTCGCCATTCCTGAGTACAACTGTAACTTTAGAAGAAGAGGAATAAATTCGCATTTTGTTTTCTTGTGGGCACAGAACAACAAAAGAGAAGTACTAGGTTAAAAGTGCTTAGAAGAGTTAGGAATGTGACAATTGTATGAGTCAGTTTTCCCAGCACTGGATTTTGCAAATGTGGTTTGGAAATGAGAAGGCATTTCTAATGGCTTCCTATCCCACAAGACAGTGCTTTACACAGGGCCTCAATTCTCTTGCACTGTATTTATTCCCTTCTCTTCTGCAGTTTTTCCTCTCACCGTTCTGTAGAAGAGTGTTGCATGCACAACTTGACAACTCAAGATTGAGAATGCTCCCCAAATCATCTGTGATGCCTGCTGGATATCAGTTACTGCTGTTTGATACTCAACAATAGAATATTAATCTTTATGCAGCATAGCTGTAGGATCAATCACGTAGGCTGCTGGGGATGAAAAGAGAGAAATTATCCATCTGTTTTGGAAACCTGTCACTGACCAGATGTTTCAGAGGAACAGGGAGAAAGACACCCAGTGGTACAAGGTAGATCAGATCAAGGAAATTTAAAACAATCTCTTTTTTGTTTAACCTTTAGAAAAGATCTATATCTCCCTCTTAAGCAACCACCAGAATTCAGGATTTCCCTTCCCTCTTACTGCACAGAAAGGAGAAATGGAGATTTATCTGCTGTAGCTTAACGTGTCTTCCAATTTTCATCAGTTTGTGACAAATAAGTCATTATTTAAAACTACTTATTTCAAATTATGTTTTATAGTGTTCTGTTTCCCTCAAGCAATTATAGATACTTGAAAAATATTGAGTTTCATTGTAATGTTTTAGATCAAATGAGAAAATTGTACTGATAGCACCATATGATTTAGAGATACGAAGTTCAAACTCAGTGGGAAGTGTCTTTCAATTCAAAATGCTATTTCTCTCAATAGCAAAAGAATGAATAAATGTTCGAAAGATAATTATATTTATCAACTTAAAAATATTGAAATATTGTTTTGTTCAAGAAGCAAAGCAAAACACGTAGAATTACACCGAATTTCTAGTAATCTGCTTCTGCTGTGGATCTTACATGCTGATAGAGAAGTATTTTGTTTCCATTTCCTTATGCTCATGTTCAAATTTATAAGCAATGTCTTGAGATTTATTACATGTCTCACAAATCAAAATATAATTATTAAATATAACATATAGAGGTACTTTAATTTTTGTTTGTATTTAGATTTTACTCTTAGGAATGATTAAGTACCTTATTTAAAATTTAAAATATTATTTTAATATGTATATAAGTTTTAGAACTACATTTAATTTACATATAATTTACTCACTAATTACTATACTTTTTCAAAGGTGGGAAGAGAGCAATGCTGTGACTTCTTTATTGTATGTCACTTGTAATTTTGTTTCTTTGCAAATAACAGGAGTCATAGTCAAAAACTAAAGTCAAAGTCTTAGTCAAGCCAAGTGTACATCTCAAATCTTAAGCCACTGTCTCCACATTTTTAGACACCAGTCAGTACAAATGGTGTTTTGGAATTCTCAGTGCAAACTTTTTTAACAATATAAAATCTTTATTTCTTAAAGCCACATCTCCCATAACACATAAGCACCTAATATTTATGGTGAAGGCAAGATGTCTCTAAATGTTCATGGCATTAAGATAAAGTCAAGAAACTGTGAGGCCAAAAAAAATTAATCAATAAAGATCAGTATTGAAAACTCATGATAAGCAAGGCCAATGCACAGAATTTGACTCTTTAAAGTGCTTAGTACTACTATGTTCTTTCCTGTTATATATTCTGATTATATTTCCAAGACATACAGTATTCTGTCTTCTCTAGTAATAACCATAAATGATAATATTAAGACTTTGAGAACAGGGAAGAAAAATAAATATTTCTCTTCATACATAATGGCTGGACATTCACAATCCAGAGATTTAAAAAGTATAATTACTATCTTTGTTATGTCTTTCTTTCATGAATATTTTCTTGTTCATTTCTTTGTTTTATTGAGTGATTTTTCTAATCACACTTGAACCACTATAGAACTTTAGTATTCATGACATCCTGTGACAAAGAGATCAACCATCTTAATAACAGCAACAGCATGTCATTTTGCCTTTTCTGAACCACATTGACAACTAATTGTGTTTGGCACCCCTCTGTTCTTTACTGAGAGAGAAAAAATATAATCATTCCATCTTCGTGTTCTGCATACCATTCATGATTCATTATGGGTTTCAGTAGCATCTCTGCAGAAGTACCTTTTCCTCAGTAAGAATCTTAGGCTGGCAATCTGAATACGGGTCAGAGGTGTGACGGGGCAGACAGGATGGTCAACTGTGTCCTGGGGTGCAACAGGCAAAGCATCACTAGTTGGTCAAGAGTGCTGATTGTCTCAATCTACTCTGTGCTGGTACAATATTACCAGTTCTGTGTGCAGGTTTGAGTGCCACAATATGAGAAAGATACAAAGTTATTAGCATCCAAAGGTGGATGAAGGGTCTGGAAGGGAAACCATATGAGGAACAGCTGAGATCACTTGGCTTGTTTAGTCTGGAGAAGAGGAGACTGAGGGGAGACCTCATTGCAGTCTACAACTTCTTTGCACAAGGAAGTGGTGGGGAAGGCACTGATCTCTTCTCTCTGGTGACCAGAGATAGCACTCAAGGGAATAGCCTGAAACCATGCCAGGGGAGATTTAGGTTAGTTATTAGGAGAGTTCTTCACCCAGAGAATGGTTGGGCACTAGAATATGCTTGCCAGGGATGTGGTTACAGAACCAGGCCTACCAGAATTCAAGACGTGTTTGGACAAGGCTCTCAGGAACATGGTGTGATTCTTGGGGCAGTCCTGTGCACAGCCAGGAGTCTGATTTTAATGACCCTTGTGGGGTCCAAGAGAGTACTGTGGGAGTCAGTATCAGAGGCTTTACTGAAGGAGATACTGTATTGTTTGTTGGGTGAAACAGATTGCTGAATGACTTTGTTTTCCTTATTTATTCCTTTTAAGTCATGGGTTATATATTACAATAGTTGAAGTATTTCACAGAATCACAGAATCCTTTAGGTTGGAAAAGGTCTCCAAGTTCATCAAGTCTAACCTTGGACCAATCAATGGTCAATCAGACCATAATACTGAATTCCACATCCAGTCAGTTCTTGAACATATCCAAAACTGGTGACTTCACCATCTCTCTGGGCAGTCTGTTCCAATTCTTGACAAACCTTTCTATGAAGAAATTCTTTCTGATGTCCAACCTCAGCCTTCTCTGGTGCAGCTTGAGACTATATCCCCTTGTCTTGTCACTAATTGCCTGTGAGAAAGGTCAAACCTTACTGGGCTACAGCCTCTTCAAAAAGTTGTAAAGTGTCTCCCCTGAGCCTCTTTTTCTCCAGGCTAATTCTCTAGACTCTTCACCAGCTCTACTGCACTTCTCTGTATACACTTCAGCACCTTGGTGTCTTGAAGTGCAGGGCCCAGAATTTCATATATACTTGAGACGTGGCCTCACCAGTGCCAAGTACAGGGGGAAGAACACTTCCCCTATCCAGCTAGCCACACAATTGCTGATACAAGTCAAAATGCCATTGGCCTAGTTCAGCTGGCTGTTGACCAGCATCCCCAGGTCCTTTTCTGCTGGGCAGCTTTCCAACCACTCTTCTGCAAGCCTGTAGAGCTGCATGGAGTTGTTATGATCCAAGGGCAAGACCCAAGACTTTGCCTCAGAGAATCATGGAATCACAGAATATTCTGAGTTGAAAGAGACCCACAGGGATCACTGAGTTCAACTCTTGAGAGACTGGCACATACAGGGGATTGAACCTGTGACCTGGGTGTTAATAGCACAAAGTTTTAGCCAACTGAGCTAATCTTGGAGTCATGTTGAACTTTTTATCCTTGGCCTTGGCTCATCGATCCAGCCTGTTTCAGGTCTCTGCAGAGCTCTGCAGAGCCTTCCTGCTCTCCAGCAGATGACCACTCCCACCCAGCTGTCATCTGTGAACTTACTGAGGATACATTTAATGTACCTGTCCACATGATTAATAGATATTGATCAGGACTGACACCAATACTGAGTCTTGGGGGAACCCACTAAGTAGAGGCTGCCAACTGGCACCATTCACCTTCACTCTCTGAGTGTGACCATTCAGACAGTTTTTAGTCCTGGGAAGAGTGTACCTGTTCAAGTCATGGGATGCCAGCTTTTCCAAGAGAGTAGTATGGGAGTCAGTATCAGAAGATTTACTGAAGTCAGTTTTCATTCCAATTTCCCTTAGAGGTCTTACATAGGTGATACCTGGTCTCAGGGCATTCATTTTGCTGTTATTTGGTGCTGATTTTGAAAGTGATTTCAGACATTGATACTTCACTGCAAAAGACCTTTTCTGCCTCATCTGCATCATCTCTCAGAAAAAAAAACCCCAAAAACACAAAACAAAAACCCAAAACCAAACCAAAACAAAACATCAAAACCAAAACCGAGTAAAAAAACCAAACCAAACAAACCAACCAACCAAACAAACAAACAAAACCCACAAAAAAATCCACGAAATGGGTGACCATGAGACCACTATATTTCAATTTTTGGAACTGATTTTGTCTTTTGACATTATTAACTCTCTAAAGGCTTCCTGCTCCTGAGGTGTTTTGATGATACTGGTATCAGCCTTCTTGCACTGCTATCACTAGAAATTCTTTTCCATTTTTCCATGTGGTTGCACCTTTGGATTTCTGAAGAATATATTCTTAACTTAATAGACTCCATTTCACTGTTCTTCTAAAACTGAGCACTTTTTTATCTTTTCTTGTCTCTTTTTTAAGACTATGCATTTTTTTCAAGACACCAATACATATGTGCTTTAACACCCTCCATGCAGACTGCAAAGATTTCACTAATTTAATTGTACCTTTTAATTTCTTCTTAAAACATTTTTTCACCATTTCATTATGTTCCCTTTTTGCAAAATCTTTTGTAGAGCATATTTTGACTTTTGTTGCTTTGGTAAGAATGTTAAATGTAAATATGTTATAATTATGGACACATTGATAATAAAATTTTGAACTGAGCTCTGCACTTGACTAATTTCTTTCTTTCCTTGTAAATTTACCTGTGAGAATATAATACTGTTCCATTTCACGTGTCTTAAATTGTGTTTTTCCTATTGTGTCTTAATGATTCCATGCTAATTTAACTGTCTATGTCTTTTGCTGTGCAGCTGAATGCTCCTTTCATTCCTCTTTTTCTATGATTTCCCTTAGTATGTTTTAGATACTTTCATTCTCATGGCTGGCTGATTTATTGCACTGATCTTGTACTATGTTTTTATTTATTTTGTTTGGGATTTCAACCCACGGGGAGTTTTTGTTTTCCAGTAAGACAAAAGACTTATTTATCTGCTTGATTATAGAATTTAGTAGAATGCCACCTCTACCAAAAAAAGGAACCTTCTTAGTCTGAAACCTTCCCCTCACTCTTCTGTGTCTGTTAAAAATATCTGGCTTCCTGGGGATAGCTATCTTCTCATCTCATTGGCAAGTGGCAAACAAAATGATGGAATATCTAAGTAAGGGAAAGACTGTAGGTGTGTTGGCACGTATTCATTCCCCACACTCTCCACAGTCTTTGCAGTGCTGACATATGAAATTCTGAGATACTATTAATATGAAGACTAGACAAGGTTTAAAACCACTTTTTTTTTTTTTAAATTCTAAGTAAACAAGAGAGCATTTCCTCTAAAACAGAAAACATTCTTAAATAATTGCTAACTTTTTTATCTTCTAATAAAACAGTTTGGCAGAAGAAAAGGTAATGTCTCTAATATTACTAAATAGTAGTGTTGCCTCATGAGTTACAAAAACCCTTAAAAATAAGAACACTTCAGTGCTGAGTTTTGGAACTTGTAATTAGCAATTATGTATGCCACTGTGCAAGCTGAAAAGGTTAGCATAAAATATCAATATTGGAAATAATGCAAAATTATACTCAAACCTTCATAATTTTCCAATATTGAAACTCTACAATATAAAAATAAACAATACATTTTTAATATAGTATATTTTCCGAAAACAGACTTCCATGATAGGAAGTTACTTCAAATAATGCCTCTTGAATAACTCTAGCAATGACTCACTGAGTAAAATTCATTCTGACCAAGCAGTCTTGGTCCAATTTTTGCTGTCATCTCAGACCTGTTACAAGATCATGGCAATCTTGTCTACAGAACAATTGGAAGTCTGTTCTCAGTGGGAATTATTTCACCATGCCATTCATGAGGATGCACACCACTTGGAAGAATTCAGACTAAGGTGAACCACAATAAAAATTTTTTTTCAACCAGATGAATGAAGAATAACCAAATGTGTGCTGTATGGAGACACAAGAAAACCATGACTCACAGACATGCTGGAAGGATTGATTAAGTGTATCATGACTGTACAAGGAGGGGCTTACAGAGCTCACTATCCCTAGTCAATACACACCAACTCAGAAATTATACAGTTACAAGGACATTTTTGAAGTCTCAGACAGTCTGGAACAGAAGTATCGAAATGAGTTAAGATACCCTCCAATGCACTGGAAACAAGCACAGTCAAAGCATCTTTTTTTTTTTTTTTTTTTTTTTCATGACATGAAGAAACCTTTCAAAATAAGAAGTGGGCAAGAAATATTAGAGTAGGTGCAGATCTCTTTATATTTTTCATCCTACATCTGCAAAAGAAGAAAAAAAAAGAAAAAAATCCAGCAGATTTTTATGAAATGTAATTGTGGTGTAATTTGAATGCCAGAAAGCTAGTGCCTAAGTGAGATGTTTGTTTCAGTTTTCCCAGCTGTATGTTGCCAATGTAGACTTTAGTTTAATTGCAGGCATTCTTTAAAATAAATCATTATCCGTCATTGTCATTCAAAAATGATAGAACATTAAAATAGATGCAACATTCAGCACTATTTAGACAGATCTGAAAACATTTAAAAAGTATGTATTCTGTAGTCTTTAGATCACAGAATTTTATGCATTTTCTAGAAAGACCTTTCAGATCAAAATATAAGCAAAATTACCCATAGAATATTGTAAGTTGGTAGAGGAAAAGAGGGTAAACCCTCGTTTCCACATTTGCCTGTAAATGTAAATGTTATAGAGATATTTTATTATTGTCATCAGGCTGTGTCTTCAGTCAATAAATGGAACAGAGATGATGAGATATCTAATAGCTTCTTTCCAATAAGGGGAAAATCCAAAGGTCCTCAAAAAGGTGTGATAAAAAAGATGTGTGGATGTGATGTGTTGCTTGACCCTTTAGGAGAGTCATATATATAACAAAAGTAGTCTCTAATGATCAAGAATGACTAGGCTCAAAATTAAGGGAACTATATTTTGTCACCCTATGAAAAATTTAAACTTCCTTTGCATAGCATCTCATACAAATAAAACATACCATAGAATTGTTTGAATTTGATTGTATGTCAGTCAAATTTAAAATTTAAAAAAGCTTCTTTCTCTTTCTTCTGAATCAGTAGAATAGTTTCTGTAGCAGAAACTATAGTCTGCCTAAATATTCTTTCCCACAGCTTCTTTGCTACATATGCATTTTCCATCAATTACAGGAGCAGCTAAAGAACACAGTGAGTACCGGGACACAGCTGAAGACGGTAGAGTCACTCTGTAGCTGAGAAAGGTGCAAAGCAGCAGGACACAGATGCTGTGAGCAATAAGTGGATTCATCTGATGATCTTGGGATTTACATTGAATCTGTGCGTCAGCCTGGCTTAGTGGTTCTGACGTATTGCTCCTCACAGTACCTTATTGTTGATTTAAGCAAGTTTCCTCTGCTGCTGGAACTTTGCCTCAAAGCATTTTCCCTCTTAAAAATCAGAAGAAAAAAAATAACTGTTTCCCTAGAGGGGATCATTCTTCATCTAACCCACCTGCAGATTAAAATATAATGCAGCTCTGAGTAACACTTTAGAGCCAAGATGTGCTAAAATAAATTTTGTGATAAAAGACCACCACTGCCACATCTACCATCAACCCCATTGGTAAGACTGTGCAGCAGAGGGAAGTGAAGGTGTGAGAAAAGTATTCCCCCTTTCCATATAAACGCAATCACTTTTTTTGTCACAAGTAAGCTAATATCCATTACCACTTGGCAGCATAATTTATAACAACTACACTTGGGTGGAAGTGTTTATGCTTGACTCCAGAAATTTACTGCATATCTTCATTCTTCACAGCACATCATAGTTTTCAAATAATGTTATTTAAAAGGTATTTATGTGCTAGGATTCTATGGATGACCTAATTAAGAGTTTCTAACTGTATCTAAGGACACTTTTCAATGAGATTGCTTTTCCTATAGCTATCTAATACTGGGTGCAATCTGTTTCATTGCAAATGGTGATCAGTCTCTTTGTACAGTACCAACCATGTTAGAACCAATCTGATAGGAGACAAGAGGTGCTCTCATCATATGAATAGCAATTTACTTTAAGAGCCTCAAGGATAAGTGATTTTAAAGGTAGGAGTGATTTCTCCACAACTAGGATAGACAAAAGATCTCTCAATTAAAGAAGGGAAATCCAGCCTCACCTAACCGCTCTCTGTGTCAGGACAATTTCCCAAGAGGTTTCTGCGGAGCAGTCTGATGAAAGAAATGCAACCCAGATTCTTACTCCAAGAAGTACTCTTCCCAGCAAGCTCCTCCTGGACTCAACCCAACTTTGCTGTTTAGACTGATATGCCAAGCCCATCTGGTTTCATTAAGTTCCTCTAGGTTTTACAAGGCTCCAGCCACATTCTTTGGCTCCAACTTGCAGAATGTGCTTCCAGTGCTATCACTTTTTGGAAATCGATCTTCAGCTATTAAAACAACACTGAGTCTCCTGGGGATACCCCTACATTTTTAAAAAGCTTAGCTTGGTTCTTTCTTGGGTCCTGACACTTGGTATCAAGGTCAGAGTAGGTAGTTTTAGCACTCTAGATATAACTGAAAACGCTTTGGAAGGGACCACATGTTCTTTATTCCTCCAGTAGCTGGGACTCCAAATTGTGTGAGCGCATGTTATTAAAAGACAGGAGATATAGGAGATGCAAACTTTTAAAGAGATTTCTAAAACAACATATCTTCAGTTTAGATAACAAAAATAGTAGGAGCAAAACCAGCAAACATTTGCTGTTTTTTCATTCATTGTTCTCATTTACTGAGATACAAGTAAACTGTTTTAAAATAGCAGTAGCTAGTAGCACAAACATTTTTTATTTTTTTCTTTCAAAGAAGTAATGTCTCTTACCATCCAGATTAGAACCTTTGCTTTATGTATAGCTTCCTCTCTGTTCCCTGAAGGCAATATCCCATGGCACATCTGGGCCAGCAATCAGCGGACCTCTTCTTACAGAGGATACATTCTCCAGTGAATTCAACTGTCATGTTTTCAGACACTTGACTTAGCACAGTTATCTACCTTTTCTCTCCCTCTTTTTTTCTCTGTCTAGGGACTTCTATTACTCCCTAGACTAAGCTCCTAGAGAAAATTGCTTTTGCTGAGGATACCACCATTGTACTCCTGTGTTTAGGCAAATGTGCTGAGGATCACAAGCAGGTGTTCTGGAAGATTTTGGCTAATTTATAAGCACTTAAGTATTTTATTGATTATACCTCTGACATTTTGGAATAAGGAAAATTGTTTTTCCTAGATAACATATACATATATTTGTATTATATTTACATACTAAATATAGATTTTGTGCAAATTAATGGCTCCAACAGAACTCAGAAAATTTTAGGAAATATGGGAAGAAAACAAGCATTAATGTTTGAATATTTTCAGCTCGAATTTTGGTTAAATTTGAATTTCTCTTACAGACAGGGTTTAATTTCTCTCTCAAATATTTGTTTTCTCCCATGACATGAATAGCAACTTCATTTTGTTTGTTCTTTTTTGTTTGTTTGTTTTTTCTTTTATGTTGACTGTGAAATTGAGCTTGAAGTCTTTCCTGATTTTCTAAAAACTTCTCCATGTACTTGGAAAGTTATTCATATTTTTTCCACTAAAGCAATAATAGCAAGAACAATAAGAACTGTATGGAAAACTAGTTGGAAAGATCCACCTAAAATAGCACATAGATTAAAATACTTTGTGCTGAGGATGTAATTTCCAGTTTAGATCCATTTCAAGATTTGCACTGAATGATCATGTAGATGAAATGCAGGATGAACCCTTACCAGAAAGAGATTAATAGACATGGGTGGTTCTCAAATAATTTTAAAGTAACTTTCTCCTTGGTTGCCCTCATAACACAGTAGAAAACATCATCCTTTTCACTTTTAACATGCTACTTTTCCTTAATACAGGACACAAAACACAAGTTAGGAGCATTCTTGATCTAACTTGTGTTGGTGAGAGGAGATTCTTTTCTTATATGTTCATAACATGTCTAGCATCGTAGACAGATCAGATAGTGCCTAACCCTGTCGTATCAGGTAACCCAAACCAGATATCAAATATATTTCCTAAAAAGAACTAAGATTCCAGGGAAATAAGCATTATCAAAATGATGCATATTATTGCATTCAAAAATGTGTCAAAGGAAAATTGTCAGACTACAGTGTCAAATACTCTCTAGCCATTGATTCCTATAGAAAGGGCAAGAAGATTCTGATTCTACTGGACCTGCAAGATCACAACAGTGGTTATGGCATGAGGAGGAACATAGGAGACAATGAGAAACATGTTTAAGGTCCTAGAATTTCAGTAAGATCTATAACTATATAGGACAAAATTAAACAATTTCTCCAGTTTTAATCACTTTGGGTAGGTTTTCTTTGATGTGAATATTATAGAGTAAATAGATGCACTACCTACATTATATCTGTCTATAGGATCCCTGTTGCACTCAATGCACAGAAACCATAATGCAGTCTTAGCCAACGTTGTTCAACATCTTTCTGTTCAGTGTTCAGTGAGTACTCCTGCAGGTTATCTACTGCACGTATTTTTGATCTGTTCCTTGTGTTAGTTTTTCTAGTGTTTACCACTGATATATATGTGCTTCATAAACTGTTCCTTTATCATCACAACATTTCTTTGAGAGCATTATATTTTTATTTTTTTCTTTTTTTTTATGAACAGAGAACTGAGGCACAGACAGATAAAGGTGTAAAACATACATGAATGTAGAGCACCTAATCTGAGATGTTTCAAACAAGAGTGTTCAGCATTTCTGCAAAGCGGATCTCAAGGCAGAGATGGATACTAAGAAGTCAAGCAAAAACAATGTCTGAGCTTCTGGGAACAGAGTAGCCCTTTGGCTATATTTTGGCTCTCTGGCAAAAGCCTTCTTTGCCTCCTTGTCTCAGAATCCTGGCCACTCTGGAGAGGCAGCAGGTCTGGGAGGAAACTATGTCACATTGAAACCAGGCGCTTTCTGGACTACCTGAGTGTTCATGTCAGCAGGGAGTAGAGTGAATGTTATTAATCCCCCATTTAACTCACTATGAAATCTTTGTGTAAGATAGTGATAATATTCCTTACAATAAGAAGGCAAATTTGCAGAATACATTTCACAGTTTTTAACAGGCCTCTGGGCATAACACCTTAGGTGCCCAAGAAGCATGGCTGGAAATGACTGGAAACTGTTGATGCAGTTGTCAGAATGATTTTTGATTGTTTAATGCTGCATTCTGAAATCTTAATTTTCAGTCACTAGAATACATTTACATGAAAATATAAATAAAATATAAAAATTGGTTGTACTGGACCCCTACATTATAATATTTTTTAAAAGGATGGAAATTGAAAGGTTATTTTTATAAACAGAGTTTGAAATAATGGCTGATGTTTCCCTCAGTCTGCACATCTTGGGGAAGAATGTTCAGATTTGCTTACAGGAATGCTTAAAAGCTTCAATCCTCTCACTTAGGCACAGCAAGTGGTGACAATGATGTGTATTAAATTTAGCGACAACCTACCAACTAAGAAAAATGACCTTCAGAGCAGTTGTAAAAAGAATACTGAAATGCTTTGAAAAGGAAAGAATGGAAAAAAGACTTTAATTATCCAACAGTCAAATTTAGGTCGGTTCTGTAATATTTTTAGGTCTACAGCAATAGGAAAATATTTATGTTTTTCATTTTCAGTCCAAGAAGCTCATGCTGAAAATGTTATCATTGAGAAATAGGCTAATTGGTGCATGATCACCTGTCATTTTACAGGATTAAGATTACCAAAAATATAATTGCAGGAGAGGGAGAAGCAAAATCTTTTACAAGTGCTCAAGACTCAAATTGTTTGTGCATCTGATTTGTCAGAGCCACAGTATCACCCAACTCTCCATGCTTCTTTTGAAAACCTCAGCCTACATTTCTGCATACAAAGTATTTTCTGTATTCAGACATGTATTAAGTCTGTTCAAACACTCTGTATTCTTGCTGTACTTTACATCACTTCAAGTGATTTTTTTAAAAAATCCCACCTGCCTTACTAAGGGTTGCCAGCTCTCTTTCAGAATTCACCCATGAAAGCTGTTTTGAAGCGGTGAAAGAGGAGAAGAGAGTAATATGCAGATAAGTCCGGCATCCAGGCAGGCAGGTTGGGGGAAGGTCATTTGCTGTCGAGTGCTAGGGACAGGGAAATGCCAAACCCACAAAGGGATGCTGCTGGGGACTGCGGGAGGACAGGAGTCACTAGGTGGCAGAAGAGCTCCTTCTGCTACTCCTCCTACCCCGAGTGGTGTGGGCTGTAATTAGGTCAGTGTATGGTAAAGTAGGACTGAGTGATAAATAAAGTAGGTTTTCTCTCCTAGTGCACAGTGCAGCTTAATTTTGCTTTTTTTTTAGGAGGTGTTACAAGGTGGATTAAAACTTTTTAAAGGGGAAAAAAGTAGCCATCTTGCCAAAGTAAATGAAATTTAAACTCACTGAGGAGTAACAGCAGAGAAGGAGGAAGGAAAAAAAAAAGGAAAGATGATTCCTCTCTGGTGACATTGATATTCTGTTCAGAAGAACACTGAGGAGGGGGAGGGCTGTGCAGAGATGTGTGTTAAATTTCAAATCAAAACAGGCAAAATGTGCAGTATTGCCAACTCTGGTGCAAAGCAATAACATACACTTTTTCCTTGAGGTTTTTATGTAATTTTGCTAAGAAAAGGACAGTTTTAGTCAACAATACATAACTGATTTCCCCTTCCAGAGACGGGAGTAATGTATCTCACTATTGAGGTGGTACTGAAGGTCAAAGATGAGATAACATCTCCTGCATCACTTAATCTCCATCTAACTTAGAGCCACATTACCCCAGAGCTCAGTGTCAGCTCATGGAAAGGAAGGTACAAGTTGTCAGAACAATTATTACAGAATGTGCTTAATCAGATTCAGAAAGCTGTTCTTTCTGGGTTAAATCATGTTAAGGACATCACACTATTTCCAGTGAAGCCAATGTAAACATCCCTTTGATTTCACGAAGATCAGATTTTACTCTCAATGCAGCATCTGACTTCCCAAAAGGCACAACAGTGAGGATTTTTTTTTTTTTTTAGGAAGAGGAAGACAGATGACAGGAATTATCCTCTTTCTCTTTAAGCTTTCGACTCCTAAGCATTCAGAGAGAAAAATATACTTACTTAAAACAGAAGATGACCTGGCTGAAAGGAACAGACACAAAAATACCAAGAAAATAAACAACAATGTATATGCTAAAGCATAATTTAGGCAGATTCTGAAATTCTACCTAGACCTAAAATGCTGTTGCTTAAATATGATATTGCAGATATATGCTAAAATCAGGAAGTCTGAAAGCTTGGATCACTCCTGTGCTCCATTCTCCAGGTGCTTACAGGTAGTGTTTTGGCTTGGGGGCTTAGGTAAACAACTCCTGCCCAAAACCAAGTGGGAATTTAAGATAGGTAGAAAGCTGCAGAAAGTAACAATGCATTCAATTTATTCAAGTACAGACAACTTACATCAACAGGATCCAATCCTAACAGCACATTTTTATTTATTTTAGGTTTTAAACATTGTAAGGGGTTGCGCCTCTAGCCACATAATATCCTATTGATGGGCAACCAAAGTGGGATGACAATTTTAGCGGCATGAGATTACGTGTATATGAGGTTTTTTGGTATATGCCAGTTCTAGCCAGTGGGAACTGCTGGAACCAGGTCTGTTCTGAAGTGGGACAGTATCTCCCCTGAAGTGTACTTGTGATATTCTCTTCACAGCCACTCCAGAAGTGGCTTCCTTGGCTCTCTAAGGTATTGTTTGGCTGAATAAAGAAATAAAAACAAATAAAGGTTTTGTTTTCTTGGTGGCTTTTTTTTTTTTTTTTTTTTTTATGTACAGACATGTAGGTTGGATATTCCTGGCTTAACTCTTTGCAGATTCACTTAAAAAGAAGGAGCCCTAAATCCCACCTTGAAGTGGGTGTGATACCTAGTTTTATAGAGTTTTGCCTTTAATCCCATTTCTATGGAGCACTTGCAGGTATTAGCATATAGCTTTGGGCATTTGGGTGAGGAAAACCTTTGCCCTCTTACCACCTTTTGTTACCCAAGCCTGAGCATGTTTCTGAGTTTCCAGGTGAATTCTCTAAAACTAATCTGCTCTGTAAATGGTGGACACAGGTCCTATAAATCATCCAGTTTCTAAAAGCAATGCAGTGAATTCTGGTCTTTGCAAGGGTACATGAAAACAAACATTTTATGGACTCAGGTTTCCTTTTTTCTAGTGAAGCATGGGAGCTGATATTTCCCTTGCTTAGTGTTTTTCAATGATACTTGGTAATTTGGGGAGAGATCATGTTGCGCTGTATATTGCATAAATCCTTGTGTATACCAAATTGGATAGGAGCGCCTGAAAGACATTGCTGTCTCTCCTTTTACAGGTCCTGAAGTCCTACACTGGCTATAACATTGTTGTTTACTACAGTTAATGAATTTAAGTAGGACACCAACTACATTAGCATATAGATGTTGCTGTGAATTTCAGCGGTTTGAATAAGTTTCAGAGGAGAGGGAAAAGTCCAACATAGTCCTGGTATCCATAACACCATTCTTTCCTAGATATGGGTGGATATTCTATTATGGAAATCATAGTTATCACAACACAGAGATGCTGTGAACCTGGAAAAGTGTGTTAATATTAGACGCATCATTCAGACCATCAGGTGGAGAGAGCTGTGAAAGAGCAGAGTGTTAAAATACTGCCTTGTCTAATCCCATCATCTGTATTTCTCATGTATTTCATACTACACAAGTATAAACTATAACTGCCTGTCTCAGGGAAAATCAAACTAAAGACATAGTGCAGACTTGCAGGGTTTTTCTGAGAGGTTACCAAATTGGTTTCATTATTTTGTCTCACTATCAAAAAACTAGTAGCATCCCAGGAAAAAAGTTTATCATCTAAAGATTTTTGTTAGTTATAGGAAAGATCAATTTCACCAGTATTATTACAGTTTTCCACCTCCAGCAACAGTTGGTATTACCACTGACTTCATCTAAAAATTTCTGTCCTTCTGTCTGATCTGGAAATCATAAAAAGATAGTTGACTACTTTAGTCAGCCTCCATACTTGCCTGAAAATGAGCTATGTTGAGGACTAGGTTCCTTCCAACAGGCCTGGTTTTATGCTCAAGAAGCATAAGAAAGGTGAAAGATGGTGGTGAAAATAGATGTAGCTAATGGACTCTTGTCTATATGTGGTCTCTCACTGATGACAATACCAGAACAAGAGAAGAATTAAAAATTCTTTCTTAGAAGTCCTCAGTGTAAACAAGATCTGACTGTGGATTTAGAATGCTAAACTTATTATTTGACAAGTTAGATCCCAAAAGGATTATTTTTGTTACTACTAAGCTTGGATCCAAGGTAGAATGAGGGTTGGATTTTGTTTTTCTTGGTATTTTTAACTGTTCTTGCAAACATTTTGTTGAATAGTAGGAGTGGTTGGTACATTTCCAATTTGGAACTGCTTAGCTCATGATTTCATAAAAGAACTGCTACAACTGAAAAGTACTGCAGCAGCACAGAAAAAAAAAAAAAAGATAAAGAAAACTCTGCAGACTTATAAACACATTATTTTCTCTTCTTAATTGAGGTCCAGATGTTGAAAAGAAAACACATGTACAGAAAAGCATTTTGGTTTTACTTTTTTTAAAAAAATGAAAACATTTTTGTTCTTACACTTGTAGGCTGTTATAGAATTTAGAATTTCTATTTTACAAATGTGTTATGTGGTGCACACTAATAGGTAGTGCTATATTACAAAATCAGTGGTCCAAAATAAGATATATTTATCTTCATTATCTCAACCATTTTTTCTTTGTGGTAAGGGAAGAATTTGTGTATTCAGTGCTTTTCTTCCTTGTGAGAATCAACTCAAAATGGACATGCCTAATCTTTTAGGCAATGCTAGCCACAGTCTGTGATGGTACCATGTTAGAGTCTCATGTTGTAACTTCTGCTGAGCAATTTGTTGTACTCGTGACTCATGATCTGGTGTACACTTGTGCATGCCAGACATATCATGAGTAGATATACAACACCTTCCGTCTCATGATATTTTCCAAATCCATGAATACCCAAATTATCATATGACCAGCTGTGTGAATATCCACCACTTCTGATGTCACTGCCAGATGTGTAGGCTTATGGCAGAGGAGCACTCTGAAAACTATATGCAACTGGGAGCAAGCACCAGCTTACATGCTAAAGCTGAGCTGCTCCTACCTCAAGATGTACAGATGTCTATTTCTATCCTAGAACAACAGTTCAGTGCACAAACATTTTGGGATGGCATCATGTTCTGACTGTCACATCAGTTTAAGTAGATGTATTAGTTTCTATTTGAAGAACAAATGGGCTTTTCTGATAAAAGATACAGCTACTTGATTTCAAAATCAATTTTATTTTGTGCTGGACAGGTGAATATTGGTCCACTCATTCATAAACTACTTCATGGGAATGAGATGGCTTATTCAACAGAGATATCAAACTGTGGTGAACAGGTTGCCACAGTTTTAGTGATGTGCTTAACTGGCATCCAGTGACAATAAAATAACAGAGGGTACTGTAGGTCAAACTTCAACTCCATCAGCAGAGGCCTGTGGGGGAGCATCCAGAGTACCTGCTGCACCATTGTTCCCTCTATTCATTACTAGCAGTATCTCTCTTTCTGATGAATACTGGACTTTTTCTTGTACATGAAAAAAAACCTCACAAGGGGTTCTACATGCTAGGATGGTGTAATAAATTATTTACATAAGAAAGAGTGAATGATTTTGAAATACCTCCTTGAAAAGCAAGGAGTTGAATTTGCCTCTTTAATGATAAAGTCTCGTGTCACCCTCTGTATCTCATTGTGTGTCTCCTATAAAATCATTTGATTAGAAAAGCGGAATATAATTGGCATTGCAAAAACAAGGACACAAGAAGTGAGGCATTATGTGCTGTTTCCACAAATATTACTGCTAATTGTGTCAATTAAATTACCTAATTAGTCTACAGTAAATCACTTGAGCACACACTAGCACAAATTCAAAGCATATGTTTCTACAGAGAAACTAATAGTTTCTAAAGGGTCAGAGTTTAGGAAAAGCCATCAGACATGGCATGAGCAAAGTGTAACTGATTAGAATTTTGATAATAATCAAACATATCTAAGTATTATACAGGTCAGCCTGCTGTTGGGGAAATGATCTGAAAATAAGCTTTACACACAGCATGCCAAGTCAGTCCTGGACATACCCTGACTGTTTTAGGAAATAGCCTGGCACTGGTCTGTGCTCCAAAAGTTTGGAGCAGGGTATGATGACCTGCAACCTACTGCATGAGGAGCCCCGAGGAGGTGAAACCTGCAATAGACAGTTAACTGTGCCCAGGACTACTATCTCATCCACTGAGACATACCCACAGTTCAGAGAGCTTCTTACTTTCTTTGTAATTGAAATTACTTCCTCATTTAGCGTCTTAAGTGGATACACTAAAATTTTGGAATCAAATTTAATCACTAGACAGGGATATATATTTACAGTCTTTAGAGATCCATAGTAATTTTGAAAATTGTGAAATGGGTTTCTGTCATTTTCCCAGAAAGTTATATTATCTCTCTGTGTAAATGTCTCTGTCTATAAGTGCTGGAGGCTACGTCACAAAAAATATCAGCGTCTAAACGGTTATCTAAATGTCACAAATTTATATAAACTTGACAATGTTCAGGTTTTAGGTCACTTTGCTTTTTCTAACTGAAGATACTATAGTATTTAATGACAGAGTTGTTCAGGAACAGAGCTTGATTAAAACAATATTTTCACAAGTGCTTCCAAGGATTTAGTGTGTTTTGTAAAACGAAAGAATAAAACTTCAATATCTGTATATACCAGGGAAACACCCTACACCTTCAGCACAGTCAGTTCTCTCTGAATAGTAACATTGATGTTTTGTTTTTGTTTCTGTTATATCATTATTTCAAAGCTTAATTTTTATTATTTTTTACTTTGTTTTGGGAATCTGTAATTGTAGCAAAGTAGAAGTGCATGCATCTTGATGGTCCAGAACAATTAAAAAAGTAAATGTTTTAAGGATGAGTCAATACTGAGAGTGTCAGCTTTACAAAGGGAGCCAAAATTTTTTTAGCTCGATTAGCTTATCTGCATGCTGGCCAGGCAAAGAAGGGATAACCTTTGCACAAGGCTTGGAACCACAACCTAGCAATATTTTTGTTTTCTGCTACATCCCCCACTACTTAGCACCTGCTAAACTGCATCTGCTAAACTGGTCCAGCTTTGGGTGCTGACAGGAAAGACATATATAAGCTGAAGCAACATCTACCAAGATGGTCGAGGCCGGACACTCAGCTGTTGAGGAGAGGCTGAGGGACCAGGAGTGGTTCAGCCTGGGGCAGAGACAGATTCAGAAGGACCTAACAGCTACCCCCAGCATCTGGGTGTTGGGGATTGGGTGGGAGGTTAAACAAGACAGTGTTGAGCTCTTCACAGTGGGGCTAGATGGGAGGATAAGAGACAACATACAGGAGCTGAAAAAGTAGGCTTGACTGGATGTGAGAAAACACTTTTTTCACAATGAGGCTAGTAAAGCAGTGGAATGGATTTTGCATACCCCAGCCTCAGCGGTGTCTAAAATCTAACTGGAAGTCCTGAGCTACCTGAGCAGCTGACCCTGCTTTCAGCAGGAGATTGGAATAGAAATTGCTCAAGGTCACTTTCAGCATGAATGATTCTGTGGCCCTGTAATTCTATAAATGCAAACAAAAATAATTTACTTATATTTATCTGCAAAAAATTGTCCAGGAGAGCACCTTAATAACTACCAGTTGGCTCTTCACTCCTAACAGCTCAGGAATTCTGTACAATCAGGGAATCATTTAAATTGGAAGAGACCTCTCAGATCATGGTGTCAACCATTAACCTAGCACTGCCAAGTCCACCACTAAACCATGTCCCTGATATATTGCAGTATGTACCACTGTTCATAAGAAATAACTACCTCTTA
>VXAU01000433.1:425540-454542 GCA_013399695.1 Formicarius rufipectus | reverse complement strand
GTGCTCCACTGATTACCCTCATGAGGAAGTTGCATTTTTGATATCTTGTGCTTCTTATTATATTTATAAGTGGTACCACTGGAATTATGGGGAGTCTTGGTTCACATTTCTGTTATCGGTCAGTAATAGTAGTGTGTTTGTAGCTGTGGTAGTCTAAGAATGGAGTAAAGGCAAAGCATAGAGGTAAATTTTTATTTTTTTTTTAATTTATTAAATCTATTGGTATAACTGGAAGAGGCAATTTGAAGAAGTTTTCCTGAAATATTGTCCATTTTTTCCAGCTATTCCTTTTAGTCTAATTGAAAATAATATTCATGGCAGCTGAGAATATAATAATTCTGTTGTGGTGTCTAGAGTGGCAACTTTGATATTTTATGATCACCAGAGTTTGAAGTTTAATTTCCTACTGATTGACATATTCCAAAATTTTCAATAACTAGAGACCAGGGCATTTTTTTAAATTCTTTTTTTTTCTTTAGTCTTTCATTTGCCTTTTTTCCCACCTTTCTTTTTTCTTTACTACTTTTCACTTGTCTTACCTCTAGACTACTAGCTTTCATTGAAGGCTTCAATACTTACAGTTAAGTAGTCAGGGCATTCAAATGGATGTAGTCAGAGACTCTTTTTAGTACAAATGAAGCACTAAAGTACTTCAATTAACACCTGAACTATGTGTAATTAACAGGAATTCTCTGCAGTACAAAAAAATTAAAGATTTACTTGCCACAGTGGTACACACTGTATTTCAGGTACAAGGAATTTTTCTTATTTTAATCTTCAAGCAGAAATTACTCTGAGAAGAAGCCTTCTTAATGATTTTCTATATAATAGAAAAGTTTTTTACATGGAAACCTGAAGGGGCTTCCTCAGGTTTAATTTTATGCTGTGATATGTCCAAAACCTGTGACTCTTATAGTCCTTTTGGACTTAGAGCCGTTTCATGTTGAATAGTGATTGAGTTAGTTTGTAGCTGATAATGTATATTTATGGTTTTAGCATTAACAGGGACTGGAAATACTTCACTGATCTGAAGGTAATGTAACATTTTTGAGAATGCTTTTAGTTTACATTCAGTTACTATCACTGGATATAGAATTAAAGGAAAACAATTTCCCATTAAGTGAAAAGAGAAGGATATCAGAACATTTTCTAATTGAATTATAATAGAAACTATAAAAGGTTTTTTCTATTTTTTTGGTCAAAATAAAAATAATTCTGAAATATTTTATTCCATACCACTTATTATCAATAGTTATACCGCAGTTTCTAAACTAAAACTCTTTTGAAAAATTTAAAAAAAGATTTGAATAATAGAAATTATTGAAAACTGACCTTTTTTAAGGACTATGAACTATTTTACCTGACATCCTGGAGTATTTGTCCAGCAAAGAATAATGTAGGTATTTTTTGGTTTTTACAGAAATCCAAGTCAACTGCACACATCCGTAGTATTGTTAGGGCAAGAGCCTATCAGACTTGATTTTGAATTTCTTGGGACTAATTCTCTGGACAAATACATAGGAATTTTTACTTTTCCAAGGAAAAAGTTTTCATTTTGACAAAATATTTCCAGATGGTTACAACGCATATAAGATTTGTTAATGCTACAGGAAGTGCCTTTATTTTTCCATTCACAGCCTCCTTGGAAGCAATTAACCAGTCTAGGGGAGTTGGTTGCTTGATTTTCTCATTATTTGTAGTCAATGTAACTCTGAAGTCAGATAATAAAAAAGAGACAATGAAGGCTTCATTTAACGCTATCAACATCAATTATACATGAGTTCAGTTTACCTAGAAAAGCTGAATGCTCAGACTTGATCTTAAACTCTGGTCCCAAGAGAACAGGAGTCATTCTGCTAGGGATAATGATGTTCTATATAAAGCAGCAAAGTTCTACCTATATTTTCCTAATGCTATATTGTACAAATTTAAATATTGCTCAGGTTCGGGAATCTGTGCTTAGATACTTAGACTCTCAACACTATGTCTTACATTTAATTGGGAATTCCCACTAGCTTAGTGGCAGTTCTGCATCTAAATCTTCTTGTATCATGCCCAAGCAACATCTCATGAAAGATAATATGCATTTAAAAAGGAAAAAAAAAAAAAAGCGAAAACAAAGACTTTATAATTTTTTTCTTTAGGAAAAAAAACCCAAACATTAATTTGATACAAAAATGCTTTAAACTCTGTTTTAAAAATTTGTAGACAGAAATCTAAACCTTAAGGTCATTTTTGAAGTTGTTAAACCATTACAGATGCAGACACCTATACCCAAGATAAACTTGGTGATAGGTTTTGAGGCTGTGAGAATTGTGTACTTAGGAAAGGATGATTTTTCTCTTTTTCTGCAAGTAGCTTGTAGTCATCTCCTTGAAATTTACCAGAACATTGTGTCATGCCCATTTACCCATTGATTTAATTATGCTCTGCAATACAGCTTGCCAATAAAACAAGGTGTGAGGCACTGCTACTGTAATAAGCTTGGAAAATTCAGAGAGAAATACAATGTACTTTACGTTCCTAGTCCACACACCCTTGTTGCCTATTAATATTGCATATAATCTCTTGATTAATGTATTGTCTTGAAGAGTTTGTTTCAATGGGTGTAGAATCAGGAGTATCTGATACAAAGTTAGTGTTTATCTGTTAATCAAGTTCTACCTTAAAATGTGCCTACAACATTTGTATGTTGGACCTGTATAGGTATCTAACATCCTGCTGAACTGTTCTGTTCATTCTTGTGTACAATACAAACATTTTGCTCCTTTCAGTTGGATTCATACAAATATTGTGAATATTTATTTAGCTAGATTTTTTTTTTTGTTATTCATGAGATTATGAGTATTTGGGAGTCTAAAAAGTATTTTCCATTTTTCACTCTATTAGAGGATAAATTTTGAGTGAGGTTAGCAAACTCAGAGTGTTCCCTTTCAAAAAACACACTGCAAAGCATGGCAGGGCAGCAAAGGTAGGAGCAGAGTAAGGTGAAGCAAAGTAAAGAGAAACATTTGAAGTTTACTTATAATTGTAAACAGGAGATAAATGAATAAGGTTGAAAATAGATAAATAAATTATCTTCTAAACTACCTAGGAAAATATTGACAGTGCAGTATAGATGCTTTATGTCAAGCATACTTCATTTTCCTCTGTCAAATCTAATCAATCATTTGTCAGTATCTGTGATGTTGCATGTCAGAAATGCATACTGAATATAGATAAATTCACTACACTCAAGAATACCGTATATCAAAAGTGTGCCTACCTAGCCTGTTTAGCAAAATCAGCGAAGCCTTGTCCTTCAACTGGAAAGACAGTGACAAATATTAAAAGTGTACCAAGACAGAAATAAAAATACATGAATTTGCAACTAACTAAAATTATCCCAAAAATGTCCTGTGTCATCAGGGTAAGAATTTCACTAATTTCCTGAAGGTGTGAGTTCTGATCTTGCAGAGCCTTAGGTGAACCCTCAGAGAAGTCCCACTGGGTTGTCAGGTAGAACTGGTAGTAGTTGAATGAACACTTTCATGAGAAGTTACTAATAAACATGGCTGTCATAAGAACATATGAACTGTATCCATCACTAGTTTTGTCTTCATATATCTAGTCAGTACAAATGAGGTCTACTTAAGGATGAAGGTATACAACTTGAATTAAGACCCAGACCCTTGTAGAGATTAATATGCCCTCTTTAAAATGTACAAGAGAAGTTAAACACAAAATCAGGAATGGAAAGGTCATGCTACTGTGTGGGAGGCAAAGTTGGCCTTTCCTAGGTGAAACAACCCTAAGAAGAAATGTCTGAGAGTTTCATTCCTTCAGTTCCTGGACCAACAGCTCCTTTATGAGTCTAACCCATTTTTCTGTTTAAAACTTATTGGAAGTAAAAGAAAAGATGGATTTTTTTTACTTTGGGATGAAAAACCAAGTCAGGGTTGATTCTACTACATAAATGAAAAGGCAAAAAACAGATGTGTCACACAGGGCAGGTTTCCCTTCTCATAGATTGCTGTTGGTGCTGGCGATGGGCAGATTAAAATAATAAGAGATAATTCCCAGGGCAGAGACCAGACACAGTCTCTTCTAGTACAACCACACTCTGTTGCCACCTCAGTCCCCTCCCTTCTTCAGTGGCACTCACTTTCCCACATCTCCAGTCCATCCAGAGTGACAGAAGCATGACCCAGCCTGATTTTAGGAGTTGGTGAAATGCAAAGCATAAAGAAGAGCTGCGACCATTTTGTTGCTGTCACAGTTGGTAATTAGACAATGTCTTTTAACTGTGTCTCTAGGACACATGCAACCAGCATCCTTCAGGCATTCTCTTAAGAGAAGGTCTGTCATGTATAAAATACAAAAATTACGCTAACTTTAATTAAAAAAAAAAAAATCACATTAGGTATTTCTATCTGTGATGGAAAATAAAATCTTAAGCAATGTTTAAAGTGCTCTGCTATTGGGTTGCAGAACACTTATTTGAAAGCAAAAAATAATCACTTTTTGTTACAAATTTGACAAACAGTTAAAAAATGAGGGGATTTTGGGGGCTTCATATTCTGACTAAAGAATCAGTTTAAGGACGTCTGAAGATAATTTAGTTATTTCTTGTTAGCAAATCTAACAATTAAAATAATTAAGTAGGTATATCGTGTTTTCTGTCCTTCTCCTTTCTGTCCTACTACTTCTTTATTTCCCCTCAAACTTACGTGACTATTCATGAATAAATACAATTACATTTTCTGTTGCCCAATACAACTATAGCTGCTACAGCTTACTGTAGTTTTCAGATGTGCTCCTTTTGTAAGGATGAGAGAACACAACAGAACTTTGAATGGTAATGTTAAAGCATACACACTTTCTTTCACACATGAGGGTCTTTGTCCCTGTTTGCAAAATGTGCACTGGATTTTCTAAAATGTTTCTTGAATTTCATCATAGTAGAAAATACTCATGACTACTTACTGGCTCAGAAAAACGATTTAAAATATGTACTAATTGAAATTTAAAACTGAAACAATTTGTTGTTGTAATTCTGCCAAAAATGGGCAAAATGAATCATTGTGACACACTTCTTTTTTCTCTAAAAGAATGACAATGTACGTGAAATATCTGTATTAAAAGGTAACACTTATTTGTTAAATGGAATAGAAAAATGCTAAATGTTCAAGGTTACCTATCATGCTGAGAACAAATGTTTTTCTTAAATACTTTTTTTAATACCACAAATGGCATTTATTTATTTATTTATCTTTTCTTTTTAGTAAATAAAACAAAAAATATGTTCATAAAAATTCTTCCACAACAGAAAATACTGAATTCTATTTTTTTGGTCATTTTAACGTAAAAGATACACTGTTATTGAAGTCAACCATAGAAGTTTTTCATGTGTCTTTAATGTTTTCTACTTGAAATTGAATTTATAACAGTTTGCCAGAAATACTGCAATAATATGGCATTCTTTCTATTGAAAGTTTAATTCAATTTTACAGAAAAAGTATTAGAAACTGAAAATCTGGAATAGAAGCGGTGAGTTGTTTTGTGGGAGGGGGATTTGCTTGTTTGTTTTTTTCTTTTTTTCTGAAAGCATATGTTAAGCTGAATTATATAAATTCAGTCAAGGTGCACTGTTCTGTATATTTCTTTGCAGTACAGTATTGCAATACATGATGTTTTTGCAGGAATTAAATTTCTTACTTTGGATTTTATGTGGACTGTTGTACTGCCCATCCACTCTTTCAGCTGAAGTATGATTTTTACTCTCAGTAAAGAAAACAGGAAGGTTAAAGTAAACAAACAGATCAAAATTAACAGTTTATATAGCAAAGTGCCAAGAGAAAGAAAGGGATTGCAGTTTTTGTGTTTTCAGGAGTTACTGGATTACAGGGACTGGCAAACAGAATAATCATTTGCATGGGTATCTGACATATGATTATGCCTCAGATGATTTATGTAAGGCCTTGACAGGCTACAGTGATGAGCATGCTAGAAATACGATAGATGGATGAATGGAAGGTACTCAGTGAGGGGAATGTGAATTGGAAAGTCAATATCAATTTGAAAATCAATCAGCAAGAATAAGACTGCTCAGTTTGTGTGCACAAAATACTGGGCTGTAGGCTGACTATAAAGGCAAGGTGGAGATTTCCGAATCCTACAGAAAATATTTTATCCAGCAATGTTCAAATGTCTGCAGTAAAACATGTGTGATTCAATCATTTATAGCTTAGAAAATCAGTCCTTTCTACACCATCACAATCTTTCCTACACCAGAACCTTCTCTTTCCAGTAGCCTCCCTGTCTATCTAGGATTTTAAAGGAGGCTCATTTCTTTTTCAGCAACATGATCAGGGCAGGGGGGCTGTAACACCCTGACCTCTGGCTGAGAACCCCACCATAAGCCAATTCTTTAGATAGCTATTTTGGTGGAGTCACTTGTCTGCCCTCATCTGCATGCCCTTTGAAAGCCTTAGCAAGACAAAAAGCCCCGTTATTTTTATTTTTAAAAAAGACCCAAAAAACCAAACCAAAATATATGAAGAACTCCCAAAAAACTGCACCTATTTATACAGAAAACTACTTAAAGGCAGTCACTCAGTGTTTTTGTACAGTCTTGTACAATAGGACTATACTGACTGAAGTGTTCAAGACCACCTTTGATAGAGTGCACCGAAAAATATTTCAGAGAGTACTGAGCTTAAAAGCCAAGAGCTCTAAACTTAGGAAATGCCAGAATTAATGCTGATAATACTTTATTTAGGATATAGATAATTTGTTCTTTAAGCACTGTACTGTTTCTGACCATTTCCCAGATTTGTCATTGCTTGGGAAAGCTTATACTCAGCGTATTAGAAACAACCCAGGCTTTCATTTTGCTCCTTTTGTTCAGGGTTCGGCACTATGCTTTGTTTACTGCATACCATTTTATTGAGCCTCTGAATACAGAATTATTAATATTCTCATGACTTTTCCCATGACACTACTAGAGTATTTAAATGTATCAAAGGAATAATTTATTCATCTTATTGGTATTTTTGTGACATGAAATGTAATTACTGCCGTTTAATATACAAGGAGGTAAGATCCATGTACACCTTTTTTTTTCCAAAAGATTTCTGTCATTTTGAATGCCCAACTGTAGATGCCCTGATTTGTTTCACAACTTATTGTATTGCAGGGTTATTTATGCAAAACACAACTTGTATGCAATTAAATAACAGAGGTAGGAACACAATATTTCTGAGAAACAGAAATTAAATCTTTGTGGACACTAAAAATAAAACAAGCATTTGAAAATCAAATTCTAGGTGACTATCTAGCACAGTGTTAGGACTTTGTCATGGAGATGAGGATAAATTAATTTCTGCTAGGCAGTTCTAGCTGTCTAAACCATAAATCATACTTTCTTTTCCCAGAATTTTTTGCTTCATGTTTACACAATAAGTAGGGGAATAATTCCTATGACAAAGTCTTACTCCTAGCAATTCTAGCATATTGAAGGGAACGGAGGTACAATTGCTAGGCAGAGAAGATGAGAAAATGAGGGAGAACAAATACTACACTTGAAAGAGGAGCTTCATGAACTTCAGGATGCAGCAAAAATTATAAAAAAGGAAATTATAAGCTGCCAAGGTCCATTATGTTTGTTGCTATAAATGATAAGTAAACAGAACTGGAATGACAAGCATGCAGAAGGAAGCTACTTTCACAGATTCACAAAAGTAGAAGCCTTTCTCTTTCTATAAAACACAAGGGTTGCATTCCTCATATATTTATTATGGAAAACTTGCCTTTTACCCCTTCATATCTCCTGAACATCTATCTAGCAGTGTTTGTATACTAGAATGGTATCTCCTTTCCAGGAACTTTCCAGTATTAAACACCTTTCCTATTACAAGTATCACTGGTTTACTGCCTACACTGTGTTCCTGGCACTCTTTGCATGCAGGTCTGTAACACCTATTATTGCAGTGGCAAAAATGGACAAAGGGCAGCTAGGTGCTCTGTGGATCACAATCTTATTTTACCTTCTGTTCAGTGAGCCAGATACAGCCTCAGCCTGAGCAAGAGAAGCAAGTAAGAAGGTGATCAGACAGCTCAAATTATAATATTGACTATGAAGTTAACAT
This sequence comes from Formicarius rufipectus, assembly GCA_013399695.1. Classification (NCBI taxonomy): domain Eukaryota; kingdom Metazoa; phylum Chordata; class Aves; order Passeriformes; family Formicariidae; genus Formicarius; species Formicarius rufipectus. Next base: position 446,413 of record VXAU01000433.1, on the reverse strand, counting down.
ATCAACAGGGAGATACAGTTCAGGGTTCCTTAGGACCTCTCTGCTTGGTAGATAGATGTGAGAGACAATCTCTCATCTGGAGTTCCAATTTTAAGATGTGTTTGCCATCTTTAATTCATTTTCTGTTTGCATTTCAGTTTCTTTCTTAAATGAAAATATTTTCTTAAATGAAAATATTCCCAAAACATAAAGGCTTCCAAATGGAAATACCATACGTCGCTAAATGTCATCTTATTTTTGTCTATTCTTCCAGAGTATGATTTGCATTATATCAGTATTATACAATTTGGAATACATATATATAACTGTTTCACCAAAGGCACTTTAATTTCTACTGAAGAATTAAGTCTAATGATGTCACCAGAATCACTTAATATCTTTTATAATTTGAAATCAAGTTGCCAATGTTTCCCAATCTTCAATTTTTTACTGTAGATGCTAAAACTACAAAAGTGATTTCCTAAAGACTGCAGACAGTCCTGATGTAGTTGGTATTATAAATTACAAGTGGACTATGTTAAACCTGTGTGATATCTGTAAGCATAGGTAATCACTCCATAGGCCATAAGAGGGGATCTTGCTTGTTTAAGTGCTAATCACTTTCTCTAAAAGTTCAGTGAAATCTAGCATATACTACATACAGTGCTGGATATTCCTCAAAACTGCCTAGGAGCACTAATTTTTCTGGGAGTTGGTTTCAAATATCATTAGACATTTTCGGAAAGTTTTAACCATTCTTTACAGTGTTAAAGTATTCATTATTTCAGTAAGGTATTAAGGCTCTGCTCTCCTAAATTTGTAAAGCATCTAACTTGAGCAATTATGCTCACTAAAATTCCCATGTTAAATAATAGATACAACCCACAATATGGACATATTAGCTTCCTACCTCTGGGTTATATTTCCCCAGATCACCTAAAGGTACTCTTCTAATGCAGCCCCCAAAAGGCATTGTAGCAGCTATCTTAAAAAGGATGCTTTCCTTAGTGAATTCGTGTGCATAATCTCAAAAATGACTTAGTTGTTGCTTTCATTAGTCAGACTTTTTTTTCTGGTTATAGTGAACACTGCCTATGCAATTTTCCAATTAAAACTACAGTTCTGTGACTGTAATTGAATCTTTATCTACCAATCCATCAATTCAGTACAGAAAATGATCTGAATGTAACAGCTGGTTTACATTTTCCTAAACACTCATGGAGGTTATATAGTCTATTCTAAATATATCTGCACAAACCTATTTAAAAGGAATTTCTTTATTATTTAAACAAAATGTAAACCTATTACTCAACAACACATGTACGATACCTCTCAAAAGCCAAACCCATTTTCCATCTTTAGAATATGTACCTCAGATCAGCCTCTGAAATATACCTTAGAGGCTAATTCATGTTAATTTTTGCCCTCTTTTTTCTCAGTTGATAATACATTGACAAAAAGAGTATAATTGCTTAGTTTTTAAAACCCATAAATTTTTTTAATAAGCCCATCTTATGCCCTTTTTTATTGTTTTCCATATTTTCTTCTTCTCAACTTTATCACACTTGAAAAAATACTCAAGCACTTAGATTTTTCACAGAACTGGGAGTTTTTGAGCCCCTGCACATAGGTATTTATCATTTGATGCACTGTGCAACAGAGAAGCCAGAGTGCAAGTAGCTCTTCAGGGCCTATGTCATGTCATAAAGCTGAAATAAACTCTTTATTGCTTGGGATTCTCAGTCCAAAATAACTGTTTATTTATTTATTGTTTTGCACATAAACTTACAAAAGCAGAAAACATATTTGCCACCCTGTAGCACCAAATATGTCTTTTGGAAGTTTTCATCAGAAATAACACCTTTAGGTGACCTTGGGAATTGTACCCCAGAGGAAAGAAACTAATAGTTTATACCATCAGTAGTACTACTGCTTTGATATGATCACCTTTCAGTATTCAAGGTCCTCTGACAGGCACTGTAAATAGATTATTTTTTTTAAGAATATGAAAATTATGATAGAAATTTTCTCTAAGGAACCAGAAGAAGATTGATTTTCAGAGAAATATGAATGAAAATTGGGAGATTTTGAAAATAATTAGTGAGCATGCAAAAATTATGGTTTCATAGTCATGAAGAACAACAATTTGTAAGAGTTCATTAGTGAAATAGGGCAAGACAGAAGCCAGAAATAGAAACAAAAAAAATATGATTATATTTATTTTTATTTTGATTATCTAAGATGTTATAGTTACATAAATATGATATTTATCTATACATAGATTTCTCATATATATGAGAAACATAGATGAGAACAGAAAATTCCAGGTCAATAATAATTAGAATTGGATGAAATTTTGAAAACTGATAAGGAAATATAAGGATACAAGGCTAATTTTTTTGGCTGAGAGACCCTCCTAGGAACAATATTCATTGCAAGCTAGATATGATGAAATTTTTATTAATAGTTATTCAGTAAATAAAAAATAAAATATATTCATTAAGTAACCCTGCTTAGTATACTAGTCAAGAAAGTGAAATGTGAAAAATTAAGTGTAAATTAGTTCTGTAATGACTGAGAAAAATGTCAGGCACTGTCTATCATAAATTCACAAAGATTCCAGTGGGGAAAGGGAGTAAGACTATGGTTCCAAACTCGGGAAAATGGTAATACTGAAACAAGACACTGTTGAAAAGCTGAGGCTCCTTGTTGTTTCCAGACATTCTTCCAGAGTAACTTAAAACTGCTGTCTCATACAAGTCCAAGCTAAATTCTCATCTTTGTGGTAGCAACAGAACCTGGTTCCTGCTAAGAGGACCTGACACCTGTATCTTGTCTCCCTGTGAGGTAGTGACTTCATTTATCAGAAAAAAAATAAAAATAAATAAAAGCAGTGGAAAATCACAGCACTGCATGCTGCTAAACTTCGAGTATCATCTACCACTAATAAATATATTCAATTAAGATAATATCTGAGTCCTCAAAATTTGGCTGAGGAAACAACTAGTCCTCTGTTTTTCCTTTTAATAAATCTCCAAATAAGAAAATTCCAGCAGTTTGAAGAATTGTTAATCTGCCATAGTCAGTAGCTGGTAAGCCTGATATCAGTCCTAAGCAATAATGAAAATTCCAGTATAAAATTCACTGATAAGAAATTTAGTGATAGGAATGCCAGCCAAAATAATTTTACATAACTTAGATCTAGTCAAATAAACCTGATTCTATATGTTTGATAAGATAAAAAATTTGGCTAGAAAAGATAAAAGTGCAGGTATTGTATACCCAGACCATGATAGGCATAAGACAAAGTTTGACCTAGAACTCTGATTAACACTACACAATATCAAAAGATCACACAAAAAACAGAACCAACAGATGGATCTCAAGAGATTATGTGGACTCATGGATAAAACTGATGGATGCCAAGCAGATTGGAACAACTTGCAATAAAGATGAAGATATAGAAATGAGGTTGATACATGGTTTCTAAGTAAAATGGAACCACTTACACACAGCCAGATTGAACAGAGTCAAATAAGAAGTCAAATGCCTTGTAACAAGCAGTGCTGAAAATTTTTACTGAAGGCAGAGCTGTATAATAAAAGTCAGGATTCCAGAGAGGAAACAAGAGCCATAGTGGACTAACAACTTAATATCTCCTGTCAGTGAGATGCTGTGGCAAAAAGACTAACAGGAAAAACAGAAGCAAGACATTGAATTTCTCTCTGTTATAAGGTTTAGGGAGGTTCAATATTGGAATGTCATTCTCAATTCTTATGTTCCCGCTTTTTGAAATAATGCTATAAAATTAACCTTTTGTGCAAAATTCAGCAAAGTGACACAAAAAACTTGCTGTGAATAGTTGAATCCATTTAGGTTTAAGTGTTTGTTAGACAAACTGGAGATGTGAGCTGATTACAGTTTAACTGTATTTCCATGGGAAGAAAATAGCAGGAATCTACAGGTTCTTTAACTGAAGACTTTTTTTTTTTTTTTGTTTTGTTTTTTTTTTTTTTTAATATACAGAGCCAGTACCTAGAAGATGAAACTAGCCAAATTGAATGGAGAAACAAGTCAAAATATTTAATAGTTGATGTAGTAATCATATAGATAGATTCTAAATAGGAATCTTCTTACTATGAGTAAGCTCTTTCTTGGTCCACTTCCATCTGTTTTTTTTTCTTTTTCTCCCTCATAGCTTGCTTGAAATGTTCCATCTGTGAAGATAGGAATGTTTTTCCATCTATATTGAAACACTAGAAAGCAAAGCTACCTAAAAAGCCAAATAAAACTAATTTTTAAGGTAAATTGCTGCAACTCTGATATTGGAGTTGATAGTGACAAAATCAACAGTTTTAAACGTATTGAAAGACATCAACAAGTAAATTCTGAACAGAATTAATCAAGAAGATAAATACTTGATAGATGATTTAAGATAATAAGAAGGTAAAAAATCAGGTTTTTATTAATTTATTTGAGTTATAAGACAAAATTGCATTTCTATGGCAGTATGAATTGTTTTAAAACTACTTCAGGAAATCCTCATTTTGAAGCTCCCCTCTATCTGCTCTTTCTGACTTTCACTATGAAACCCAGTCATAAACCTAGTTCATTCCTTAATGTAAACCTTAACCCTGAATGTAGACTGGAACACTGCCTGGCCACTTCTTGTTCCACAGAAAAGTTCTCTATACCTTACTGTCTCTTTCCATAACCTTTCTCTCCCTCCTAACCTAACTAACCTTAAGGTATTCAAAAGCAAAGTCAAGATTGCAAAAAATAATACCTGCATGTTCCTCATAATTAAACAGACATTTCATATTTTAAAATATTGCTCATAGACTATTTTGTTATTTTTGCTGGTTTAGATCAACAGCCCTACACATCCTCAGGAAAAATCTGTATTTATTGTTGCAATACTTAAAGAACATGATCAGGGGTTGAAATACACCGTGGCAGTTTTTATCCATTCATAGAAGTGGCAATTCCACAACTGGATCAGCCTTATATCCTGTGCATATTTAATCTCAGGTTACAAATCCGTACTGAAATAGAAACTGTTGTTGTTGTTGTTGGCTGGACTTCGCGAACAAAGATCTTGGGATAAGCCTGCGCAACGGATTTTTTAGGTGAGGCACAGTGTGCGCGGAACTGGCCCCACCCTTTTTACTCCTGAGGTTCATTTTGCCATGTCTGAGCACGCTCTGACAGTGACAGCGAGTTCCTCGGGATTCGAACCGGCGTTCTCAGAGGAGGAGCCGGTTCCAGAGGCGGCAACTTACGCCACTTGTCCAACGCCTGCCGCAATAGTAACTGTGACTTTATGCAGAACAACAGTCACTAGAAGTGACTCTTGAAAACAATATCATCACATGCCCTAGCACAGCATTTGTTGTCATTCAGATAGAAAATCCTTATTCAAGTGTTTCATAGTAAACATATAGAAACTTTTCTCTGTTTTGGAGAAATTATCATGGAATCATAGAATCATAGCATATGCTGAGTTCAAAGGGACCCATCAGGATCATCAAGTCCAACCACTGCCTCTGTGCAGGACACCTCGAGAATCACACCATATGCCTGAAAACATTGTTTCTTTTCTACATATTCCTGAACAGCAGCAACTATTCTGTGGTCCAGTGTCTTTTCTGTGTGGTTTTGGTCTGAGATTTTTTGAAGCCTGTGACATGTATGATTTCTGAGAGCTTCAGAAAAGGATGCACCTGGAAACCATCAGAATTTTAGAGACATATAAAGAGCATCTTCCTGTCTTATTTTTATTACGAATTGCATTTCAAAACCACTCTTGAAAATTTAGAGAGCAAAAGATTATCACTATAAGCCCATAATGATTTTTTCATCCACAAGGATGGTGTTTTATGTTGTTTGGGTTTTTGTTTGTTTGTTTGTTTGTTTTGTTTTTAAACTTTGTATACTGTTTAATCCATTCTTCTTAGAAAATGTACGCTGGTTCTCTCCCATTTAGTTTCTGCTATCATACATTTTTTGGCCTATATTTGACATAATGAGCAGCAATTGAATGAGGAATAATTATAAAGGATTCTACGCCTGTGATTTAAAATAGGATTATCCGCATGACAATGTATCCTGGAAAAGTAAAAAGCAAGAATTAGGATAAGCCTGAGCTTAAACAGGCTGCTGCTTGGTGTCTACTTTAGGATGTACTGAATCACTGTTCATGCTCTGATGCACAAAAAGACCATTCACTTGGGAACAATATTTGATATGGGGAGGATAGAGGTGATACAGGACTTAAGAGAGTTTCATAGTACTGTGTTCGTGGGATACCATGGACTGCTTCAGTTTGCACTAGATGGCAAAACAAGCAACTGAACTGAGCCCCAGATTTCCATTATTTCCATTAACTGAGTGATGTTCAATCACTTACAGCGCATGTGGATATTTATCAAAAGATGCCTACATTTAGGAGTCTTAATTTGGAAATTAATAGCAATTCAAATCTCTATTGCCATGAAATCACCAACTCTTTATATTAAATGTGTAAAAGGTGAAACTTTTTTGATACATATAAATTTCTTCAATGAGTCTGAAAATATTTTATGCATGGGAGTCGGGGTTTGGGACATAGACAGAATATTGACTGCCTGAACTCTATCTGTAGGTAAACTCTCATCTGGGTTTTGCAGTCCTGAGACTGAGCTCCTAATGAAAAGGACAACTCATGGAATAAGCCTGCCTAACTGTGTGAAGGCCCTAGTGAGCATTCTGAAGTGGGTAGTTTGGAGGGAAGATCCTTCCCTATTCGGTAAGAGGTCTGGCATGTGATGCAGAATGTACATCTTGGTGTTAGTAGTCCTACCAGCAAAGAGTAAGTCTTTGCTTCTATAACTGTACTAGAATGTTTTAGGGAAATTCTTGCACCAAGCAAACAACAAAAAAAACCAAACGCCCCAAAAGCTTAAAAACTACTGCACAACAAAAAACCATCACCACCAAAATTATTCACTCCATTTTCTTCTGAGAAATTACAGATTTTTTTTTTTTTTTTCCCCTTTCTGGAAAAAAATCAATGTAAGCCAACTTTCAGGCAAAACATATCCTGGTCTAAAATTGATGCTTCCAGTTTGGCAAAACAGTAAGTGAAAACAGCTTTCTAATGCCATGCTTTAAAGAAATATGACTATAGAGCCATCAGTATTTATGTGTACTTCTTAAAAAGAGTGAAATACATTAAAACTATTGGGAAATGGAATGGGAGAGGGAATTTCATTTTTATAAATCTCATTCTAAAGTTACTATGATAAGAGAAACTAATTCAGTTCTGTAACACAATTCTCTATTTCATGTTTCTTAAAATATCAACTCATGGAGTTGTGAATTTGTGAAAATGGCCACTACCTTAGAATCAGCACCATACCCATTATAAAAATATATAAAAATAGCAGAGTGATTAGAACTATCCACTAACTAAACTGTCAATATTGGAGAAAATTATTTGGAAAACCTTCTAGCAGTTGTAACACTGAAAGTGCTAAAAGATAAGACTAAAACATACTGTGAGTTTTTAAGACTCAGACCTGAACTGGGAAACACATGAGATATCTGGGTATTACAGAAATTGTGCTTGAGACTTGCAATATGGCGTTTTTAATACTGTCTTTTCTAGGTTTACTAATTCAAAGTGAATTATTTAGGTGTATAACAGATAAGTTAGTAGAAAAATAGCTGAAAATCAAGGAAATTCTTTATAGGCCTACATTAGGAAAACATGAACACATATTCAAAAGCAATTTTCAAATAAAATACATATCCTTTTGTGCATATAAATTTCAGAATAATTTAACAACAATAATGAACACTTTTGTGAATGCTTCATGTATTAGAACACTTTGGCATTTGTAAAGCCTCCTTTTTTGAAATTTTATCCTTCTAGAAGAGAACAATGTCTCACAGTACAAAACAGATTTTAAAGTGAAATATAAGAATTTGACAAAATAAGCTCAAATAGTAGTGAAGACAGCATAACAATTTTAGATAACTCTGTTCTTGATTCAGAATTCTTTGGAAATAAATGTAAACTTTGCATGTAATGCAAATGTAGACTTGTCATTTTTAAATTTTTTTTTTTTAGCAAGGTCATAATGAGCAGAACCAAACATATTTTACAGCATTAAAAGTAGAAAAGGGAGAAGAAGCTCTGAGCATATTTACGTTGAGAGTGAAGAAAAACAAAGGATGCAACATACTAGTTTTTCAGCAAATGTTTGTAGTTTAACTACCTAGCACTGTATGTACACAAAAGCAAAATGACTTGGGATATCAGACTGTGGAACCAACATTTCTGAGGAATTAGTGATTCCTAGTCACATCAGCTGTATTTTTATTAAAATATTAGCTTGAATGCATCTGTGAAAACTATAAAAAAAGTTAATATTCTGGCAGTTTTAAGGAAAAAAAACCCAACCAAAAGACAAACCACGCAACCATCTAGTGTCTAGTTTCTAGTAATTTAAGAATACCAGCATAAGAAACAGATGGCTAAGTAGTTCAATATCTTTTGGAAAATCTTCCATTACTGTTAAAAGCTACACCTGCTGAAATGTGTGATCTTACTTTAAACATAGAAAAACATTAATAGGAATGTACAGCAGTCTGGTTATATCTCTTAATTAGTATACCCTAGTGGAAACAAACATGCTAATTAAGCGATCATTCTGATTATAAGAGCCTGATAGGAATACACAGTCCTGGGAGACAGTTTCTATTTCAGCAATGGCTTAAAAAATAATCATAGTAAGATGATTGAAATATTTATACTACATAAATATAAGTGACTCATTACAGAGCACAGAATGAGTATGTAGGGAGAAGTATTGCAGTAGAGATATTTGTGACGCAGAATAAAGTTACAGCTTCAATTTCCTCTATAGAGTATTGTGGACAATACCCGTCACTTTGATTTGACTAGGTTTGTCATTTTTTTACTCATTAGACAATGAAATTCATTACATTCCATGCATTTTCTGAACTCACTTGGTTTAACACTTTACTTCAATCCATGTGCCGATATAGAAATTGATTTCAATGGTCTTGTTCAAAGCACCTATTGCAACATTAATTTGGAGTGCTTGGTTCAAATTCTTCTTGTGCTCCTTTGGGGGTATGCAATAGAATTCAATGAAGTTTGCTTCCATATTTAAATATGGTCCAGTCACAATGAAAATCTTTTTTCAATTTCAGAAGGCTGATACCGTCAGACTCAAGGTCTGACTCTTCTGAAGGAAAGACTTTTTTATGGAACTAAAGACCATTTCCTCTAGTTGAATCCAACAAGGTTAAAGAGCTAGAAATATTGCCCTTGACTGAAATGCATACTTTTATACTTATATATATATTTTCTTTTTTTTAATGCACTTTTTTACATGACAAGATGGCTGAGCAAGGTGTGCTTGGTGAGCAATTCTCTTCTTTGTCAACAATTCCTGGATCTCTAGATTGTTTTCATCAAGCCAGTGTTTGTTTTTCTTGGAGGAGAACCCTAAGGATTCTTCAGAGGACTGCAGAATGCTATTTTTAATATGTTGCCAAAGCACTTTGGGGGAGGAATCTGTGGGATGTTCATCAAGTTTAATTTGGAGGTTTACCTGGAAGCTGTCTCTCACTGCAGCTGTTTGAGGATTGTTGACTTTAAGCCTCCTCCTTGGAATGCCACCCCTCTTATGTTTGGGCTTAAAGTGGAGGCTAAGCTTGCAACGCACAAGGTGGTGGTCTGTTTGACATTCTACACTGGGCATCACTTGGGTATGACAGACATCACGAATATTTCTTTGTTGCACTAAGACATAGTAAATGAGGTGCCAGTGCTTGGATCAAGGATGCATCCAGGTTGTCTTCACACTGTCCTTCTGTTGAAAGTAAGTTTTCAAGTTTAGAGGTGATAGAGTTTCTAATCATGAAACCAGCTCCTGAAAGGTGACTTTGGGTTTTGGGTTTGCCTGACCAATAGAGTGTGTAGCTGGCACCATGTTCTTTAAGGCTGCCTACCTCGTGGAGATGAACTTCACTGAGAACAGCAATGTTGACGTTGAGTTGTGCCAGTTCATGGGCAACTAGAGCAGAATGATGCTCAGGACGTCCACTATCCACAGTATCAAGCATGGTTCTGATGTTCCAACATGACAGTGACAATTTGAACACACCTTTGGAGGCAGGTGTGTGCCTTTGTTTCTTTGTCATTGTTTGACTGCTTCAGAAGATGCCCATTGGCAGCGGTTAGCCAACCAGATGAAGGGTGGAGATATGCTTTAGTTAAACCACCTTTTCTAGGCCCTTCTCCATGTGGAGCAAGCAGTGCTCTCCTTGAAAAAGGCTGCTTGGTCATTCAGGATGTTGCTGAACAAGACTGTCATCTCCGGGGTCAGTCCTGAGCGACCAATGTCCTGAACCACCTGCATGCAGGATTGAGTCTGCAGTTTCCAGTGCACTTCATCACCTGCCATTTTTTTCCTCACCTCTTGCTACAGGGCTTTGCAAATGTGGGTGAATCCCTCGAGCCTGTGCAGTGGATTTTTTCGGTGAGGCACAGCATGTGCAGAACTGGCCCCACCGTTTACTCCTGAGGTTCATCTGCCAGGGCCTAGCAAGCTTGGACAGTGACAATGAGGTCCTCAGGATGTAGGTTTGAGTGTCCTTCTCTTAGATGATCCTACAGGGCTAAGCAAGCTCCATCTGCCCGAGTTTAGAGTTAGAGTTGTCCTTCTCCTAGGATGGTTGCTGGGAGGTTGACGAGCCCATCCTGCTCATGGACACACTTTGTCTGACCCTTCAGTTGAGACCTGACCAGCATGAGAGATCCTACCAGAGGTATAAACCACCACCAGCATAGCTCACAACCTCATAAGGGCAAACAAGCTTCTCCCCCACAACAAGGAGGTGTCCGTGGAGAAGTTGACCTTACAACATATATAGGTATTAATGTGCATGTGCATTTGTCTCTCTCTAAATATGGACATGGATGTGTCTGTGTAGCCATATGAATATATAGGAAGTTGAGTCTCTGAGAAATTAGTGAATAGATGACACCTACAGTTTAGGAGTACTAAACAAAACAATGAAGGAAAGAAAAAGTTCTACAGTGCATCTGTGTTAATGCATTACGCATTTCATTCCAGTCTATCGCAATGTTAAATGTCTGACTCTTTCAGCATACCTAAATACAGGGTTTACAATGAAGACTTTTAACACATGGGTTGGGGAGCAGGACGACAGGGGACTTGCTATAATAAGAAAACAAATTGAAGAGATTCCTTGTACACCTGAGTGATGGCGTTAGAATTTTCGGTATTCAGATGAAATTAGGAAACATCTGTGAAGAAAAATCAATTGTTTCTGGTCAACAGTGGCTTATTTTTCAGAATTAGAATAAAGAATGCAGTATGATGCCTTTGAAAAGAGCAAGTAATTGTTTTCCTTTTTTATTGCTTTAAAATTTCCCTGTAATTTTGTGCTAGCTATCCTTCATTTACTTTGGGACTACTCTTAAAATCCTTTGATTTTCCTATTTATATTGAAGTCCTGTCGAGCTGCAAAAATCTCTTTCACAGGATTCTTTAAGGTGGTGGGTTTTGATTCATGAAGGAAAAGTTGAACAAATGCGTATAAATTATTCTCTGATGGTTTCATAACAGAAGCCTTTATAAATGAAAAAAGTTGAAACCCATCAATGAAATTGCAGACTTATTAATAAGTATTTGACCCATCAGAGGACTGAAGTCTTCAGATTCTTTGTCCTGATTTTCAAAGTACCTTTCAGATATCCCTGTATTTCTTATGTGCTTATTTTCTTTTTTTTTGACATCTCCACAAAACGAGTAAGAGTTGAAGAGTATTGTGTCCATCACACAAATACAAGTAACACATTGTAGGAAGAACCTCTACAACTCAAATCATGAAATCAGATTTTAATTGTGGCAGGAAAATATGAATATTAAGCTATTATCATTTGTATTATACTAGTGCTGTCAGTATTGATTTAATCTTACACAGTGACAGAAATTGAAATGCCAGGAGCGATAGCTGTGCTGAACTGTTTTGAGCATGTAGAACGGTGTGGTGCTTGATTAAATCACCCTCAATTCATTTTTTTGTCCTGTGCTGCACTGTAAATTTAATCTCTCATTACATTAGTTGGATCCTAATTTACACAGGATTTGAGGCGGGAAGCAAAGGACATGTATTTGCAGCAATATCTCCTGCAACCTCTAGTTAGTGTGAGAGAATGTTTACTCAGAATGAGAAATGCTCATGCACATGTGTATTGCAGGAACCTACAGAGCTATTCAAAAAAACCCTGAAAAACCAAAAACTGACAACCACCAGGTCTGGTGTACAATCTGAGGGCTGGACTTTTGCCTTCAGTCCTCAAGTCAGATGCCAGGGCCACAGACCTGGACCTTCAGCCTTAAGTAAGTTGGACCTTCACCCTGTACTCCTTCACCCTTAAGTAAGTTGGTTCATTTAGTGGTTGTAGACAAGATTCCGCTAAATATAGATACTCTAAAAAAGATCTTTAATGGCAAAGGTGCTAAAAACACCTCACAGAATAGGGAGCTGCAGGCCCCTATTTTTTCTTTTTGAAAAAACCCCCAGATTTCTCAACTTCAAAATGAGTTTGTCAGAAAAATTTCTGTTCACATCTTTGCACTTCGTATAGGAAATATTATTGTAACAGCATTCATTTAAATGGAGTATATTCCTTCAGAGTTTTGGGGTAGCTGAATCTAGAGTTTAGGATCCAGACAAAACTATAAAAACCATTAATGAGGACAGCTTTACTGTCACCCATAAGTTTATATCTAGGAGTTTTAAGAGACTATCTTTCCTTGGCAGGATGCATAGAAATCAATGAAATAAATCTGAAGCATGATCTATTAATTTACTCAGAGTAGTAGTACTGACTTTAGAGACATTAAAACTGGCAATGGACTTACTTTTTTGATAGAAGTTCTAAATATCATCTCTTCTAAGTGCAGCAATTTTACGTTGCTGGTCATTCTGTAACTGGTTCTTCCTAATTTACACCAACATAGATGAAATGAAAATAAAAGCCAAATGGTTCCATGGATTGTGTAATTTATTTCCTGGTGGCAGATTCAACATCAAACCAAGAGGATAGAGACTAAAGGTTGCATCATTGAGCGAATCAGCAACTTCTCTTAAATGAATATGTTGATCACAGTCCTGTTCCTAGGCCTGTTCCTGTTTCCTGACAATGAACAAGTAAATAAACAAGTAAATAAATACAGAAGTGTCATCACAACTGGCAGTCTTGCTGAGAAGTCTCAGTAAGGGGGTCAAACAGTAAGGCTGAGGGCTGAAGGGACACAGAACAAGCTATTTGACCTTCTAGGCAATTTCTGAAGGTGAGCATTGTTTTTGAGGCAGCAGTGTGGCAGGGAAGGTGGTGGAGCTAGACACAATTCTGTCTCTGTGACCAGCAAACTTTTAGGAGCATTGAATTTCCATGGAAATTTTTCTCAAAATGAAAACTGAACAGACATAATTTCAATAAATGGTTGAAAAGAGCTATTTGAAATTATAAGTTTGAGATTAGTGAATTGTTTACCTGATTGGAAGACTATGGACTAGTATGAAGATTAAAAAAGTCAGAAACAGCATAATTTGTGAGAATGGTGGTTTTGGATGTGTGGGCAGGTGATGAGCAGTGGCAGAAACTGTTGTTCATCTGCAGAATTTGAAAGACCTTATTAAGGCAGTGTTTAGCAAATTAAGAAAAAAATCCTGTAGAATAAATTTGCAACAGAAGAAGGTAAGAAAGAAGAAACACTATCCTGGTGGACTGTAGTGAGAGGTACAAAGAAGGGTAAGGGTTCAAGCAGGTATGATAAGGAATGAAACATTTAGAATTGCAAGAGCAGTAAAGGGAGGATCTAAGAAACAACTGAAAAAAATCACCTGGACACATGAAAGTTTGGATGGGCTAAATGAATCAAGGCTTCTGAACCAAACAAAGATTTTAAATGAAATGCAGAATCTCTTAACTTTAATATTTCCCTTGATCCTTACATTCCACAGCACTGCTTTATTTCCAACATTAGCACAGCTAATGTATCTAACGAAAAAGACGTGTTGCTGTTTGTCAGAAAATTAGTAGTGCTGAGGGAGGGATGCTAATGGCTGAGCAACAAAATTTGAAAAATAATGACATTCCAGGACAGAGATGCTGCCCCAGAGTTCTCCAGATTCACCCATGCTACTCTTCCTTCTTAGCTATGTTTTTCAACCTCTGAGCCTTTTGCAGGTGACAGCATTAAGATTCCAGAAAGCACAGGGGGGGCATTGAAATTCCCTGCAAGCTTTGAATCTCTCTCCATTGATCAGTGTGTCAGTCCATGATGCAGTCATGCACAGATGTTGCACAACAACAGCAGCAGGTTGCAGAGCTCTAAAAATATTTGGATTTAATTGAAAAAAAAATTAAAGGTTTTAAGCCCTTTAATGCCCCAGCTTCTTCTCTGAAATAAAGCAGTGCTGTTGTAGCTAGAAGGTGGCTTATTCTTTTTGGAGACTACAATTGATGCACACAGAATTTGAAAGGGGGGAATAAAAAGGAACAGATAACATGGCATCTGAAAAATAGTGTGTACAGAAGAAGAAGGGGGAAAGCAGACACTTGAGAAATTTTTCAAGCATGATTCTTTGTCTTCTTGAACTCTGATTTAAAGGTTGCTTAGCAACAGTGGCAGTAACAGCTGGGACACCCTTGATCTTGTTGTGTAAACTATTAAAAATAGGTGATGGAAAGTAGCACCATGGAAACAATGACAATTCTGAAGCAGGTGTCTGCAGTGCTGCTTTTCAGCTTAATGTCAGAGGTGTAAATTACAAAATTTATTTCTCCCTTTAATCTAAATTTTCAGGAAGGAAGGAATCTTTATATTACCAAAATTAAATAAGACTGAAGATAACATTATTCCCTTCTGTGGCACTGACTTTCTATTATTACTTTATATGGTTTCTTGCCAGAACCTTTAGAGGATCTTCATTTCCAGAGACTGAGGTCATTTCACTCCAGTGAATTACTGAAGCAGTCCTTCAGCAAGGACCATAACTGGTACTTACAGTATTAACCTCAGCTATGAAAGGATCGTAACCTTTATTTCAGTTGGACAATTTAGCTAAAGTCTCACCCAGAATTAATATTATTAAAATCATAATCTGAAAATGCTTACCTTATATGGGGCTAATAATCACAGCTAGGATTAATAAACAAAGACACCGGAATCAGCAACACTCATTCTGAAAACATTTAAAGACCCAGAGTCAAGTTTTTCTTAATATGACTAGTAAATCTAGGGCATGCAAAAGAGGACCAATTCTCAGAAAGGATAATTGTCTGCCCTTTGAAACAGCCTCCTTTTAAGGCTCTTGAATTCAATATCTATGTTAAAGCAGACAAACTGTCTTTAAAAACATAGGACAATATCATTTATTAGGATAAGAATACTGAGTGTGAATAAAACATTCTGCATTATTAGTGATATTTTAATGCATTGTTAACTTTCAGTACTACAAAAGAGAAAAACTATTCCTAACCCATGACATAGATGTATTTGACATTTTAAAAAAAATTTATTTATTTGTAATGAGAGGCAAACAGAGTCAAATATTCAAAAATGTCTCGGAAGTCTATGTAATTTTGACATTTTTGTCATTACTCTGTCTTGGGTATATGTGCATTCTGTTGACTAATAATCACCAATTGCTCGAATAAAACAAATAACTGTATGGAAAAAGAGCATAAAGAATTGACTATCTGCCCAATAAAACTAGCTATGAATCTAAATAACAACTGCTTAAGGTTATTCTGACTGAATGAAGCGATTCCATCTCTTTACTGAAATATCTTTGAAGAATTCAGTTTAATTTTATAACACTTTATGAGTGAAATGGTTGAAAATTATTTTCTCCTCTGAGCATCTTTCCTGTTGCTGAGATTGGTACATTGCTGAAGAAGTATCTTCTATCCATCTTGCTTTTGCTTATCTTGGAAGAGAGAAATTCAATACTAGAATGCATAATTTTGGTATTAAGTTGTAGTGCTTTGTACTATTTTTAGGAGGTATCCCACAGAGGCAGGACAGAGCTGACAGGGAATGTAATTTCTTCACATGTAATAAACTTTTGTAACCAGTATGTAAAGTAAATTGTGGGTATAAAATATACACCGTTTGGTGTAAAGCAAATTTGGTGCAAAACTTTACTGCTTTATTGCTTGGATGGGCAAATATACACTACCATAAAATGGTTTGGGTCACAAGGGAACTTAAAGATCACAGAATCATGGAATCAATTAGGTTGAGAAAAGACCTCTGGGATCATCGAGTCCAACCTTTCACCCAACACCACCTACCTGACGACGACACTGAGTGTCACATCCAGTCTTTTCTTAAACACCTCCAGGGATAGTGATTCTACCACCTCCTTGGGCAGCCCATCCCAATGTCTAATCACTCTTTCTGTATAGAACCTCTTCCTGATGTCCAACCTAAACTTTTCTTGGTGCAGCTTAAGACTATGCCCTCTTGTCCTACTACTGATTGCCTCGGAGAAGAGAGCAACCCCCACCTAGTTGCAAACTTCTTTCAGGTAGTTATAAAGAGTGATAAGGTCTCCCCTGAGCCTCCTCTTTTCCAGACTGAGAACCCCAGATCCCTCAGCTGTTCCTCATAGGACTTGTGCTCCAGTCCCTTCAACACCTCACTGCCCTTCTTTGGACATGTTCCAGCACCTCAATATCCTTCTTGAACTGAGGGGACCAGAACTGGACACAGGACTTGAGGTGCAGCCTCAACAGTGCCAAGTACAGGGGAAGAATCACTTCCCTTGGTCCTGCTGGCCACACTATTCCTGATGCAGGCCAGGATGCTATTGGCCTTCTTGGCAACACTGCTCTATCATGTTCAGGTTCCTGTCAATCAGAACCCTCAGGTCCCTTTCTGCCTGGCCATTCTCCAGCCACTCTGTCCTCAGCCTGCAGTGCTCCATGGGGTTTTTGTGGCCAAATTGCAGGACCTGACACTTGGGCTTGTTGAACCTCATGTTGTTGGAGATCATCTAGTTCCAGCCCTTCTGTCACAGGCAGGAATGCCACACAGCTTGATTGGGTTGCTCAGGGTATAAGGTAGCATGAAAGTTACAGGCTGTTTCTTCTAATATAATTTAGCCTTATATACTTTCATACATTGTTAGACAGAACAATCACACACATAGGCATATTCAAATAGTCAAACCGACACTGGGCTGTATTTAAAAGAACATAAGAGTATAAAACCTTTATGCTCAGCACCCATTTCTTCAAAGACTCTTCTGTAGTGTGCAAGAATGATGTACTATCCAAGTAGATAGGCTTGCCTTCCTGACCTCCATGAATTAAACTAAGTGCCAGAACTGACTTCACGGAAGTCTGTGGGATCTATTCTGCAATAATCTAGTAACACTGAATTATTTATTTGGTTTAAATTACTTTGTGAAGTAATGTATTTGATTTCATTTGTCCTGCCCTGTATGAAAAGCAGCCTGTCCTCCTCTGCAATTTAGATAAATGGGGACTTGTCTAAATATGTAGCATTTCTTTTCAGTGTTCTGCCAATTCACAAAGAAAACCACTTTAAAAAGTTTGATTGGGCAATTCAAGTAATGTGATTTATTTTAACTTGTGGCATATCCAAAGGTTGGGCTGACAAGTAGCAGATGGGGGAGTAAAAAAGAAACTTCTCATTTTTAACCTTAATATTACTCTACTTTAAAAAAAGTCATCTGAAGTCAATGGAATCACCTAAGGAATAAAATAGTGTAATTGACTATAATATCTCTTAGTTTACTATAATACCTTAAGCTCTTACAGATTTAGAAAACTTTTCAAAACCTCCACCTGGTACTGAGAAAGTGTAATGGAAAGTATTAAATATTTTCTTTAAGTATTTTGGAGAGAATAAAACCTACTACACATATCAATCTATGTCATAATACATGTGTTATACCAAAGTATTCCTTGAGTTATGCCAAGAAATATGCCAGTTTAAAGGCTTTATAATATCAAAGTGTTACATGTTACCTTTTATTCTTTGTTAATATCCTACATTTTTTGAGATTCCTGAATTTCTGTAAGTGCAGATATATTTTATTCTAACAATCAGAGCCATTACAGTAGGATATCACAGGCAGTGAACTCCATTTTACAGGATGATTATCACTTAAGAAAATATTTTAGCACTGCATCACTAGTATACCAAAGTACTAGAACTTTCTAAGTATGAAGGACTGTCTAAGTTATGTTCTTCAGTAAAAGAAAGTTTTCAACTGACATTTTCTCACAAATATGTCCTTTTCATTGGAGAACTTTGAAAGATAAATCCAGGGGAGAGATAATCTCAGTGTTTCTATTATTAGCTAAATTACTTTTTAGATTCTTTGGCATTATTTGCTAATGTTGTGTTTTTTGGGGGATTGGTACTCTGGACAGACAATTTCTCATAGCTTTTTATATGCCTCTAAAGTCCTGTTTTCTTCCTTTTTCCTTATTTGCCACTAGCATAGAAAGCTATGTCTTTTTGACTTCTATATCATAGAAGTAAAAAATTATCTAGTGTCAGTGCAAGATTAGTAATGAAACCTCACAGGAACTCAGGACCATCATAGATCTGCTGTAGTCTCTATCAATCTCTTCTAAGCACAAGGTATACCTGGCTTCTTCTCTAACAAACATACTAAAAACCTCTACCACAGCATACTTCATTGAACAAGATTTTCTTTATTTGAAGCAGCTTGGGAGAACAGCTAAAGCTACAGTGGTCCGTCATGTTGCTCACTGTACAGCTGCTATGGTCTGTGATATCCAGTAAGGCTATCCAGGGCTATCTGTTGGGGCTGAAACATCCTCTAACTGATCATCTTGTTTGGCAGAAGAGCTGCCTGAAGGCTTTTCATGAGGTTTCTGAGACTACAAACTTTAGCTCAGCCCATTCTCTTCTGTCTTTGTATACGATGAAGGATTATTTCTTTGATTTAACAAGGGGAAAACTCCCGAAGCTGCTCTCTGAAAATGAATAAAACCAAAATAGTCACAGTATACATGGTATTACAAATCTTCCCCTATGGCTCCTCCACTTTGGCAGTGATGTCAGCAACTATCTTTTTGCCCCTCGTGTAGGGATAAAACTGACCCCTGAGGTGGAGCAGAATGGGACTGAGGAATCTNCAGTAATATTTACGGACAGCAGGTGACGATATTGCTCCTCGGCCCGTGCGGGGCTGCCCCCAGGGGTGGATGGAGAGTTTCAACATGTCTCTCTGGGATGGGCAGTGTGGAAATTGGTGGGGAAAACGCTGCGCAGAAAAGCTGGGATCTTTTTCCGTGAGCAAAACTCTCTGCTAGTCTTTGGCTGGAGGAGGGGTGATGTGCAGAGCTGGGGCTGCTGGCGATGCTATGGATGTCCTCGCTTCCAGGCCAGCAGCCATCGGCTCTCTCAGGAAAACCTGCTGCAAAAGCCCCGGGTAGCAAATCCCTCTCTCTCTCTCTCTGTCTCTGAAGCACTGGGATCTCTGAAATCCAGGGATTGAAAAACATGTGAGGAAAGGGAAGGAGTCTAAACCCACAGGGCAGAGGCTTTCCTAAGGAGACGTCTCTCTCTCTCCCCACAGCAGTCCTCCTCCCCTGCAAGCCGAAAACCAAGTGCCACCTTCCCTTACCACACCCACCCCAGTGATTACAATTGCTAGGTGACACACCTTCACTCATCATCTGCTCCTTTGTTATCTAGCAGTGGAGAAAGATGAGGGTCATTAACTCCTCGTTCGGTGGTAGGGGAAAGAAAAATTCCACCAGATTCTAAAACTATAATACTTAGGAAGCACACTAGTCATCTTGTCATCAAAAAAACCCTGTAACTTCATTTTGTCCCACTGAGCACTGGGGGAAGCAGGGGGCAGAGTCTGCTCTGGGTACTGGAGTGCTAGATGAGGCTGCAGAGCTGACTTGCCTTTGAACATTGTCACCTCAAGTATCTGTGGATTTTGGAGGTCAGCCTAGAGTTGTGGGACAGACTGGGAGCCAAA
This sequence comes from Formicarius rufipectus, assembly GCA_013399695.1. Taxonomy (NCBI): domain Eukaryota; kingdom Metazoa; phylum Chordata; class Aves; order Passeriformes; family Formicariidae; genus Formicarius; species Formicarius rufipectus. Next base: position 426,316 of record VXAU01000433.1, on the reverse strand, counting down.
CCTGAGGCAAGCCTGAATGACATCACTGTGCCACAGGGAAAGAGTAACTGAAGAAGACTCAGGTAAGGCTGGTCCAATGTCACTTGTGAGTACACTGAGAGCCCTGATGTCTTTCTCCTCTGTCAGGTGATACATTTCCCATACACATTTCAGTCTCCATTCTCCACTCCCTCTTTTCTGGCTTCTCAGTCTATATTTGCTCGATTCAGCATTTTCAGGATCTTTATGTGAGGCTGTTTTTCTGTACACGTTAGCAAATAAACATATGGAGCAGTCCAACAAGCCCATGCTCTTGCTGGTTTCACTGCGTGCTGGGAGTACAATGAACTACCAAATAAAATGTTTGCCAGCAATATTTTGAGATTAATGCTTAAAGAAATTAAGCTTAAGAACACTAATGAAAAAGTTGAAAAGTGGACTAACCATACTCAGTACTTCTCAGACAAGATGTATTTTATTCTTGCTATGCATTGACAACTATCTTCCCATCAGGACTGCAGTTTACAATGTAGAAATTAATCAGATGTTCAAGAAAATTAAAAACACATTTCTAAGTGCTGCTGGGAAAGAAAGATGTGGAATGAAGGGATAAGTTCTTAAATGGACTTACAGACAATGATTTTACAGTTCAGTTCCCTTGAGCAACGCCATTAAAATGAATCTTAAAGTTACTTTCAATCTCTTTGCAGATTTACAATTTCAGCAAAACAATTATGGACAATTTTCTCAAATGAAATGCATATTAAAAGATTGAGAGTCCTATGATTTTTTTTTTT
>VXAU01000433.1:393464-412507 GCA_013399695.1 Formicarius rufipectus | reverse complement strand
GGATTCTAGATTCAAAGTCTCTATTAAAAAAAAATATATAATGGACTCTGTTTTTTTATTTAAAGTTAAGAGTAGAGAAGTTCAAATGTGGTACTTAGTATGAACTAGATTAATTTGTTAGCAACATTGAATTAAATTCCTGTCCTTATCTATCAGTATTTTTAGTCAGAATTTTGCTTACTTATTTAGAATACAACTAAAAATGGTTCTGGACCGTTATTTTAAATTACTTTTTTAAATCATGGTTTTATGCATATTGATACATACAGTTGGTGAAGTAGGTATTCAAATTAGGGTTTCAAAGTCACGTTGAAAGATGTAACAAATTTAATGTGGTGCCACAATGGACTATATAGCCTTCTATAATCAGAAGATGATAAAGTGTAAGGCTTTGGCCATTTCCAATAACTGATATTATGGAAGGATAGAAGACGAAAAGAAAGAACAACATAAAAGTAACAATAAAGATATTAGTCAAATCACTGTTCTCCATTCACTCAAGGTCTGATTTGAAATCTTGGTATCTTTTCTTTTTCATAGTTTCTGTTACATAAAAACAGAATGTTGTGCCTTGTGAAAATGTCATTTCAGCTCTCAAAAATTCTGGCTGAATGGATTATACATATTCATCAGACAACCAAGGATCAGTTTACAAATAAGATAAGGAAAACAAACTAAAATTTAAAAATTCATTTAACTAAAAAGACTTGCTGAAAGTAATCAACTATTCTTTTGGAGGTTGTTTTTTTGTAAGCAACATCTTGAAACCATTATCTTCAGGAGGATAGATTTTTTGGTTTGTTTTGTTTTTGTTTGTTTGTGTTTTTGTGTGTTTGTGTTTTTGTTGTTTTGGGTTTTTTGTTTGTTTGTTTTTGTGGGTGTTTTTGTGTGGTGTTTGTTTGTTTGTTTGTTTGTTTGTTTGTTTGTTTTCTAAAATGTTAATTCTGGAATAGGTAGTATTGCTGCAATCCATGCAATGTTCACTTGAATTTAGGTGAAAATGAAGTGTGGAGCTCAAGTCTAGCTTCATGACAAAATAGTTCCTACCTCATAAAAAAATTTGACAAAAATAAACTTACCCAGAGCACTTAAACTGAACTTCTGGAGAGGATTCCAGATGTTGATTGCAATATCTGATTTTCACCAAATGCAACAGATAATGTTTATGACATTTATATAACTTCATTTTCCAGTTAGTAATTCTTTCCTTTCATCCTTTCTTTGTAGCCTCTTTTGAATTGCTGAGGACTTCTAGGATGTTAATGAGAGAAACCATGCACTACTCTATTCTGCACAATATAAACATTCTGGGAGATGTCAGACTAATTTTTTTTTTTCAAACATAATTGACATTTCTGCAAAAATATTCTCTTTTACCAACTAGGAACAATACATACCAAAAATATTTTGCAGCAGTACTGCAAAGGCTGATTGTAGTTTTAGAGAACAGCAGAGCTTTTGACAGAAAGTACTATCTAAAGCCTTGGTATTTGCTGAGTAAAAGAAATGGATAGCCTTGTTTTCACTTACATGTTTGTTGAACAAGCTTTGAGCATTATCATGTGGTTTTATATTCGACTTACTAGTCTATTAATTTGTTTTCATGGAACAAGCTCCAGAGAGCAATAGAGAAAAAAAGTTCAATGCATGAACAATACTATCTCTTCTCAAATATCCATAGAAAAAGAAATGGAAATCATAATTATTCACTGTGTTAAATAACATCCTTTTAATGTCTAACATTTATTTTGAATGTTAGAATCCAATTACTGTGTAATAATAAGGACCCTTACAGTACAATATCTTTCAGCACAGGGGGCTTATGTAGCTAGTTTCCATCCATTATTTTGTACATTTACAATTTGTTTAGTACAGGAGCATAATTAGGGAGAAATATAGGAGAATAGAAACAGTTCAGTTTTGTCAGTAATGTATACAAATACAGCATGATACAAGAGAGCAAAGAAGACATTAGTAAAAAAGAAAGTGCAAAGCATTTAAGCAAAAGAAAACTTTGTCTGCAAGAGAATGCAATTAAAACAGGAGCAAGATAGTGGAGTAACTCAGTTGTTTGTCACCCTGTTAAAGGTAATGAGAATGAGAACCTGAAATAAACGTCAATGTGATCCAGAATATCCCAAGGGATACCAGAACTAAGTGACAAGCTATCATGTGTCTGTCCTACAAAACTGATGTTGCTGTAGCTACTGCTAGAGATAATATGACCCAGGACACACAAGATTTTCTCAAACCATGAATAAAAATACATTTGTGCAAACTTAAGTGTGTAGTCACATTGCTTTTTAAGCTGTGAAATGGGAAAATAATCATACCTGTAAAGTCAAACACAAAAGAACATACTTATTTTATACCTATCAGAAGGAAAGAAGGGCAATGTACACATAAATGAGTTAGAGTGAAACTATATTCTATAACAGAGTATAAGACAAGAATAATTGCATATGGTATGAATCCAAGGGGATAGAAAGTTCTGAGCGCTGCAAGAAAATATATTACTAATGATGAACAAGAAGAAAATTAGCTACAGATTGAAGAATTACAGGCTTATCTCCATTTTGTGTTCTATGTGCCTAATTAGGAAACACTGGGGCTATTAAAAGAAATATTGTTGTATTTCTGAATTCTTTTTTTCAAAGAGCACTCTAAAAATAATATAGTTTTGTGGTTGAGTGTCATAGTAATATCTCAAAACCTAACAACAAAAATAATATTCATCATCCTATATAAAGAAAATAATATTTTATTGGTGTCTTAGTTAATGACTACCAATTGTGAAATAAAGGACTTCAGCCTCTATATATTTGCATATGTACAATTCAGAATGACTACTAAACTCTTATATATATGATTACTGAATATAAACCTGTCTGTTTTCAAACTTAGATAGACTATTTTGACAAAATCCTTTTGCTCTTGAAATGTCATCTGGGACAAGGGCTTAAATCAAGTTTTGGCTAATGAAGTATCTCTAACCCAAGAGAAAATGGTTCAAAAATATTTTATTGTTTATATATATATATAAAATACACATATAATTACAGTGGATGTTTGGAAGCTCAAAATAAGATAAATTAATGTTTTGATGCATGTTACCCACAAATCTCTTTTTCTGCTGATCTACTCTTTGCGTCTAACCCCAAAATATTTGGAAAATGAGATCTTTTGAGAATGAAGTAGCATAGAATTAATACAATCCCATGAACCCTTAGAAGTCTTGCAGCCACTGCAATTTGTTTTCCATAGGTTCACAAACTATAAAATTATTTTAAAGCAAAATGAAAATGCTAGTGCTTTTTGAGCTTCACTATTCTGCTTTTTTGATTTATTGATTAATTTTACAGGCAAGTACATATACCTGCAAATCTCTGAAGATAAATTCACTCATGTCTAATGTTATCGCCTTAAAAACACTGTTTACACAGCTTGTTGGAGGTTGTAAAGATAGGAAACTAGGCACACTGTGCTTCCTATTTTCCAACACAGCATGCTTGAGTGCCGCACTATGCAAAAGTAAAGGCTGTGTTGTCCTAGACCCTCTGTGTTTGAAGAAACTAAGTATGTTCTAAGGCATAGAAGGTTAAGGAGGTAATAGACTATTAAATAGAAGTATTTTTTATTGAATAGATTTTAAGTAATTTTTCTCATAATATATTTGGTATTAATATTCTGCTAGCAGAGTCTTTCTACTGAAGAAGATCTGCAATGCTAGTGAATTTATAATTCTAAATTCACCCACTGTTCTCTTTCATCACCTTTATCTTTTTATTCTGATTGTCAACGTTCCTCTCCTGAAAACAAGCAAACAAATAAAATTATTAATACAGACAAAATTAAAATTATGAAGGCTATGGTGATCTATGCTCCTGGAACTATGTTTCTACAAATGTATGCAATTATACCTGTAAGAATTTCTCCCAGCATGGCTTATCACGGTGGTTGATTGCATTCTAGGCCCACTTCAGTCCTAGGAAGAATTTCTTAATTTATTAATGGCTGTTTCCAGGGGCTGTTTTCATTCTATGAACTCTAGCATAACTTCTGATGTAGAAAACAAATTATTTATATTTATTTTTTTCAAAATAATTCAATTATCCATAAACAGTTGAGTGACCTCAAGCATACCCCTGCAATAAATATATGCTTTATATTCATATATGACAAAGGGGCAGAGTTGATACACTGTGCAGCAAGTAGAGGACCACATAGATGTCAATCACAAAAAATTAATGAAAGAATAATAGCAAACAGTCGCAGTTTACTCTTAATGTGGTACAATTTCAGAAAAATAGACCATAACTTCTCTGGGTAGGGCAATCAATCTGAGATGAAGAATGTATGACATGTATATGGTCTTGTTTATGCTGGACTTGAAAGCACTGGGAAGCATTTTTACCCCCGTCATGTATTCAGTGTTTATTTTCTGTACTCAATATATTTAATAAGCACTGCTACAAAACTTAACCTGTAAATTTTTTTGTGCACTTTAATTTGAAATATTATTCTAATATTCAGGGGAAGGGTGCAAGAACATATAGACATATGGCATCCATATTCTTAATAACTGTGTTTTGCTTATTCATGTAAGAGATTTTGCTGTTTTAATTAGTGTCAAGCTTGGGTAAAACAGCTTTTAATAAAGGAAGAAAGAAATCAAACATTTTTCTTGATGCTTATCTGAGTAAAAACATTGAAATAATTTTTATAGTTCATGTAATGAAAGTCATGTACTTTTCTAGATAAAAAGGAGTTGAAGACTGAAATGAAGACTCTAATAGTAAGTGTTTAAGAGGCCACATTATTCATAGTTTTCATTTATATCCTGTATGACTTTCACACCTTTCTCCTTTCACCACAGTATTTTGAATTAAGCTTGCCTGTATCTCTAAAGAACTGTTTGAGCTAAAATATCCATTAACCTTCAGAAAACCCACTATCATGGTTCTCCTTGAATTCTCAAAATAATTGTCTTTTAATGGATAACAATGTAAAGTATACAAATGAAATAAGCGAAGTATTCCTATTCACAGCCTATGGAGCCTTGCAAATATTGCAAACTGTACTGCAGTTGCTAATGCTTTTCAATATTCAGCTTTGGAAAACAGTCTAAAGCGCACTCCCAAAATGTGTAGAGGAAAATGTGTCTCCTGCAGACCTTGCCCAGAACAGCAAATCTCCAGATCCAGCCAAAGCGAAAAGCAATTTTAATTCAGTAACATGAATAGTTAGTGGCAGAGTTTTTTCTTTATGCAGTTTCAGGCTTTTGCCATCAACTAGGTCAGTGCTCGTATTGGGAAACAATTAGTTACAAAAGTGATTTTAATAGTGACTATATATTCATGCCTTGGTAACAAGCCCAGGAAGCTGATTCTTCACAGAATTTCTAATTGTTTTTTTGAGGACAAAGACAAACCTTGGGAATTTTAAGACAGTAGAAGAAAGAATTTGATTTAGAATATGATTCTAAGACTCTGATTCTCTTTTCAGGCTACAAACACTTGGAAATATAAGTTTGGAGCTGCTCCAAGGTTTATGGCTACAATTTCTATTTTACCTGAATAAAAAAAATGCACTCTTGGTTTTTATAGTGCTACAAATATTTGAATCAAAATAGCACATGGGTTACAGGAATATGAGCCATTTACCATAATGTAAAATTTTGGTGTTTAAGGTCAATTATTTGGGAAGACAAAATAGAGCCAGCACTTTAAAGCTAGCAGTCAGTAGACTACTCTGAAGTACACATCATGATACTGATATTTTGACATGGATAAAAAATAATACCATCCAGAGTTATAACAAGTAGTTTTGGAAATAGTAGGCAAACTAGAAGGCCTATCTGCTCTGTAGAGACTGAGATTTTGTTTAATGAAACACTGTGTGAGCTGTTGAATTTAACAGTATCATGGGGATTGAAATTTCTATTCTATTCTATTCTATTCTATTCTATTCTATTCTATTCTATTCTATTCTATTCATGTGATAAACATAGAGGTGGAGGGGTTTCATAAACCCTGCACAACAAAAGGCTTTATAAATTGTAAGCAGTTTCCTTTTTAGCTCTGGTTAAATTTGGAAGGAGACACCAGAATTACAACACATCCTATCTGAAAGATACATTCTTTTTAACTATAGGTATTTCCCAGTTTGAAAAGGATGTAAGTAACAGGTGTTTTGAGTCAAGAAAATGACTGTGGCTCAATTTACTATGGTATCTTGACAAAGTATAATGGGACTTTATTCAATTCACTAAGTATTATTTACTGTAGGAGGAACTACAGCTGAAAAGAGGGAATCAAAGACTTTAAGACAGTGATCATCTTAATCTTTCTTTAGCTAGAAGAGAATACTAATCTTATATGAATGTGTGTGGGAAATATGCATTAAGAAGTCACTCTGTAAAGAGGTTAAAGCAATTGCAAAATATCAGTTCCAAGAACTGCTCAGAAAATTGTGCAAGAAATCCTCTGCTCTACGCTGGTAAATCTGTTGGTGGGAGGATGACAGCTCAGGGATTATTTTTTTTTTCTGTTTAGTTAATGGAAAGTAGTTTTCTCTGCTAGGAAACTGCCCTAAATACAAATAAAAAGATTCACTCTGAAAATATGAACTTGCTTCTGTTGCATGCCTAGTTTCATAATGGGGGGAGTATCACTTAAAGCTCTGGCTGCTTAAATCAGGAGATCAGAGAAATACCTCAGATTTCATTTTAAAAATGAATATACATTGATCTTTCCTACTTACAAGGAAAGTCAGAACAATATTCAGGTTCAAAAATAAGTATGGTAGCTTAGCATTTACTATTGCAAACTTCATTAATTTAAGAATCAATCTCCCAGCTTCAGGTGAACAGACTCGGGGTTTGGCAATGCTAGTAACTGGTAACAATGTATGCTTACACCCATCATAAGTCACAGGCAGTCAGGAAGATGTTTCAGCATGTTAAAGTGTAGGTCAGACGGGACAATGAAATGGGGACACTTTGACTGAGAAAGGAAATATTACTATCAAAAATAAAGAAGCTGGTACCTTCTCTCCCACACACATAGTCCAGCAAATGTATTCTGTGTCCCCTCTAATAGTTCTCTGTCAAAGGAGTGTCAGATTTCAAACACCAGGCAATGGAAGAAATGGGCCATTAAATGCCATGGCAGAAATCTGAACTCAGGGTTTTATTACACCAAAAAAAATCCTAGAAGAAGGACCTGTCTTAGGACATGGCCTTGTAAACATGCAAACTTGAACTCATTGCAAAACAACTAATTGACACAGGCTTGGTGGAGCACAAATGTATACAGCCTTCAGCTCTGATTTACCTCTGATACAACAGTTTGAAACAATGTTATGTTAAACAATAAACGTTCTTTCTGTTTGCTAAAGAGAACAGTTGATATGTGAAGAAGGGATATTATTCTGTATCGTGGCCTTACTATGGCCTACTTTTAGATAGAGAATTAAAATGTGTTTGATGAACAATGCAGAAAAAAGAATCATTAGCAACATGTAAAGGTGTGTTGAATGCAATTCAGCAGAAATCTATCCTCATTCTTTTCCTATGCAATATTCCATAAATTATCTGCGTCATGGAACACAAGATATTCTTCTTTATATTAAGTTAGTACGAAAATTGAAGGGATTTGATTAGATATATGTATTCCTGGCAAATAAGACAAATGCACTAGAAAAATGAACAAACAAACAGCAACAAAATAAACTAGAAAAAAAAAAAAGACACAGAAAAATGGGACCAAATGTAAAGCGTTTGAGAAGGAAGAAAATAAAGACAGTGTACGTATAGAATGAGAAAGTCAAGTCTGATCATAAAAGAGGAGTCAATAAATGTGCCAATCTGACAAAAGAATTTGTGGCAGGAATTAAGCCTACATGGCAGTACTGCCACATGCAGCACTGGCGGTACCCCAAAAAGTGTAGATTATAACATCACACCTCTAGAAAAAGATCACCTGAAGAGCCTCCAGAGGAGAGCAGTGAGAATGATCTGAGGTCTCTAATAACTTTGTTCTAGGATAAGAGAACAGAAAACTCTGAGCAGTACGATCTGAGCAAGGGAACAAAGACAAGGAGACACGAAAATGGGCTTTAAAAGACTGGTACAAAGAGAAGAAAAAAAAAAAAACAGCCCACAACCTGATTTGCAAGTCTTCACCTGAATAACGTAGAAATAACTGGTCCTATCATGGTTTTTATAGCTCAGATGTCTGGATTAATGTTTTTTCAATACAATTGTTTTTTACCTCCCAAGATCTGCTCCTAGTACCTAGTTGACTGGAGATTAAACTGATTAAACTGGAAATTATGCATTCAAATTTAATTTTGAAACAAACAAAAAAAAAAAAAAAAGCAAAGCAAACCAACCAACCAAACACACCCCCCCCCCAAAAAAAAACAAAAAAAAACCAAACCCCAAAACAAAACAAGAAACAAACAATGAAAAGGGCAAACTTTTAAGACACTGAAGAAAATTACAGAAGGCTCTTCACTAAAATTGCTGAAAATGACTAATAGCTTTGGTCTCTCAAAAACGCAGTTAACTTTTTTTTTTTTTTTAAACTGCAAAAACAATCTTAATAATTTTTTATACTGTATGACTCAATAATGACTGGTATTCATAATCTGATAAACAATGAATAAAAATGTACACATTTTTGCCCCATGTTTCCTGTATCCTAAACTGAAATAGTATTAACAGGATTAATTTCTATTCTATTCCTCTGTATCAGAATACATTGAAAGGAAAATGGCACAGCATTCTCAGATGTTTAAGAGCCCAGAATCTTTACAATCAAACATCTTTCATCCCAAACCATAAAAAACTTATCAGACTAATTCTGTAAGGTAATTTTTAAATATTCAAATATTTAAAAATGTGACTCATATTCATTAAATATTTAAATTAATTCTGTCTTATTCAGTAAACAATTGAAGAAAATTTTTTTCAAGTCCCTTTCTCTTCTCTTCCCCTAATATGATAAGTGGTCTTTAACTCATGGTTTCTTTCTGTGTTGATTTTAATTAGAGCCATTTAATGATGGAAAGCTAGACAGAGATTTAAACTTAGTAGTAACACATTCTAGTTGTTATGCTGCCATCTTGGTTTAGGACTGGTATTTCCCAAGTTAGTATTCCCACTGAAACAAAACCTGCATTTGTTTCCTCTCTCCCTGCAGCCCATTCTACCCACAGGTTTCTGAAGAGGAGAACTGGAAACGATCACAGGTTAAGAACAATTTACTGGAAGCAGCAATGAGATAAGAAAACAAACTGTAACAGCAACATTACTGAAATATTCATTAAAAAAATGAGAGGGTGATTTACATTCAAACTTCTCACCAAGCCTGGGACAAGGGAAAAACAATGGTGGACAGACCCACCACGCTTTCCTACAAATGGAAAGGAACACCCTTTCTTCCCTGAAGCATGAAAGTCCCTTTCACTTCATTGTCCCTACAATGATGCAAGATGGCTTTGAATAACATTAGGGTCATGGCCATGCCCACATAGCCCCAGGCTGCACCCACTCATGGCTACTGCAAAAAATTAACTCTGTTGTTGGCCAAAACCAGGACTACTGTATGAAATGATACCAGGCTGAATCACTTCCTTATATATGATCCAAAATAGTTTAAGGATTAATGAGTAACTTGTAGAGACATTGCAGAAGGGAAAAATGCTTAGTGCAGAAGAAGTTCTTGAGTTACACACCAACAAAATACAGAGGGAAAAAATTTACTGACAGGTTTTCCCCCTTCCACCTAAATGTTAAGTATACTCCATAAAAGCTTTATTGAGCTTTGTGAGTGAGCTAACCAGAGACTCTGTGCTTTATGAATCCCACNCAAACCCCAAAACAAAACAAGAAACAAACAATGAAAAGGGCAAACTTTTAAGACACTGAAGAAAATTACAGAAGGCTCTTCACTAAAATTGCTGAAAATGACTAATAGCTTTGGTCTCTCAAAAACGCAGTTAACTTTTTTTTTTTTTTTAAACTGCAAAAACAATCTTAATAATTTTTTATACTGTATGACTCAATAATGACTGGTATTCATAATCTGATAAACAATGAATAAAAATGTACACATTTTTGCCCCATGTTTCCTGTATCCTAAACTGAAATAGTATTAACAGGATTAATTTCTATTCTATTCCTCTGTATCAGAATACATTGAAAGGAAAATGGCACAGCATTCTCAGATGTTTAAGAGCCCAGAATCTTTACAATCAAACATCTTTCATCCCAAACCATAAAAAACTTATCAGACTAATTCTGTAAGGTAATTTTTAAATATTCAAATATTTAAAAATGTGACTCATATTCATTAAATATTTAAATTAATTCTGTCTTATTCAGTAAACAATTGAAGAAAATTTTTTTCAAGTCCCTTTCTCTTCTCTTCCCCTAATATGATAAGTGGTCTTTAACTCATGGTTTCTTTCTGTGTTGATTTTAATTAGAGCCATTTAATGATGGAAAGCTAGACAGAGATTTAAACTTAGTAGTAACACATTCTAGTTGTTATGCTGCCATCTTGGTTTAGGACTGGTATTTCCCAAGTTAGTATTCCCACTGAAACAAAACCTGCATTTGTTTCCTCTCTCCCTGCAGCCCATTCTACCCACAGGTTTCTGAAGAGGAGAACTGGAAACGATCACAGGTTAAGAGCAATTTACTGGAAACAGCAATGAGATAAGAAAACAAACTGTAACAGCAACATTACTGAAATATTCATTAAAAAAATGAGAGGGTGATTTACATTCAAACTTCTCACCAAGCCTGGGACAAGGGAAAAACAATGGTGGACAGACCCACCACGCTTTCCTACAAATGGAAAGGAACACCCTTTCTTCCCTGAAGCATGAAAGTCCCTTTCACTTCATTGTCCCTACAATGATGCAAGATGGCTTTGAATAACATTAGGGTCATGGCCATGCCCACATAGCCCCAGGCTGCACCCACTCATGGCTACTGCAAAAAATTAACTCTGTTGTTGGCCAAAACCAGGACTACTGTATGAAATGATACCAGGCTGAATCACTTCCTTATATATGATCCAAAATAGTTTAAGGATTAATGAGTAACTTGTAGAGACATTGCAGAAGGGAAAAATGCTTAGTGCAGAAGAAGTTCTTGAGTTACACACCAACAAAATACAGAGGGAAAAAATTTACTGACAGGTTTTCCCCCTTCCACCTAAATGTTAAGTATACTCCATAAAAGCTTTATTGAGCTTTGTGAGTGAGCTAACCAGAGACTCTGTGCTTTATGAATCCCACTGGACTTTGAATACATATCAGGCTGGCAGGTGATATCAAGAACTAGGCAACAATGAAAGATAAATGCTGGGACTTCCTTAACAATTTCTGATTCTTAGTTAACTGAGAACTTTATGGGTGCTCTGGCAGTCAAGGACAAAGTCCTTCAAATGCTGCAGTGAAACCCTCTGAGTCTCACTAGTGAATCTAACCCAGGTGCCTTGACAAGAATGCGCAAACATTCCATGATGGAATGTGGAAAAGAAACTATGTTTCTCCAACAAAAATATTTTATTGAACTCCTTTGTTTGAGTTTAAAAGCTGAAGTGTAAGGGGAAGGGAATGGCTGATTCCCTAGCTAGAAAAATTAGGGGATGGTTAATGCCACCATTCTCTCATTTCTTGTATAACCAGCAGTTCAAGGTGGTTCAGGTGCTTAGCTGACACTTACAGAACTTCAGTGCCAAGGCTGAGACTTCTCAGTTAATTAAATAAATCTCTGCCTTAATAATACAACTAGTACTATCTTCATGTCTACATTGACAACTTGACTAATACACACTTTAATTAAATTTTTACCTCAACTTGTACATCCTGGGGTATACCTGTGCTCTATTTAATACCTACAATTGCAAATCTGTTTGTCCTATCATTTAAAAGTTTTATTTTCTGCAGTTTATTTATTCAACAGCATACTTAAAATTCAAACTACTCGTCTAGGAAGGATTCTTAAGATTCTAATTACTGTATGTTAGTGCAATTAAGGTATTTGATTCATTGAATGTTCAGATAAGCAAAGTGCCTTAACAAAAAAGGATCCAATTTTAAGGAAATAGAAAGTTTGAGAGAGTGAATATAAAGAATATATTATCAGGATGCTGTGAAATGTGCCTATTTTTATGATTAAATTTTGGACCTTGATAAAGACTTTTTCAAATCTATTTTCTTTTAATGAAATATTTCTTAAACACTACTTGCTTTTGTCTTTTTATGTATGAGTATATACAAAAGAATGGATAGAAATGAGAAAAGCTTATATATATATGAAAATATTATAAGGGAGACCAATTCTCTCTCACAGGAACCCAAACAGCCACTGTGGTGCTTCCTGACAGAGTAAAGCAGCAGGAGACAGCTAATGAGGCAAGTCATCCGTTATCATTTCAGTGCTTAGCCTGATTTAGTTATCTGAATCAAAATGACAGATTCAGGAAGAAGGCTCCTGGGAACTTGACTGAAAATGTTATGTTGATGTTACCATGCATTGATCAATCTAGTGGAGTGCCTCTTCGTCTCCATGCCAACAATGAATAGAAACAAAAAGTGGGGGTTAAGGGGCATGTTTTCAGAAAACTGATATTGGGGAGGATATTTTCTTTATAAATAAGTTTTGTTAAACACTAAAATATGCTTCCTGCCTGGGACAACTCATGGCTCTTCAAAATATGGGAGGCTTTATAATGTAATTTCAGCTTGTCAGGAAGAATTTTCCCCCTTCATTTTAGGATTACTTAGAAGTATAGCTTTAGAAGCTACAGTCTATGTCACTCTTTGCTTATTAACTTTACTACAATATTAAGGGAAAGAAAGAGACTTTAACCATTTTAATACCAGAAAAATGCCATTCAGTACTTTTTTTTTTAAGGGTGTGGTCATATTTTTGTAGAATATTCATCTTCTTAGGTGGACAAAGTTAATCTTCATAGTGTTAAATGATTTTTAAAATATACAATTTAGAAGACAAAAAGTAGTTACTGTCTGCAAAATGAGGAAGCAACCCATAACTAATTTTGACGAGGAGTTGAAAATAGTGCAAGGGGTTTTTCTGAATGAGAGCTCTAGACTAGGTTTTCTTGTTGAATTAGTAAATGATATCAAAGGGAAAAAACTGTCTTTGAGAGGAAAATTGAGTTTATAGAACTATAGAATATACTGAGTGGGAAGGAGCCCATCAGTCTCCCTGAATCTAACTCCTGGCCCAAGAATCACACCATGTGCCTCAAAGTGCAGAGTAGAGCAGGATAATCACCTCTGATCAGCTGGTGATGTGTCTGATGCCCCCTCAGCACACGGTCAGCCCTCCTGGCTGCCAGGGCACTGCTGACTCATTCAACTTGCCATCAACAGGACCCCCGGGTCCTTTTCTGCAGAACTCTCCAGCCTCTTGTTTCTCAGTCTCCATGCACAATCAGTGTTGCCCTGTTCCAAGTGCAGAATCTGGCACTTGCCCTTCAAATAGTTGCTGATTGCTCTTCTTGCTAATTTGCTACAGGGCCTGTCTGCTCTTGAGGAATTCAACTGCTCCTCCCTATTTAGTGTCATAGACAAACTTAGTATTCCTTTGAGTGCTGCATCAAAATCATTTATGGAGATGTTAAAGAGAACTGGGCTGAGGATGGAGTCCACTAGTGACAGATGACCAACCTGATGTAATCCTACTGGGGTTTTTCTACTGGACATGTGAGCCGGTTGCTCACTCATCATGTAATGTGGTTATTCAGTTGTGTGCTGGATGTTTTGCCCAGAAGGATACTGTGGGAGACGGTATCAAAAGCTTTGTTGAAGTCCAAAAAGTCCAGCCGTCTGTGGCCTCTCTGTATTTCCAAGATGGCTCAAAAATCCTCAAGAAGGACTTTGTGACGACTTCTCTTGGAAGAATCCCACCAGACCCTGTAGTTTTGTAGGGATCCAGATGGAGCATCAAGTCCTGCACAAATTCAGGATTGACTGGGAGTTGAACATTCTCAAAGTTAATGTCCTCCAGCTCAGAGCTCTGAGACCCCCCTGATCCATCATCTATGCTGAAAACAGGTGCAAAGAAAGCTTTAAACACCTCTCCCTTGTCTCTGTCCTTGTTTGTGAGGTGACCATCTGCACTCTGTAATAGTGTTACAGTTTAATAGTGTTAAGTTTACATTGCCTTTTGCCATTAATATATTTGAAAAAAGTGTGTTTTGTGTTTGTTTGGGTGTTTTTTGTTTTGTTTTGTTTATTTGTTTTTGTGTTTGGTTTTGGGTTTTTTTGGTTGGTTGGTTGGTTTGGTTTGGTTTGGTGTGTTGGGTTTTTGTTTGTTGTTGTTGTTTTTTTTTTTNCTGGGGAAAAACAAACCACAGCAGCAGCAGCAGCACAGCCTTTGCCCCGCTGGCAGCAGAGCTGTCCCTGCGCCTCTGCTCGGGGCTCGCCGTGGCACAGTTTGCATCATAAACCATCTCACAAGGCTCCGGCAAACAGAGCAGGGGCTCAGAGCCCTTTAAAACGCCTTTTCCTTGCCTGCTGGGTGGGTGTTCCTTGGCTGGTTGGGGTGGGACACCCTTGAGGGGCTGCAGCTCTGCCCTGCAGAGAGGGGACACTGGGATGGAGCTGGGCCAGAGGGAAGGGAAGGATATCTGAGGAAACTCAGACTAATTTTGTCACCCCTTTTGTGTTGTTTGTTTGTTTGAGTGTTTGTTTGTTTTTTTTGTTTGTTTTTTTTTTTTTGTTTTGGTTGGATTTTTTTTTAATTGTCTCCCACATTTCTGACCAGTGTCAAATCCAACTGAACTTTGTCTGCATAATTTTATCCCTACAGTGGCAAGCAGCTTCTCTGTATTCTTACCATGTTACCTCACCTTGCTTCTACTGCAGATATCATTCTGCAGTTAGGTCTGGTGCAAGATAAGCAAGAGACACAGCTCATGTTTTTCTCAAGCAGCTTCGTCAATTCTTCACTGTTGTAAAATAACATTGTATGATTCTGACCATTTACCATGAGTCAGAAAGGTTGGATGTAAAGTAAACCTCTTCTCAAACTGATTCAGAGTTCTGTATTCAATATCCAGAAGTTCGCTTTCAGAGTAAGTTTTTCTGGCTTGTGGCGCTCAGTTGGGACTTACCAGCTGTATTAGAAAAAAATTTTAAAGTTTTTTTCTGTTTCTCAGGAACTTTAACCACTTACTCATCTCTGAGGACTGTTCCAGGGTGTTCTAGGCTAAAAGAAGTTCTCTCAGAAAATGAAGTCAGTGTGTCTGGAAAAGGATATCTATACCTGTTCCATCCTGTCTCTGCAAATCTAGAATTTGTGGTTTTATTGAAAACTGACTGAAATGTAGAATTCATATGCCAGGTGAAAATAATAATATGAAACATTCTAAACTGAATAGAAAAAAAGTGTCCCAGAGCATTGCTGAGTGGGAAACTGAAGCTTTTACTTTTGTTGGGGTTAAGGCAGCGTCTTTTGTAGACTCAAAGTGATTGCTGATCTCCAAAGGACTCATCATTCCCATTCTCCAGCCATTTAACAGGTAGATGGTGCTGAAATGAGAACTTGAAAATTCTAGTA
Organism: Formicarius rufipectus; assembly: GCA_013399695.1. Classification (NCBI taxonomy): domain Eukaryota; kingdom Metazoa; phylum Chordata; class Aves; order Passeriformes; family Formicariidae; genus Formicarius; species Formicarius rufipectus. The sequence continues at coordinate 396,897 of VXAU01000433.1, read as the reverse complement.
TCACGGACAACAGAGAAATCATAAACCAGAAAGATGATATAGTACTTCTATTTATATTTGAAGTAAGATTTTATAATAATAACAACAGTGATTACCATGAAATTTTAACAACTACAGCCAAAAGGCACAGACTGTGTGATTTAAGAGACAGTAATTATTAAGTAGCGGTGGATGTTGGCCTAATGGTGTAAGTTGCTGCCTCTGGAGCCGGCTCCTCCTCTGAGGACGCCGGTTCAAATCTCGAGGAACTCGCTGTTGCTGTCCGAGCGTGCTCGGCCGTGGCAAGATGAACCTCAGGAGTAAAGGGGCTGGGGCCAGTTCAGCACACACTGTGCCTCACCTAAAAAAATCCATTGCGCAGGCTTATCCCAAAATCTTCGTTTGCGAAGTCTAGCCAACAACAACAATTATTAAGTACAGTACTGAACACCTCTAATTAAGGATACAGAGAGAAAGAAGTTTGGAGATGATAAGACTCTTGGCCCAAATTTAGAAAATAGAATTGTTCATGTGGAAAAGGCCTTTAAAATCAAGTCCAGCCATTAATCCAGCACTGACAAATCCACCACTAAATCATGTCCCTAAGTGCCACATCTACTCATCTTTTAATAACTCATGAGATGGTGACTCAAACACTTTTCTGAGTAGCCTGTTCCAGTACTTGACAACTCTTTCAGTGAAGACAGGTTTCCTAATATCCAGTCTGAACCCCTCTTGGCACAACATGAGGCAGGCTCCTCTTGCCTCATCACTGGTTACTTGGGAAAAGAGCATGACCCCTAGCTGGCCACAACTTCCTTTCAGGTGGTTGTCAAGAGTAATAAGGTCTCCCTGAACCTTATTTTCTCCAAGCTGAACAACCTTAGCTCCCTCAGCTGCTTCTCATATAACTTACTTTCTAGACCTTTCACCGGGTCTGCTGCCCTTCTCTGGACATGCTCTAGCACCTCAATAACTTTCTTGTAGTGAGGGACCCACTCAAAGTGCAGCCTCACCAGTGCTGAGTACAGGAGGACAATCACTTCCCTCATCCTACTGGCCACATGATATTTTAGGTTTTTGAACTGAGTAGCAAATGAGTTACAGAGAGCAAACTGTTTTTGTCTGTCACCATTAGTAGCAGATAGACTGAGCAGAGTGATGATGACAATGCAGTTTTCCTTCCTGTCAGTAAAATATTTCACAATATATTACTCCAATGCTAATGACGGTCTATCAAATCCTTATCTACTCTAATGGAACACCTATACCTATGACTAAGGAATCTTAGAAATACCATTAAGGAAATTAATTAATAATGAGAGTTTTGCATTAAATAGACTGATACATAAAAAGTAGAGTGAGAAACAAGATGCATAAAGAAAGAAAAGTTGTTGTAAGAGGAGGTCTAATGAAATGTAAGATTCAAGATTGTACATGTTTAAACTACATGTGGCCTAGTTTTCATACTTGTATTTCTTCTTCACATTAGTTTTCTTGTTGCATTATTTTTTTAATCTGAGATATCACTTAAGTTATGCAAATGGAGTAGCCTAAAGACCCTTAAGAGACAAGTCTACAGCCAGTTAGAGTAATATTGTTAAAGAAAAGTATCACTTCAGTGGTGAACTTTAAATCAGAATGTAGTCCTTAAAACCAGGATATCTCTGATAAATTGCATTCAAATTAAGAATCATATACACATGCTAAGCTTCCTGTTGCATTCAAAAAAGAAAGACAGAGCTGTTGAATATTATCAAAGGAGATAGCTTCTACACTAAACTTATCCCAGAAAAAAGATGAACTTAAAAGGAATTGCATCAGAGCCAACATTTTTCCTTATAAATCCTGGAAGTACATAACCACATAATTCTTATCTCCTCATCTGGGAAAAAAACGTTAACTATATACATTCCTCATTTAAAGGTATCTCCAGATTGTCTGCTAAACTGATTGCTATTGCATTCCACTCATCTTTGTTGATGAATCAGCAGTTTATTGACAATTCCATTCCCCTGCAATGCAAAGAGATTTTGGTTCATATTCCTTAATGTGTAGTAGTCAAACTCAGCTTAAGAAATCTTGTTTTTATATTAGGCAGTACTGTATATTAAAAATGGCCTGAAATCAATTAGATCATTTCCTTATAGGGATTTCATCCATGTAATGTGGATTAAATTTAAATATTTATACAGAAAACTACTCTGAATTAATGACAGATGAAAAGCAAAAGACTTCTTCTTCAAGACTCTAAGTATGGGAAACTACAAGCAGTGTTGTGTATACATTGTACACTGTCCTTGAAACCCACAGACTCCAGAAACACACTGTAATGATATTACAGACAACATCACAAGGACACTTCTTCTCTATGTTTCTTTGGGATTTTGTGGAGTTCAGGTATGTCTATGGTATTGAAAGAGAGGACAGACTTTCAGATTTCACTTACTATTAAATAGTACAAAACAGAACAGATAAACAGATTCCAGGAGTAAAAAGCTTTCAATAATCTTGTGCTAAGCAGTGTGAATAACAAAGCTTCAGCCCTTCTCTTCTTTGTGTTAAAAAATGATTAGCACACTTTCAGCTTTGGTAATATTTTCATTCTTATCTCCTAATAGTCCAGCCAACTTTCTCTAGTGCAATTTGATTCTTTGTTTTTATAAAAAATATTTTTATTCCTGATTTTCTTCATGTTCTTATATTCAATTTGCAGATTTCACTCATTCCTTTATAACTAATGAGTTATAAATGAAGTCCTAGAAACAGAACACAACATCAGACCTTGAAATGGTCAAGAAGTAGCACCCTGGAAAATATGTCTGTTCATTACAGGGCTCTCAAAAGGGAAGTGTCCCATATACAAGTATAGGAAATTTATTTCAGGATACATCAAGTGAAAGTTAACTGTGTTTCCAAATGCACAGAGTATTATTTATATACCTCTCTACAGCTTTCTTTGAGTTCATCCTCAAAGGTGTTCCTTCAGTGTGGATTCAGGTCTTCAGTTCAAGGCAGAGAATACCAAAATCACCTATGAATTTAATGCATTTTCAGTCAACAGCCAAAGACAAGCTGAAAAAAAGTTATAATTCTATGCTGTACACTTTCCATGCAACCAGTGTTTTTCCTTTCTCATCAGAACCGTCAGTCGTTATTCAGTGAGGATTCCAAGCCCTCAAGTTCTAATTTTTGGTTAAAAAAAGGATATGACAACCAAGGCAATGCAAGGTTTTTCTNAAAAAAAAAAATCAAAGTTTTTGTCTGTAAACTAAAAAATTAAAGGCCAAAATCATGAGAACTTAAACCATTTTAGAGTCATTTTATGCACTGTCTTTTCTATACATCTTCACTTTTTCCTTTAGCCAAAGGCAAAGAAGGAAAAGGGAATGAGGAAACAGCCTGAATCTGTTTTGTAAGAGATCATGTCAGTTGTTATTAACTGTTATATTAT
>VXAU01000433.1:369815-392065 GCA_013399695.1 Formicarius rufipectus | reverse complement strand
ACAAGTTATCCACGGTAAAGTGTAGGTAATGTCAGAGACAGTAAAAGAACATGACTTGCCTGAAAGCCAGCTCTTTCCACCAGCTATGAAGTTATTTGGCAATCTTACTTTTAACTGTACTTAAAAATGTAGCTTATCCCCCAGAATTTCTTTTCAATTACAGACCCAGACTTCCTCACTTTTTTCCCATACTGAAGACCAATCTCAGATTTATCTGTGTTACCAAACATATTAATTCTGAAAACTGTTTCCACTAGTTTCAGGAGTTCCATCTATTCAATCTACACTAGCAAGTTCCTCACGGAGATGAACTTTTTCTCCCACAGAATTGCTGTACTCCACAATGCTATTGCATGAGTTAAATGGTTCTCTTTTCCATTCAGTGACATATGATATGATAGGTTCTGGCAATAGATAGGATTTCCTATAGCATTAATGGCACAAGTACAAAAACTTAACTTTCAAAGCTACATAGATTTAAAGCAACCTGCCCTTTCCCACTGTCAAATGGGAAGATGCATGATAGCAGCTTGATGTTGTATAGTATTCAATAAAATAGAAACTTTCACAGTTTGGCCTGATGGACAAGCAAAGGGTCCTTGTTTTGAGGAAGGAAATATCAGTGCTTTATTGTTTCCCATGTGTGGGAAGGTTCTTGTTTGAAAATGCTGTTTGGTGAAGAGAAGTGACTGGCTGAGTGAATACATCATTTGAAGTAATTTTTTTAACAGCCCAGAATGTTTGTACACCCTTAATTTCAGTTAAAAGAGAAAAAAAAATAGGTCACTGCAATATTTTTTACAGGGTTCCTGTCACAAAAACAGAAGGGTTCTGATTTTTCAAGTCAGTCTATGTTTTCCAAGTACTACCAGTCATAACTATGCATTAGATACTTTTACAGCTGTTGGAAGGCAGAGGGGGGTACATCAGTTAATAAATTACTTATAATTATGGCAGATTTTTTTGGAACTATCTATCTGCATAATTATTGTATGAATAGCCCTTCAAATAGCTGGGAGTTGAACAGGTATTCCACTGAGTTAATCTGACAGCAAAGAGGCACAACACACAAGTAATGAGAACCAGATAGCAGAGATTCTACAAAGCACTACTTGAGTTGTAAGATGTTTCTGATATGATGGTAATGAGACAAATCAAAGAAGCTAGACATATGTAAACAGAATCTTGGGAAGATAAGGAGCAAAAGGTGCAAAATAAGTAAAATACAATAGCTGGTGTGAGTAGTGGTTCTCTGACAATGTGAGATCTGTTCCACAAAGCATGGTTTGCGTTGGGAGGAATCTGGAAGCTTTTATTCTGCTTTATTTTAAAAATACTCACACCTATTTCTTCCAACTTGCACAAAAAGTCATACATTTCAACTGAAGATAAGCTCCAAAATTATTATTTGGAATTATTATTTGGAAATTTGTGCATATTTAGGTGTGTTCAAGATACTTTGCACAGGATGGAAAGCCTGTTCATCATGCAAGTTGGATCAGATTGTTAAAGTTATTTTTTTATCATTTTTTACTTGCTGGGGAAGATCAGAGGATTGGTTGAGGAAAGAAAAAAAAAAAAAGAAAAAATGATTCAGTTTTTAAAAGGAATTGAGTATCATGCAGCAAAATTATTCATATATTTGATAAAGAATTCCTGCATGAATTTAAGCATCCTCTCACAAGTAGTCAGTAACTGTGCATTCATCATATTCAGGGCTTGACCTGAGATCATGGGGTCTGGTCTGCAGAAGTGTTCGACTTTCATGGATCTCACACAAAAGTGCTTTCAACCTTTAAAATGCTCTGTAATGCATGCTGGAAAGTCAGATTCTATGCCCTCAACTTGGACTCTAAAAATCCATGAGTGCACTTGACCTCTTTGTCTCTCTCTAGTACCTATAAAATAGGGATTTACACCATCTCTTCATATCACTAGCGAGTTATGACAATTAAATAATTTTTGTGAAGCACTCTGATATTGCTATTTGGACATCATAGAGAAACCCATGAGAAAATTGATCATCCTGTCTTTAGAATAAGTGTGCGCTACATAGATCCTAGAGCTACACATTTGACAATGAGGACAACATGTACTGAAACAGCCAGTTTTCTAATTTCTCTGTTCTTGTTCTTCAGTCATTCTGCTTCTTCTCTTCCCAATAACCTGCAAAGGTGTTTCTCCTACACTTGCCAGACATTTCTGGTGATAACCACCTTCCTCTAGTTCTTCACAATTCATCCCTCTTTTCCCTCCTTGATATGCTGTTACATTCTTCTCTTCCCTTACTGCCTGGCTAAAGCACACTTCAAAAGTAAATAAAAAACGTCTGAATATGTAATCCTTGCTGTCTTACTCCATCTTTTATAATTACTTCTGTATAGTCTACCATGTCTTTAATTTGCTGCAGAGAGAAATAATTTTTAAAGGGTGTGATACTATAAAATAAAAATAAAATACCATTACTGTCTCATAATTTAATATAGGAACCTTGCACCATATGCAGGTTAGTTTAAATGTGACCTTATTGATTTCCTGGTATATGAGAATTAAAAGAAAAATAAAAAATAAAAACCAAAACCAGTGAGAACTGAGAATATTGTCATGCATTTTCTTGTTTTCCTGTAAATTTAATAAAATCAGCTCTTAGCAGAGGTATAAAGACAAGTCTTTAGATTGTATTTTTAAATTACATAATTTGTTTATAAACATATAGCACACAGATAGTTCAAGAACCATTTTACTGTATGATCCCTCTTTATAAATTCTGTACAAGTACTTTCTCTACCATTTTTATTGAGAAACAGTTCTTCAGCCCAAAATGCATCCTGGAATATCAATCTGACACACTAGCTTTGGTTAATGACTTCTTTTAGCAAATGTTAGATAACGCCATACTAAAACAGATTATTAAACTGGTAGGGTCAGAAATACATATTACATCACTCTGAATTTAAGAGATTTAGCAAAGTACAAAAATGGAGAATCAGGTTCATAAAAGTAGGTTTAGAATAGCTTTGGTGAGTGGATTTTATATTTCCCAAGGAAATAATCATTTTATAAACCAGCTACAACTCTCTATCTTTCATCAACACAGATTTTAATGTTTCAGAAAGCTTCAGAAAAATTATTAATGGGAAGATAAAACAGGGAGGAAAGACCACTAGAAGCTGAATTGATGATTTATGTAAGTCTAACCTTTGGCAATGCAATGTCCCCTGATTTTAAAAGTGAAACTACCTCGTTAATGGAAATATATTCTATTAGATTAGCTGATTTGTAAAGCTTTTGATACAAATTCACACGCAAATGTTAAAAGCAAAAAAGCTTTGTCACAACTAGCTATGAGAAGATCTGTATGTATCAGATAGGGAATTGGATTTTGCTATGATGGGAATGTTTAGAAGATCTATGAATCAGACCAGTTTCAAATTTCAAGAGGACTCTTTTTTGGATTGATACTTGTTAACTATTCACATTGTGTTGTCAGTGGCTACTTCTTAATCGTTACCAACCCTTATCACTACATATGCAAAATACTAATACCTTAAGCTTAACCTAAACCAGCTATGAATGCAAAATGCCCATGAATTGATGTGGTTTTAGGTGGCATAGGGGGCTATCCTCCACTTGACCAAGGTCAGTCAGTCAAGGTTGTTCCCAAGGGAAGGCAGTTGCAGGGTGAACTCTCTCCTTTCCTCCCCGTCTTTCTTCCCTCATTGCTGATGTTTTATTCTCTGTTCAATTTACTAAAAGAATTTGGTGATGCCATCTACTCTTGACAACTTATTTTTGGGATCAGGACTCAGGCTGGTTCAGCTTATTCTGCAGAATTCTGGTTTCAACAGACTACGTTCCTGCCTGTCTTTCATGCTTAGCTCTCCTCTGGCATACTTTACTGCTTGCACATGTTTTTCTCCTCCTTGTTTTTGCAATTATATTAGAGACCTCTGTTTGCCCCTTATGTACTATGGCTATTATTAATAATTATGAATAAATATTAATAATGTCTTCCTTAATGTGCATGGACTTTTACAGGTCTGATTTGCCTCTGCTTCGTCCACATCCAAGGAATAGTGAACCTAGCTAGTGAACTAGCTAGTAATTTTTCATGGTTGGTCTACTGACTGTATTCTTCTTTCACAATTTGATGGCCAAAATGTAGTATATTCAGGAAAAACCATCACATGAGTTCTTGATGTTACTTATAGCTGGATTCCCACCCATTTGGCTTCTGACCATAATACTTCCACTGAAAACATGCACTTCAGGGCTTCCAGGAAATTTCTGGACCAGTCCTCATTCCCTTGTTATGGTAACAAACTAATTGTGTTCATAAATCTTCAGTACTGATCTTAAACAAAATTAGATTTCTGGAAGGTACTGCACGAAAATGGTTCCAAAAGCTCAGTCCCGTGAAAGCCCCCAATATTCAGAATAAATATACCAACTGATTACCTACATAGGTATGTTCTTGTGCAGTAACAATTTTGCACAGTATTTTTAACTTTGCACCATTTGCCTTAATTTCTTAGCTCTTTCTAACCCCCAGTAGTAGATGTTTCCTTGCCACACTCATAGTACTTATTGAGTGGCAAATACATCCTGCAATGATTCTCAGGAGAGCCCTGCAGCTGTTCGGTTGTACAGGACCTACCATCAAAGCTGTGCTTGTGAGCTACTGGATGTAGCAGAGCAACCTCAGACCTGTTGGTCCTGAGTCATTTCTGAACAGTGGCACTGACAGTCTCCAGTCCTTTTTAGAGTGTCTCACCCAGTATAGCTGAGGTAGAGCTGTAATAGGAAATTGCCATTCGAATGGCTTCTGATGGAAAATACCTTTTTATCAAAATCAATTTTTTTCCCCAGAAAACTTACATTATTTTCTGTGAAGGTTGCAAAAAACGTTCAGTTGTTCATTTTTCAATCTGTCTTGCACAGTAATCAGGAAGCACTCTGATTGTCTAAGGATGCCATGAGGATTGTTCTGCCAATCCCTTTACTGCATTTGTTCAGATACAATTTTCTTTTTCAGTAGATGACTACTGAAATCTTTCTTAAACCTGACATGTCTAGAAGGACTTTTAGCAGTAGGTGACATTCTCCTGACTATACACATTCATTGAATTCAAACCCACATACCTTTTATGCCAAGAGGTTTGGAATGCAATTGTTACTGCTCCACCCTGCCATGTCTCACCACCTGCCCCTCTCCCAAAGTGAAAATGTTAAAAATCGTATCACTATCAGTGATTTCAATGGTGGTTATGTGAGTTTAGTTAAAATGTGAATACGAGTCCAAAAATAAAATTGTGGCTTCATAATATGACAAATGATTGAGCCTGTCGTCTGAGTCAGAAATTTTATGAAAAAAAATCTTTTAGGATGGTTCTTCCTGCTTTCACACGTACTAAAAATAATTTTAGGGAAGAACCTGTCATTATATTGCAGTTCCTCCATTTTGATGCTTGCCATAACCTCTGCAATATTTCTATTAATGAAAACTAAAACAGAAAAGGGAATACAAGTAGAAACTCTTACAAGCAGAATAAATAGATTAAGTAGCTTAGTTTAGATGCGGTGATTTTTAAGCAAATAGAATTTTTGCTAATTGAGGCAAATTTGAAGACTGGAGGATTTTTTATATCTCTTTTAACCTGGTGAATAAATCCCTCACTGATTGTACCTATTCAGAAAGAGCCTATATACTTCAGAAAATCTAAAGATAAATCTTTTCAATTCATGACTGAAATGGAGGTCCATTCCCATAGCTAGGAAATGTTTTATTTATTTGAATTTCAATCTTTAAAGCATTTTTCTGTAAACTAGCTTCATTTCCAAACAAAATTGTCCAAACAATAAAAAAAAAATTACCTTTTGAAAAATGTCAAATAGACAATTCAATAACTGTAAGAAGTCATGATTTCTTTATGCAAAATACATTTTTCAGAATTGACCTTTTCTCAGTTGCAGTCTCAGTTTCAGCAAATCCTTCTTTCCCAATATGAGAGGTTATATATTGAAAGAAATCCCTTGGACTTCTTTATGCTACAGTGATATTTGGAAGATAACTACTTCTCTCTATTTCTGTGATTGTGAGTAACTGGTAGCAATGAGTAGCCTTTGGAAAACCATGTTTTATTTCAGTGTATTCCATCTACCATATCATGACCTTGGCTAGACTGTGTGAATAAATGAAAATTATCATCTGAGATTCAGTACTTCCCTGGCAAAACTGGAGAAATTATAGTTCCTTGGTTCCAAATTTTTGTGTCTACCTAGGCAGGTGGTTACTTGGGGCCACACCCAGTGCTTCCTTCATGTTTCTACTTCCTGATGTAGTAGCAACCATATTACTACTAAATGATATTAATTATGGCTATTATTCCAAGGAAAGAAAAACAGAATAAAAAATATAAAATGTACCTGTTTTTAAATAAGTTATGGAAATCACAAATAAATCTTTATTGAAATAAATAGTAGCAGGAGTTCAACTTCACTACCATTACTCTTTTTTATTGAAAAAGCCATGTCAGGCATAGGGAAATTTTCTTCCTCCATGGAGATATCATTACTTTTCTTGGCTATAAACAGGCTGCCACAGCAAACAGTGCACATTTTTCTTATAGTCTAAAGGATAATTTTGTCTATGGTGAAATATATCATTTTGCTCAGCAGCCTTGAGTCATACAAATGCTTCAATTGATTCAAAATATTTTATTCTCTGGCTTTCTGAACAACATAATCTAAAAGCAGGGACAAAAAAAGACACTCTTCTCCATTTTAAGGATTTTTTAAAAAAACTCCTATATAATAGAAAAAGATGTCATACCTGCACTTGGACATGCTTAATTTCAACTGCCCTAAAAAGCAGAGTAATAACTGAAGAGCACAGTGTCAGTGACATTTTTTTCTTTCATATTCTCTGAGTTGCAGTATGAAACAGGGATTAATAAACACAGCAGCTTTCCAGTAAACAGTATTTTTTAGCTTTCTGCAATGTGTAGCATGGCAAGCTGGAACATCAATATTTCTGCAAAATCACTTAAGTGCTTGTCATCAAATGAAGGATTAATTCCTTCACAGTAAACTTGCACACAATGCATAGGCTCCAATTCTCTGAGAAATGTAATGGTCCTAGAGCTTTGAAAGGTGCCAAGCCTGACATTTGAGGAGACTGAAAAACTGTACTTAGGCAGAAAATACAGACATCACAGTGAGAGCTATCTCAAGCGCTGACTCATATCCTTCTAGTAAGTCACCTTCTAAAGATGAGGGGCCCTTTTGCCTGCCTTAGATATGACCCCTTTATCCCTGTCTGCAGGAAACTCTGGCAAGTTATACCTGCAGTGGTGACAGTGTTCTGGAAAAAAATGCCAATGTTTAATAAATCATAGCAATTGCTAGGATTTCCTGGCAATGTGCATGTGTTTGTTGGTTGGTTTTTAATTACCTTTACAAAGCTATTTGAAACATAGGTGATAAAAATAACTTCATCTACTTCAACCACTACCCACATCCACATGTCCAGACTGTTGTTATGTTTTTCTCAGACTAGGTGTACTGATGCTTCTTTCTCACAACTGCTTCCTTCTCACTGTCTTCCTTCTGCTGTTTCTTAAATTTCAATTGTCCATTGCAGTTTTACTTTGGATCTTCTTTTGCTCCATTTCTGAGGAAATAAATAAAATGAACTGATAACAAATCTATTGGTATAAGCAACACAGAAATGAAGTAAGATGACTATTTTGATTCACACCAGAAGACAACAAACTGATGTTTTTGCTCTACATGTCCTTTTCCAGTCACAGGTTCGAACTCAGCAATCAATCTCAACCACTTACTGAAGTGATATGCATTCTTTTACTAGTCTAAAATGTGGCCATCAACAATCTAATCCTTTAGATTTTATCTCTTTTCTTTTCTTTCTTTCTTTTTTTTTTTTTCCCCTGCTCTTTGAATTCACTGAAATGACAAGTTATTTAAACATAGAAACATGTTTGTCCTGCAAAGGATGATCAGTAATGCCCCACCACTCCCTTCAGATTTCATGAAATCAGGGTTAAAATCCTTGGATGTTAACAAATGTAGGCTGATGAAAAACTGATCATTTTTTGTACAATTGCATTATTTACCACCTGTATGTAAATAAAATAAAATACTTTTTTGTAAATTGGAAAAGAAAATACTTGGAAAGGATTCCATCTCAGAACTGGAACATGACAACAAATACTTCAGATTCCAAAGTCATGTCTTGTCCTGTAGGAGTGATAAATGTAATGACTTTTTCCAGCTTCTCTAGATTTAGTAGCATCATACCTGAAATATGTGTGCAATCTGCACATGATCTTTCAGTTAAAAAATTCCCCTCTAATTCATTTTAGTAAGTATTTCTAATCTTTAAATATCAGAATTTCTCTAGATGGTTTATTCTCCTGAGTCCAGAAGGAACTGTTTACACTGAACCTCCAATTGCCTCATCACCACACCAGACCACTGAGCCCTGCGTGTGGCTGATGAAGTATTTCAATCTGCTTTGGGATTAACCTGTTCTTACTATGACTCAACACCTACTGTATGTTGACTGGAAGAGACGATTAACTAATTTTCAATTTGTTTGTGGACAGACTATCATTTATAAAATAAACAGGCAAATCACTTCAAACAGAGAGAACACTCAAAGCTAAGTGGTATATTTCTTCAGCTGATACCAAATGACCTTTCGAGATGAAAGGATAATAGTCGACACAGAAAAGGAAGAAAAAAGCCCTCTGTGCTGTTTGCAAGGTTTAGAGGTCACTTGGCTACAGAGAGAGGAAGATACAATGGAGGCTGCGGAAAACACTGCAGAGGCAAGCATGGACTATGGTTTAGATTTTTCTCTTCTGAGCCTGGCCATTCAGCACTGGCCTTCTTCATTTAACAAGAGCCTCTGTTTCCCTCACTAAGGATGTGTTCTGTTTATTGTGCTGTGGAGGCTCCACTTATGTATTGGCTGTCTATCTGCACTCCTCTTTGGAGAGCAAGTAACTGGTCAAACGCAAAGGCAAAATGGCATGCTTATGCCATTCAGCCTTCTGGTGATCATATGACAGGGCTGTGAGGATATGGTGGGGTTCTCATAAGACAAAGTAAGATATTATTCCCAGTGAAATCCTGTGGTTAGATGCACCTCTGTCTTCAAGTACAATCACAGTCTTTGTTCTGTCCCAGATCTGGGGAGTCAACTTGCTTCTCCCATTGAGAAAACTGAAAGCAATTTCCCACACTTGTAGCAAGGCATCACTAAGCCATAAAGATTGTTCTGTCCTCTGAGCACACAACAGTGTTCTGACAGAAATAGAAAATTAAAAACAAATCCTTTTTCTTTTACTGACCTTCAGAAGTTATACTCTTAAAAGCGGACACAGCGATTGCACCAACAGAACCTGAGACTTCACTACATAGAATATGCTTTCAGAAAAGCTTTTTCCCATGCCTGATAACTGCTCAGATATCTTAAACTTTTTTTAATGGTAGTCTCTATGTGGATGAATGCTGAACTAACCACCATTTTAAGAGGTAGGGGTCAGCATTCCAGAGTCACCTTGAACATTATCATCAGAAATTATTGTTTACCCCGGGCTATTCTGTCTTCATTTAGATAATAATAATAAAAACTAAAAATTGAAAGAAGCTAAAAGATGGGGGAGCATAGTTCAGTCTTAACACCAGTTTCTACACAGGACCAACATGTTTCTGTCTATATCTTACCACTCATCTGAACATATGGGAACTTCTTTTTTACTTTTTATTGTACTACTTCTGATGACCTTACAGATTTCTGTATTTCTCCTCTATGAAAGTTGTCTCTAGATTTAGGTTTTGTTTTGGTATGAAGCTAAAGGTTTTATGTAGAGCAGCAATATTGGGATGGTTTGATGGCTAGGTTACATATTTAACAGGAGGTTAGGAAAACTGCTTGATTTAGTGAAACAAAGGATGAGAAGGAATAGAAGCTAGTCTATAAACACATCAGCAGGGTAAACATCAGGAAAGAAAGGAACCATTTAAGTGAAACTCCAGTGTTGTCACAGAAACAAATGGATGTGAACAGCTGGAAATAAACTTAGTGGGAAATTAAAAGAAATGTTCCAGCTCTTAGAGCAGTCAGGTTCTGGAACACAGCCTTCCAATAAGAAAAGATAGGGCACAAAAAAATCAAACAATAGTTTTGAAGAAAGAGTTTATTAATGAATGCATTTTTTAAAGGATGAGAAAATAGATTAAAGAATTTTAAAGACTTTTTCCAGCTTTGAGTTCTTGGGATTTTTCTAACAGTTTTATATATTTATTTTGATTTTCCATAGCTGAAAAATCTGAATGGAATTTCAAAGGGAAGTTAAAGAAACTAGATGTGAAAGTTAATTAGGTCTCTAATTTCTGCCTGATCTCCTTCAGAAATCACAGCACTGAAATGGATCTCTTTCTATACGAGTAAGGATTACATTACCTTGCTGTTGAAATATTCAGTGCTCCTCTGGGGAACCAAAGCATTCAAACGATTCAGGGACATACAGGCAGAGTGACTAAAAGGTGAGTAAAGTGTGTTAAGCAACCCTCCCTCCCCATGATCATCTCTCAGACACCCACAGTTAGAAATATCTTCTGTAACCCACAGTCCATGGGTCCAGCTATTTGCAGATGAGGGTCCAGTTCTGTGAAACACAATTGTATGACCTTGGCTTGATTTTATGGTAAAGATAATTGCAGAGCTGTGGTAGAGTTCTTACACTGGAGATGTGCATGATGAGAAAAGATAAAACAAAGACAGAGGAGAAATTTTTGAAGTGATTCTAGTTACCAGTTCAGGGAATAGAGAGAATAAAGCAGTGTGAAGCACTATAAATATGAAGAAAAGAAAGTAGATAACTTAAAGATAAAACTCAGCAAGAGTATTGTTTGGGGGCTGATATTCCTCCCCTGCCCAACTGTTGTCTGAGCAGCAGAGACTCATCAAGCATCTGCATGCTAGTCATTGGTCTAGTAACACATTAGTCTCAGGTACTAGCCAACATACCTGTCTAATAAGCACATTAAAAACCATATAAGTGCTGTATACTTGTAAGCTCTGCATGAGCTGATAAAAATCTCACATTTGCTAAAATGTGATGCAGCAGAGGAAGAGTTACTTTATATAAACAGGAATTCAGAATAGTATTTTAGCATTCAGAGGACAAAGACAACCATTGGCAAACTCAGTTTTATCTTTTCAGACATACTACCTTTTTAAAATGCTATCCTCCTAACCATTTTGGCCAAATTTCTTGCCACCTCAAAGTCACACGTGTCCACTGTCACCCTGACCGTGTGCTGGAAGTATTCTTTGGATTGTAACAGAGGTGAGGACCTAAAGCATTTCTGCTTCCACCACAGGTCGTCATGGCCTTCCACCATATCCATACATGCCAAAACTGTTTCCTGTCAGATCAAAGTGGCCCCTTAATCCTTAATATCATCTACATTGATGAGACAGATGAACACATTTATATTTAACTGGTGGTAGAGCTGCACTGCAAACTTTGCCTGTTTCATGGTAATGCTTTAAGGAAGCATCTGTAACAAGTAAAAAGATGGTACAACATAGAGCAAATTGCTTGGAGACTGTAACTTAGGCTATTGCTAAGAGAAGCAACTAATAAATATGGTTTGAATAGAAATGCTAATGATATAGAACTGGATGCTTGTTATGTCATTTAACACTACTGCATATACAGCACTTAATCTTTTTCAGGATTCTCTTTATTGTCACTGAGGTCTGTGCCTGTTTTTACTGCAAATCAGATAAATGTTGTCAAGTGGCAGGAAACAGTGAACAAATGTAGTGATATAAGGTTATATTCAGCTGAACAACATCTACCTGAATGATTAATTGAAGGTGTACTCAAAAAACTACTGAAATCCAGCATTTCTGTCAAACAGAAAGAAAAAAAAAATCAATAAGATCACCATTGGCCTGATGTGTCGTACTTTTGTGAAAAACACAAAGACAAGTCAAGGATATATTTTCAAACTTGCCAGGAACTTACTGCAAGATGAAAGTCTTTTATTTTTTCCCCACTGAATTATAGCTTCTAGTAATACAATGGCATCTGCAGTAAGGACAGAATCTGATATGCAACACTCTTCCCACGCATTTCATCATCCCTGAGGTTTTAAATGTATTCTTGTTCAACCTTTAGTTAGAGACCAATGCTACTATGAAATCAATTTTTTCTGGTCTCTTGGGTAAATGTTTAGAGAAAAACTTAACTCCAGTTATGGCAAAAAAGGGGCATTTTGGGACAAGGCATTTACATGTTTGTGACATGTGTGATGTTCAGTTAGCTTGGTCCATTGGGACACCATGATGAAGGAACATTAATTTCTGTAGCAAATTGACCACATTCAAGATCAATTCTTTATAGTTCATGCCCATCCATGTGGGACTTCTTCATTGGAATAATAATGGAGAAGCATCTTTTGTCTTGAGTCTCTGAATCAAAACTAATTTACACTTCTGAACAGGTAGAGAAGTATCCGAATTACCTTTCCACCATGTCAAACATATTTTCAGAAAACAAACAAATTAAGAGACTGAGTGTTTCAAGTCAATGAGCTCAAACCACATTGAAGAGTACCAAAGATAGCTAGTTTCTAATCCTGAAAGTAAATGTCAACAGCTTCAATTCTCTTTATCAGAGAATGAAAAACCACATTTGTGATTTTTTTCCCCTCCCAAATAAAAGCTCAGTCCAATATGCTATGACAGTTGAAAGAACAAATGAATACTCTCTAAGAACTCTTGAAAACATTCAAAATGCAAGAAGCTTTCTGAGTACCATATGAACTCATCCTGAGGCCAATACATTTACCAGAAAGACATAATGGATTTGTTCTTTAATCCTCTCTTTGAAATATTACAGTCATAGGATTAGTTGAAACTGTATGATGTCTCTTTGCTGACTATCAGTATATGAATAAGCAAAGCTTACAATCAGGATTCATGTTCAGTAGGTTTTAATGTTATTCAGAAATAAATAAGGGTCCAATCCAGAATGATTCACTAACTCATAGACATAATGGATGACTAAATAGTCCAACAAACTCTAATGAATCCAGTTTCTAATGATATCTCTTAGTAAGACGTGCTAAATATAGAATAAATAATATCAAGAGTATTATGTCAGTATACAGATTTTGCCTCCGTACAGTGCAGCTCCTGAAAACTGAAGGGGACAAAAGCTCTATGAGGAATATTTTATGAATGCTCCTGAACTAGAAAAAAAAATAGGTGATGAGAAAAGAAGCATCTGCAATGTCATGGTTTGATTCAAGAAGTAGAAATTGTGTGCAAATGGTGCTTACTTTACTTTAAACAGTCTATACCTGTAGTGGATTGTTGCCAGTGTTAACTGAATGTTCATGACTTTTCCAGAAGCCTTGTTGACAAAGGAGGCCACAGGGCAGGATTAAAAAGTAACAAGTGTACAGTGGCTTCTCTGTAAGAAATTCTCTATCTCCTTGTCAAATTGTTGACATTTCAGTGTGAAATGAAGTTCACAGAATTTTATAGAATTTGTCTAATAAAATTATATAACTTTTCTAAGCTGATATCCTCAGTAATGAGAAAATATCTTAATTGAACTAGAAAGAGATGGCAATCTCCAAGGAGTATCCTATCCTAAAATGATAATTCTTGGGTGGAATATATTGGTGTCTGGAGATATCTACTTCTCTCTAACATTCATTCTCAGGTAAGGTAATATTTCTGGGAGATCTCTTCCACATCTCAAATGTTTCATTACATGCATAAGACCTCTTAGAGGAAGACAATATATCATTGCATTGCAATGATGTCGTTGCTATATATCACTGTATATCTTATAAACCTTGTTTTGATTTAATTGCCAGGAAAATGCTGAAGATGACCCACAGATGAGGTTGAAATACTGTGTCACTAGTAAAAATTAAAGTAGTTAATAATTTTAATAACCTTTATGAACATTCAGGAAAATTGGTATGGTATTTTGATCCAAGGTAAGAAGCTAACAACTTAGATTAAGGCTTATCCTTGCTCACAAATAAAAAAAAAAAAAAAAAGGAAACTTAAGAAAAAAATTAATTTTAGTATTGCTTTTGATTATGGAAATATGTTTGTTTGGCTAAATGTGAAAGGAAGGGAAAAGACTTTCTGTTAGTCAGTCTTGATCAAAGAAGAACATTGTATCTCTCATTAAGAAGGACTTAATTTTTTTAAATCACCTATGTTAGCAGAATGTTTGCATACCATTTCATAAAACAGTGATTAGATCACAGAATCCTAGAGTTGTTGAGTTTGAAATACCCCATCAGCTATTTTTACACAATAATAAGATCCCTCTGAACCTTTTCAACTCCAGGATGAAGAATTGCAGTCCTCTCAACCTCTACTTGCATGACAGATCCTTCAAGCCCTCGATAATCTTTGTTGGTCATCAGTAGCCTTGCCCCAGTGTGTCCAGCTTACTCTGATACTGGCAAGCCTCAAATTAGAATCAGGTGTGTCTCATGAGGGCTGAGCAGAGGGAAAGGATCACCTTTCTTGTCCTGCTTTATTCTAACAATGAAAATTTGTCATATATATGTGTATATATATATATGAAAATATCTATCTATATCTCAGGAAATTACTGTTTTCAACAAATGTGGTATTTTGGATATTGTGTGAAACTGGATGTTCTGAAGCATTCAAATGTAGTATTTGAAAATGAAAAAAAATCATAGTTAATATTAAAGATATATGCAGAAAATTTATTTACAAGTAAAAAATAACAAAAAGAAGAAAAATTTTCTAAAGTATTGTTTTACCTCACCAGAATATTTTGAATAATTTATTTTATAGCCTTATTTAATCATTCCATTTATTTGGAATTCTGTAAATTTTCATGAGATAAAAAAGTCCTTTCCCGACAGAAAATACAAAATATATATTTAGTATATATATAAAATATACTTAATAATCTCTGCCAGCTTTAATTATATAAGAGAAACCTGTTGGCTACTAAGAAGCCATACACTGAGTGACTACAAGTCATCAAAGCAAATGCTAATACCAGTGAGAGCCATACTCAGGGAACCTCCCCTTGTCTTACAAAGCCACAAAAGTTCAAGATTTTTTGGTGGCTAAAGGCACTGAGCTAAATTTTGTACTTAGCCTTCTACCCAGGTGCATGTGTGATTGAGTTGTTTGCTGGAGTTTGTTTATTGATATAATGTAGAAGTCTGCTTGGTCTGATGTTATAATGGGGAAAATCCCTGAGGAAATACTGATTCTTTGCTGCTATAGAAAGGCAAAAGGAAGCAAAATATTATATCACTCAATGCATACTTAAGGAAAACGCCTGCTGCATCCACACACAATCTAGTCTTCACAGAATGTTCATTTACAGTTTGTCAGTTGAGTCCTTGCTTCAACACAAAGCATTCAAGCTTTATAAGATGATGCATAACTTCAAATCAATGCTAAATATTTTTACTTTTTTTTTTTTTTCCCCTCCTTAAATTCTAATTTTAAGAGATGCTCTTTTATTCAGTAAGTGAAATCCCTGATCTACAACAAAACTATTGGAATTACAGTAAAAATACTTTTGCAGAGTGCTGGCATTGTAGTACAGTAAATGGGGAAGGATTTGTCATCTAGTATATGCACTGTATTACCTGACATTAAAGAACAGTTGAATTGATTTACTTTTTTACATATTGGTCATTAGTTCTGAAACCAACCCATTGAAAAAGTTGTCAGATTTTCTTAAACTACTTGCAACTGATGCAAGAGTTCTTTCAAGTGGTCTGTATTCAATCATCTATTCACACAATTTCACAATTATTTTCCCCTTTGCTCCTTCCTTTTGTACTTTACCAAAGCTGCTTTTACTATGACACACTTTAGGGTTGTCAAGTCTTTCACAGCTTGTAACTTGTAACTTTTTTTTTACCCTCCTAGGAAGTTTACAATAACTGAACAGAAGCTTACACTTTAGAGGATACTCTTTGCAACTTTGACTCTTTGGACTTTGGACTTTGCCTAACATAACCTTGTTTATAAATATTGCTGCCATTAACTGAAATCAGTGAGCAACTTTTTCTTACCAGAGTATAACACGGGACAATTATGGAGGAAACACCAGTGACCTCATAACTGGGAAGGATTTTAATTTTTGTGCAAGTAATCTTATATTGAAAACAGAAGTCTTTCTGAAGGTCTGTTGTAGTCCTAAGAGTAAAAGTAATTTATTTTTCTTGTTATTACACTTTCAACTGCCAGCTCATTTTTTAAAAAAGACTTAACGGATGTCACTGTTGCTGATCTAAAATTCATTGTAAAATTTATGAATCTCGCAAGGTGAAGGATGGTCACAAAAGTCAAAATGACAGACATCCCCACTCCCACTCAAGGAAGCAACGAAATCTGACAGACCAAATATTAGCTTCTTTTTAACCCTAATACCAAGAAAAGTTAGAGATGTTAATAGAATACATATATAGCATGTTTTAAGTTTGCCTATGCTTCTGAAATTGCAGTTGAACTTTGAAGGTTTTTTTTCAGTCAGAGTAACATTGAAAATATGTGGATTTCTTTCACTGTACTATTTTTCAACTCTACATATTACAGCCAACCTTTGTTTTTTCAGTGCCCTATTATCCATGAAATTCTTAAGAGTAGGAAAATAAAATAGGAAGTAGCGNTTTTTTTTTTTTTGGTACATATAATGAGCATTATATTTGGAGTAGGAAGAGCATCTCCTATAATTTATTTCAACGTGATTAAATTATTACAGCAATTCATTTAAGCAGCACTCAAAAAAATGCAAAAATGTTCACTGCCTTAAGGAGAATTTCTTTCATATGACTTGGCCTTCAAATGACTGAGACTTCTACAGACACCAGCCCCCATCCAAGGAGCAGGGCAGGCTGCGAGGGGCAGCTAAGAATCACCTATATCTTACACACCACAGCTTAAGAACCATCTTTGTTTGGAAAGCACTTGAAGTGAACTACATTAAAAAATGCCTTACACAAAGATTTGAACGGAGATTCCCCTCTTGTGCAATTAGTTGCTACATAAGAAGATTATACATTAAAATATAGTTGCTGCCTTTTATCAAATAGATAATAGCTTATGTAAAATAGAATATAAATCAACATCAGAAAATGTTATATACTGCAAACAAAGGAAAGACAAAAGTGAAGGAAAAATATATAGAACACCTTGTTCCTATGTGGTTTAATATATCTAAAAATAGTTTTGATTGATATTTAATTAAAAGCTATCTCTGTAGAATGTATGTTTAAGAAATGGATGGTAACCCACTTTTAATAACTGACTTTAGTTGTAACCAGTAGATTGATTTTATTTATCTCCAGGACCCAAGGTTGCATCTGTTGAAACATAATGTGCTCCTAAAGACCCTACTCTCACTTTTACCACGAATTTTGTCTTTGGCCATGATCATCATATTGGACTCACCATTGTCAGCAGTCTACTGTCATTGGGGCAGCCAGCCTTTCCACAGGAATGTCTGGGTGAATAACAGGGACAAAAGAGATTAACTGACATGAAATTATTCTGAGGAGTTATAAATCCTGTAGCAACTCAATTCCCAGAGCTCCAAAGGTGGACCTTTTTTATTCATTTATTTAGATTCCTTACAGGAGCAGAGGGAATCACACATGTTCTAAAAATCTGAGTAAAGATTGAAGTACCCAAGTTGTTTAGAAAAAAAATGAATGAAGACAGGGAAGATATTTATATTTACCAGCTTTCATATTTACGAGCTGGAACCTCATGAGCAGGTGACCATTCCCAAGAAGTAGATATGTGAGAGTAATGTCTTGCAGTACTGCTAAATCTGAGGACAAGCAGCAAGCTGAGTGGAACAGAGTTTTGTACAGTCAACATAGCAGACCTTCATCAACAGAAATCCCAAGTCAGGCTGTCTAATCAGCAAGAACTGAGTCTTACTCCACTCTACGAGGGTAGAGCTAGGCTCTGCATTCCTACCAAACAGTGAATGAGACTCAGTTCCCGAAATAGTAGCATCCAGAATAAGGTCATGAAAGGCAGAAATACTGTCAACAGTTGACTTTCACTTCCACAACATCCCAACTAGCTCCCCGTTTATGCAAAGAGCTTCTAAATCATCAGGTTCTCAGCTTATCTGGAAATTCTCTTGAAGCACTTTATATTTATAATAGCAAACGGGAAAAAAATCCAGCCCTAAACCAAATATTTCAGGCTGTAATTATAGAAAGAACGTAATAAAAATAACACTGTCTATGCCACCATACAAATCACCTCTGAACTGGTGCAGAGATCTTTGACCAGTACCAGATGTTGGAAGGATGCCTGACTCATTCCTCCTTTTTACAAGGTTTAACTTTTTAATTGGTAATTCCCAGAGAGTACAATGTCTTTTTCCAGATTCAGTGAAGTTAAAAATAGGGTTGTTAACGTTAATTTCTGCTTTGAAAGAAGAGGGAAAAATATAGAGGAAAAAAATCAAACTATTAGAAGCTTAGGATTTTAAATACAGTCGAAGACGCTTGCTTAACATTTACCATATGGCATTTTATGTCACATTAGTCATATACAGGAGGCTTAGAGTGCATGTAAGTTGAACATCCCATAGGAATGGAGTCACAGCAATTTTTCTTTAAGAGTATATCTATTACTTACAGAATTATTTAGAGTTTACAAAAATATATATTTTTTTATTTATTCTCTCCTTATCCACACAGTCTCACATCTATGTATTATTCCTTGTTTGGTTGTCTTTATTTTATATGCGATAGTCTTCATTATTTTAAATTGGAATTTTACCTAAATGGATTTAACTCGCATTTCCCCAAAAAGGCCCTAATTTGACATGGAGGAAAATAATTTAAAAACAAATTCATCTACAGGATGTTATTCTGTTTTATTATAAGGACAAATACATTGTCATTAGAGTTGACCAGAATATAACATTTCCATTCTATGAATGTTTACAGGGTAAGGAAAAAATTTGACATACACTTAATAAAATCTAAATTTTTTAATCTTAGTCAGCAGAAAAATTGTCCGTTGCTCAAACGGTCAGTGATCTGTGACAGTTGGATTCAGTAAGGATCCTGCTTAATACTTACAGATACAAAATGTTCAAATGGAAAATAATCATAATGGCTTGCTTCTCCACAGTCAAATTAGGAACAAGTGTTAAGTACTTCAACTTAGATTTCCAGGTAAAATTAGAGACTTGGATTTTGCCTTTGTTTATCCTAAACAAGAGCACAGACCCATAGACTTTTAACAGTTTTGTGCTTAGTGACTCTTTCAGTTTAGCAAGAAATTTAATTCATTCTGAAGTTAGTCTACCTTCTAAAAGTTTTCAGTTTAAGTAGAATTTTTGGGGAAAAAAGTTAAAATAAAATACATTGGAAACAGTTCAGCTTTAAGGTTGTGTATAAATTTCTATATGGCAATTCGTAAATGTACATGTATCAAATGTGTCACAATGTGGTTAAAATATCTAAACTTACAGATTTCTGCATCTGACTTTCCACAAACAGGAAATATCTACAGATTTCCTCCAAGTTGTTTCAAATTAGTGTTCCAAATCCAACCAGCTGAAGAAGGGTAGTTTGCATAAACTTATCCAAACAATTTATTGAGTCAGAAATCTGGACTTCTAATTTTTGCTTTTTATTTCCTAGAAGCGAAGTTTATTTTAGGATTAAAGGGGGGAAAGGAAACAAAGTTTATTTTGAAAACATATACACATTCAAATAAATTAGAGTATTTACAAACAATCTGGATACAGTAAAGGACTCCAAGATTTCTAGCAGACTTAATTAATAAGACTGTTGCAAAAATAAGTCAATTTACCCCCTCAAGCATGGCATAATGCTCCCAAGTAACTTAATCAGAACCATAAAAAGCTTATGGGGAAGATCAGACAATTTTAATGATCTTCTTCATTACCTCTAAAAAGCTAATCTAAATAAGACAGATAGTTGTATAGATCAAGTGGCATCACCAATATCCAAATTTGCTCTCTTTTGGTGACTGAGACCCTGAAATGGTTCTTTGCATTGCACTAAAAAAATGGAATTTTAAAGCATAAACTCATTTGTGATTTCAATTCTAGACCAAGCTCAATTAGCTCAAAAATAGAAAGTGGCAATAAAACAAGGTTTCAAGGCTTCCTCAATCAATTAACTCCCTATCTGCATTCCTATTCATGGTCATAACTTTTTATGCTAGTTACAAGTATACGCTCAATTATTTTTTAATGTTGTTTGCACTTTAAAAAGAATGTAGCTGAGACCAATAAAGCGATTTAAACCATTTTATTTTCTTTCGTGTGTACCATTTAGGAAATTGATCTGAATTGCAGAACAAAGTAACTAATGATTAAATACATCCACTTCGGGTGACTAACTTGAAACATCTTTTAAAGCCATGATTTTCAAAGTCAGAAAAACATTTTTATCTAATACATGTACCTTCAAGAAAATTTTGATGATAGCCCAAATATTGAGATGCTGAATAATTCCTAATAATTGTTTTTTATTTTTCTGCTTTGTAAAAGAGGATTTGTTTGCTGCAGTTTGGCAGATTCTAATTGCACAAGTATATCTAAAACAGTGATGTTGACAAGGTGACCTGAGATCAAGATCCGGAATGTCAGATATTTGCAGACATAAGTGAGGATCTAATTTATCAGTATGCATGTCAAATAAACTCATGAAGAAATGGAGCTCAGTAAGCCAGTGGTGATAAATAATCCACATGATTCCATACCTAGAAAGAGATCAAGTCATACACTGAAGTGGGGTTGATTGAAAGAAGAGCATGAGAAAGAGAGAAGTCCAGTTAACAGTATATTAAAAGTCATACTGGATGTTTATGATAGAGTTGTGAAGTAAACAATTTCTCTTTGCTCTTTGGAAGGGAAGTTATCTTTCACTTGCTTCATTGATTTCCTTCTAGCCAAGGAAACCATCGCCACACAGTCATCCTACTGTTAAAGCAGGTTTGACTCTTGTGGTATTGTCAGAACAGAGTGTTTCATTCTCCTGATTAGACTGAAATAATTAAGCCTGAGGCTGTCCATTTTTACAGCACTGATCACATTATTCCCTTACCTCATTACTCTTCCTTCTGCTTCTTGACCCAGCTCTTTCCTGTCTTTTCTTCACCTTGGTCTCATCCTAAATATACAATGTTTTTTTCTCATTGATTTCATGTTTGCTGCACCTATTGGTATTTCTGAAACCATTAACTAAGTGATCTCAGCCTTATATGGTACAAGGGATTCTATTTCATGAGTTTTGTTGGCCTCACAAGTTCCTCTTCCCAGAAAGCATCTCTTCAGGTACCTTTGAAGTTTCTCCTTTTGTCATTTTTAATGTGTCTTTTCCTGGTTTTGCATGTCACGTCCACATCCTGCTTATTAGCTTTACTATGGACTAGAGTCTTGTCAGGGATCCAGTCATTCACTAGGAGCTGCAACATCAGCTCACAGTTTCTCTCTTCCCTTTATTCCTACTCATGATGATGGAAAGAAAAGCAGACACTTCATTTCAATTCTGAGTTGAGCCTGATCTCTGTCAGCTAATTACATCTAGTCTAACTTCATAGAGATACAGTGAGCACAGAAACTTACCCTTTCAATTTCAGAGTATGGCTCTACTGCTGAGGTTAAAATTTGCCTTTGGAATTAGCCTTTTGTCTATCATTACTACTAAACAGCAGCAGAAGTATCTAAAAGGGACTAAAACTTAAGGCAATTATTTTTCAGGACCCTAAAATGCAGAAGTTTTTTATTACCCTAATGGATTTCTTGTCATATTATTAGTATAGGATTTGGAAGGAAACAAAAAAGAGGCAGTAAAGTAGCAGAAATAGATTCAAAAGCACTTAATACAATGGAGGAAAGAGTAAGCAAGATAAAACAATGCAAGGGGGACTTTATTTTTCAAAGTAAGAAGCTTATAGACAAAATAAAAAAGAGGTATCAGAGAGAAAAATTAGAGCTAAACAGTGTAAGATGAACAGTATTACTGAGATGGCTTGTTTACCAGCAGGATGTCCCGATTTGTCAACTCAGAGAGTCCCTTTTACTTCTTTGTTCCTAAGTTACATAAAGTGGTAACAAATTGAAATCCCAAATGTGTGATAAACAGATTTCACCAACACCTTTTCCTCC
>VXAU01000433.1:331914-369386 GCA_013399695.1 Formicarius rufipectus | reverse complement strand
TTTTTGCCATTAATAATGCATTTACATATGCAATTACAAACTTAAAGGGCTGTATAGGTGCTGGACATAACAATCATAGAGCTAAAGCTTTTGTATATGACCAAATTTGGTACTCATTGGAATAACATCACAACACAAATTCAATATGCAGTAGGTTAAACATCATAGCACAAATCTTCAATACCCTCAGGCATTAAACTAGTACCTAGGTATTGTGGTGATTTGCATTCTGTGTGTTCAAAACAGATTAAATACTCTGTTCAATGTGTCAAGTTGGTTTGCAATGCAAAACAGATGTATATTTGCTTTGGCTTCTGCAACCAATATTTAAAAGAGAAACTGGGAAGCTGATGCAGAGAAATACCATTTGAACATTCAATTTCACTTTACTGCTTTGTCCCTATTTAAGCCTTTATTTCAGCAGTAATGAATGCACACAGTAGTTGTTTTTTAGTATCTCTTTTCTTTAGCATAAAATTAAAACGCGCTCCTGCTGGAGTAGAACAAATATAAATTAAAAAATTAGGGAACAAAGACTCCTTTTGCATCTCACATCTCTAAATCCAAAACACTCTATTACAAGCCTCATTTACTTTAATAAAGGTGTTCTGTAGAATTTAGATATTCCTATGTTATAAATTACAAGAATCTTGAAAAAAATCTGAGCTATAATATGATATATAATGACCATAGGCTAGTCCAGAGTTTTTGTCAAGATTCATAAAACAAATTAAGAGGAACAAGTGTTTTAGTTTCATTCTCAAATTACTTCAAATTGACCACCACTGTCGCTTGGTGTTTCAAATCCAATTTTACCATATGCACAAATTGTTGAGTCAAACAAATGGGAAAATTTAAAAATAACCAAACTCAACAAAATCTCTCATCCTCAAGAAGGTACATTTTTAACCTTATGTGTTCTCTAGCTTGATTTCATCACAATCCTATTTCTATTAAATTCAAAGGTGACAACTTCCTCTCTTTATTTCAGTGGATTTTAGTATCATGTAATGTTTATAAATGCTGTCCAGAAATTTTCTGTGAAAGATCAGGAGTTGCAATAGTTGTAGTTCTTTCCAGTTATGCTATAATAGGAATCAGAAAGTAATTTCCTTGATTTCCCCCCACTATTTGTACTGAAATCTGTAGCTGCAAGGGCCACTTCTGACTGCATTATGAAACAAGATATAAAAATATTAAAAATACAAAATTTGCTCAAGAACATGTATTTACAGGCATCCTGAAACCTCTGAGAATTTTTTTCAAGAATTCCATGTTAAACATTTTGAGACTAATTTTTTTTGTTTTTAATTCAGTCAGTTCTTTCTGAGAAGGATTCTGGTAGAAAATCTGTATCTTCCCTGTCATTCCGCAGAACTTGTTCTTTGTTCTTGATCAAAGCTCAAAAAACCCTGATGCTCCTTTCTCCCACCAAAACAAACTGGATGTAAATTAGAGGGAAAAAACCACTAATCTATATAGATAGAACACAGTAATAATTTACCAAACTAGCAAACACTCAAAGATGAGATTGTTGGAGTACAAGAAGCTGAAAATTCACTTACAGATAATAGTCTTGTTATGTTTTTTATGTCACTAGCATATAGTTGTACTCTATATGCAAGGACATGGTCTTGTGTTTTGAATATTATTTATTGTGTGTTGTACTAGTCACAGTATTAAAGTTAGTTCTTCCTACCCTTTAGCAAGGACAGTTTAGAATCTGTCAAAACAAAACAAAACAAAACAAAAAAAACCAAACCAAACCAAACCAAAACAAAACAAAAAAAAACCACAACCAAAAAAACCCCCACCCCCTCCTCCCACAAAAAACCCCCAAACAAACAAACAAAACAAAAACAAAAACAAAAACACAAAACAAAACAAAAAAACACACAAAAAAACAAACAAACAAAAAAAACCAACCAAACCAAACAACCCAAAGACCCACCACCATTCTGACTATTCAGACTGAGATCTAGGAGTTACATATTTCTATGAGATTTATAAATGGTCACAAATGATAATGATTATTTCATGTCAAATTTTATCCTCTGGTGCAAGATATAAATTTAAGCATATTTTTCTCATGGGATCTAGGAATGTCAACAGGAACTTTAATATCTAATCTACCAATAAGTCTTGACCTGTTTCTGCTGTATCTTATGTCTGCAGTGGTCACTTAAAATTATCTATGTAACAGAATTTGTCCAAATAATTTTGTACCTTTCAGAAGAAGCAAAATGCTCTATGGAGGAAAGTTTAATTTTTTAATTTTTTTTTTTTTTTTTAATCCTGTAAAAGGCAGTTTAAAAGCTACTTTCTACATTCTTATTCAGTACAGACTGGCAATGTAATGTAACATGCTTCAATTCTCTCTTGGCTTCTTAAAAAAAGATGCTGTACATAGGTGACCTCTGTCAGCTATCAGTATGCTTTAAAAACCCTGAAGTGGAATGGAACTGCAGGTTTCTAGGTCTAGTCCAAAACTTCAGAATTTAATTCAACTGAATTAAAAGTGAAGAGTGGAAAGCAACAGGCTAGAACAGCTGTGCTACATGCAGGTAACATTGACATCATATGGTAACAGCTGAACAGAGAATAACAGACTACAAAGGATGGAAGGAAGTGCTTGATAGGCAAGGAAGAGGAATATTTGAAAGATTAACAAAGGTAATGGTGTTTGCAGTTTTGTTGAATGGAACTCAACAACTAGCACAAAATGGAAGGATTTAAGTCCATGGGTGGTTCAGGGTATGGCTAAACTGACTCAACTATTTTTACCACTTTATACTTTACACAGAAATGAATGCATGATTTCTGCAAGCTTCACCACTGGTGTAGTCAAAGTGATGCTGTATTAGAAAGGAAGGTGCTGAGCTAAACTGTGAACTCATTCCATTATGTGACTAGGATGAAACAGCATTCACTGAGGAGCATTAATGACTGAAAATTAGGAGTTTTCCAGAGCTCTGGGAGTACCATGCACAATTTTTGCTAAATGTTAATGGGATTTGGGACCTAACTGCATTAACGACCTCTGAAAATCCCTATCAAAGTGACTGAATTGCAAACAAAAATTACAATGTTTCTCATTTATCTCCACCATTGTGCAAGTAGACTGGAGGGTAGCCAGTATTGCAGCCATCATAAATGATGTGTTAGGGATGAACCTGAAAATTATAGACCAGTGAGCATGACTTTAGTAATAGGTAAATTAGCCAAAAACAATTTAAAGAGACTTGTAAAACACACCAATGAGCATAGTACAATAGAAATCAGCAAAGATTCTGTAAATGAAAATTGTACTGCTTAAGCCTCATTTTATTCAACAGAATTTAAATAATAATGGAAAAAGGATTGTTAAGTGTAATTTAGTTGGGCTTCTGAAAGGTTAGCTAGAAAATATCTGTCCCAAAGATGTTAGTACAAGGAGTGTTCTAAATGTGCTGATGTGAAAGAAAAGTTTTGAAAGTCAAAGTGTCTATCAAAATTAAGTCTTTTCAAATATAACAAATGTAACAGAAATCTATATTGGAAATAATATTATATTCTTATATAGGGAGGGGATGGGTCCCTATCCTTACATTTATGGTTGGTTTTGGTCAATCAGCTTTAAAACTGCATAAAGGTTTAAAGCACAGAAACGTGCAAACAGAATAACAGGCCTCATGATTGCCACTATTTTCATCATGCTGTAACATAAATTTTAAAAGGCAATTACTTTAAAACTGCAAGAAAATAAACAATTATCATTAGTAAAAGACTAATTACACTATATTTTTAGCTATTATTGCCAATTTCTGTCCTAGAAATTTGCTTGAGACAGTTCATGTCATTGATGCCAATATTTGCCAGGCACCTATGTCCAACCTCTTAACCTTTCACAGACAACAAAAAAGTTAGTTTTTCTATTGAATATTCTCTGTTAAATCTTAAAAAAAAAAAAAAGGGAGAAGGCTTGATAATTATTTCAGAGTTCTAGTTTTATAGACCATAAAGATTTCCAGGGCTTTTCTAAAAATTTGGTAGTGTAGATACTCAACTTTCTGTTCCTAGAAATGTTCCTTAACACTTCTTGGTTGACTAGTAGAGAAGTAGCCATTTTGACTGAGATCCAGGTTGATTATTAGGAAAAAAATCAAAATAAATAGATATATAGATAAGTAGAGTCAATCTGAATTAAACATTTGATTTGATACTTCCTTGTGTCATTTGTAATAATTCAAGCAAACATAAGGTGTTTGCAATATTGTTACCAAGTCAGGACAAAATGCTAAGCTTGTATTTTCCTGGTAACTGCTATAAACCAATATAAAATATATTAATTCAAGAGAAGGTAAGATTTAAATTTACAGCAAAAATGTCATTTACCACTATGTCATTCAGAATACAATTACAAGTCTGCCATTCACCTCTCATTGAATAACAATTACTCATTCATCACATGTATTTAGAAACAAGCTTGTCCTTTATGAATAGGCCCCAAATTGCAGCTCCTTCTAGCCATGCTAGCTCAGAAATGGCACAGTTACTTGAAAGCTCAATTTACCTAGGCCTAATTCTGAGTCCAGGTTAGGTCCTCTGAAGCGCAGTGTCGACATGCATTTGGGAATCTATGTTTAGCTGAAATCCTTGAAGTTTGTGAGTTTCATAATGAGCCACAGTTCTGAAACAGAAATGCCAGTCAGACATACCATAACTCTTTTCCTTCGGAGACAGAGCATAACAGATAGGTATCTTGAGTACACACGCATCTGGACCTGATGGTCTGCAGCTTAAGTGCAAGGAGGACTCATTACAGGACTGTGCCTCATACAGGAATGAATCTCAGTCCCTGGAAGAGCCGTAAAGACACAGAACTTCATTCGGTTGCCTAAAGATTGCTTACCAGGGGCCTCAGTGTGATGAAGACATTTCACAAAGGAAGCAGATATAACAATGAAGTGAGCAGAGACCTGCAGTTTTCTGAAGTAAGGAATGTACTCTATTAAATTTCATCTGGCACTAGATGGGATAAACAGGACTGTGTCTACTCTTCTGAATGGCCCTAGAAACCAGTACACAAGCAGCAGCAGGACTGTGACCATAATCACTTTCAGTACACGTTCTCAGCAGACTAAATACTCTTGAACAAATTACATAAAAGGCTTTTGTGAATTGGACTCTCCATTTTCAAAGCTAAGCACTTTTTTCTGTTTACAAAAGCTATTCATTTAATGCCAAGAGAAAAAGACACACACATTTATGTCATTTCATAATTTAGCATCTTCATTTGCCAGAGAAAATTATTTAAAAAAAAAAATTTAATTTCACAGTCTATTTTGCCCCCAAATAAATTTTTGAGCACAATATGACATACAAAACTAAATTCCTTTTGTCAGTGAAAAAACCTTTTCATATTGAAGACCAGAATCTTTCAAAGCATATCTTTCTTCCAACAGAAAAACTTTTAATTAACTGAGACATAATGATACATCACCTTACAGATGTAAAATATCCCATCTGTCAGAGTCATTTTTTTCTTCCCCTGATGTTGAAACCCAAGAACCCCCACACTGCTGGATGGCAAATATCTTAAGTTTCAACACAGCAGTTTCAGTGAAGGTGTAATTCTATTCTTGTACATCAAATCTGACATCTGTAACCTTTTTACTGTTTTTTTTCTATAAATTTTTGAATTTCAGTGCTTCTGATGAGTACATCTTGTAATTAGACCAGAAAAAAAATGTGACCCTTTATTTTTAAATTGTGTGTCAACACACTCTGCAGTCCAACAGACTTTTTGATCTTCAGAACACAGAATACTTCCACTTGTTTCATGAGAAAATCTTCAGTTCCCAAGTCCTTTAGTGCTGAGAGACATCATTTCTGTTTGCCACATACCAACTAGAACACATGGAGATAGCAGCATATAAAATAAATAATAAGACATCCTTATTTATTTATGACTTATCTTTATACACAGATGTTCAGATCTTTGTATACCTTTCCAGAAAAGTCTCTTACTGCACATACAGATTTTCATGACACACATACTCACAGCAATCATTGGTATGTTTTTATTAGAAAATTTTCTCTGAGTACTGTAGAACATTGGTTTCAGTTGGATATTGAAATGCTTTTTAAGTTGTGCAAAGAATTCAGAGTTGCATTTCAGCAGTATAAAGTTTAAAGAAGTTGGACTCTAAGAGGAAGTTAATCCATGATAACTTTCAGTCAAATAACCTTTGCAGTGTTTGAAAAAGGAAGCATTTGTTTAGTCCTACATAAGAAGAAATTACATTATAAAGTAAGAAATAAGTTTTGAGGATTGTTGATTCTATTGAGCTGTAAGACATTATTTATGTTAACTGCTTGACAGCCACCTGTTAGGAGTTCTTACTCAGGTACAGAGCAGTTAAAGATAAATAGGAGGCCTATTTTCAAGTACGTCTGCATTGGTTTAGTATTTTTATCTAGTAGAAGTTTTAAATTAGACTTATGCCATTCCTCTTGGAAGTTACTGCAAGTTATAGCAGTAGTTAAAAAAGTTAAGATTGAGCTACCTAGGACATTAGCAACCTAACTCATTAGGTTCCTTTTATATTCAGGGAAGAGATATAGACAAGGGTGGTATGTGTGTGTGAATGATTGAATGGTCTGGTTTAGATATGTGAACTGGTGAGATACACTACTGTAGTGGCTTCTTAAATATATTTGTTATATTTCCATTGACAATATTGAAGTCAGATGAATCCTAGACAAAACGTATTGCACCACAGCAGCATATTTTTCATAGTTTAGTACAGCATCAATATATCAAGAGCAGTATTTTATAGTATTTCAAATAATGTTTTGTAGGTGACATATAGTATTGTGTTTACAATCCTTTATAAAATTCTATGTGCTTGTTAAAAATACTATGGGCTTTTTCACAAGAGGAGGAGCATTATTCCTAATTTCTATATAGAGTAATTATAACTCACATTTTCCCTCCTGGACAATTAAAAGTTCTATGAAGGAAGATTTTTCCTTTATAACAAAACTAGGAAAAGAAAACAAAACATAAATGCATTTTCAATTAAATTTCTAAACTTTCAGTTAATCTCTCCATCCAAACCAACTATCATTTATGGAGATAATCTATCATAAATTTCATGCCATTGTTCTACTGATATTGTTTCTCTTCTAGACAGTTACCAACACTTGGAAGTTGCTCTGGCATTTGCTTCTTAAACTGGAAAAGAAAGTATATATTCTGGAGAAAACATGAAAGAGCTAGCATTCTTAAGTTGTAACAGGGGTCATATCCATCTTCTCAGAATGAAAAAGTAAATAATCTAAGTCCATAATGTCAAATAATTGGAGGAAAATATGCTCAGAAACTTCTATTTGCATTTTGCCTAACATTTTGGGACTTAAAGGCATCCCTAAAGCATCATCAAAATGGATATATACAAGCTAAATGATTGTTAAAGGGGTGATATTCAGTCCCTGGAAAAACATAAAAGATTTATCTGTGGTAAGAATTTTTGCAGACCTTGTAAGAACAGCCTCGTATGAAAAAGGCTACTTTGTGACTAGAAGATAAACAAAACAATGACTTTTAAACAGTGGGGGGAGAGTCTCTGTAATTTTTACTGAGTTGTTTTGCAAAAATGACATTAAATATATCAGTATAAAATCAACATTATCTAAATTAATACAAATATAAGGGAACAAAGAAAAAGATACTTTTGCTCTTCCATAGGTATAATTTTATCAGCACTTATTAGTAGGCTATAGCTTAAGAGATACAGACTCAAAGTAGATACATAAAAACAAAATAGATTGTTTGAGGGCTAAGGTGACGTGCTTTATCTAAGTTAGGAGTGTTAGAAAGAAGTGAAAAAAGATTCTTCAGCAGTGACATAAAAAAGTGTGTTTAGTTTGCCAACACATCTAACGAAAGGACAAAACATGCGGAAGATCCAGAAAGCACTTGAGCAACTTGGAGAATACATCTGCATGAAATAGAAACTTATTTTACTTTGGCTTGGACTTGAAAATTCCTGAACAGAATCTGCTCAAGTTTATGGCTGCCATATGGTTTTCCTGTGATAAATTGCTACAGTGAGTAAATAAATAAGAATACACAAAACAAATCATAGAATTAAGTCATGAAATTCCTAACAGAATATTTAGGATCTAAACTACTGTTGGCAGATCAGTGGTCAAGCATATTTAATTTTCAAGCTTGTGGAGGATGTTAGTATGGATCATTCTGATCAATTTACAATATGTTTAGTATGCAGCCTTTCTAGCATTCCAGTAAGGTACTCTGAGAGAAATCTTTTCCATTTCTATTCAGTACTTCTCTTTTGTGCAATTTGGATGCTTTAAAAATTACTAGAGATGGAATTTTTTTTTTTTTTTTTTGTCACCAAGAGGCTAAGAGATTAAGAAGTTCCAAATCTTGCTGAACATTTGAAGGGGAGAGAAAGGAAAAACCTCATCTCTTTTGGAAAACTCTCCGTTGGTGTTCCACAGCAAAGATTTAAAATTAGTCATCTATTCCAACTCCCTTGCATTCTTTTGCTGTGAAAGACATTTGGAGGAATGTGAGATTGAGACCAGGGCTAGCATGGAGTGGGAATGAGGAAACATGGACAAATCTTAAAAGCAGTACACAGCTCTACAAGCACAGGCATGACCAGGAGTTAATCACATCAATGTCTAGGTGCAGTGATGAATGATAATTAAT
This sequence comes from Formicarius rufipectus, assembly GCA_013399695.1. Classification (NCBI taxonomy): domain Eukaryota; kingdom Metazoa; phylum Chordata; class Aves; order Passeriformes; family Formicariidae; genus Formicarius; species Formicarius rufipectus. The sequence goes on along the minus strand of VXAU01000433.1, from coordinate 360,661 downwards.
CAGACTGATCCTGTGCTAGTCACTTGATGTGGTATTTTGGAGAATAGTGCCTAGAAAGATTATCAACTGCAGTATGTAGGGGGGAACACAGCAGAGGGGAATGACACATTTTTCCCCCTAAATATACTTGATTGATGCAGAAATGTGTGGCTCTGGTGCCAATATAAAAGCAGAAATGAGAAAAGCAGCAAATAATCTTGTTCACTTTGTGCAGTTATGCAGCTTTGGTGGTAACAGTTAGAAATTGTTGGATCCCTGCTTCTGGTGGTTTTTTTTAAAATGCTTCTGTTAAGATGATTCAGATGTTTCTGAAAATAAGATTAGGGTAAGAATCACTTTGTCAATATAAAAGCACTTACATTTTTAAGTGAAACCTTGTGTCTGTATGTGGGAGAATGAACATGAAGTTTGGGGATTATATCAGGTGATAATCAGAGAAGTTACTCTATTTCTGTGAATGCAGACTTTAATTTCCACCTAATTACTGGATATATGACGTTCTTTTTCAAGTTATTTATTATACTCCAGAACTCATGTAAAATGATATAGTATCATTTAATAAGAACACTATGACTGCAATATCAAAGTGCTAGAGATTTAAGGAAGTGTCCAAATTTCCTGGCCTCCATAAGTTTCATTTAACTGAGTGTATTTAAATTACAGAATTATCTTTAATAATATGACAATGTACTAAATAGTTCTTATGAAAGACTTGTAAGAAGTAGTGTAAACTCAAAGCCATATGAAAAGTATTGTTATTTTCCTGTCCTTTTTGATTTGATAATTTATTTACTGCTTAATAGAAAAATAAAAGTCTTCCAAATGAAAATCAGAACATTTTTAAAGTGCCTATTTGTTTTGAACTAAAATTAAAATCCAAAGATTTACCCCCTCTGAAAAAAAACCAATCATCTATATATCTGCAGAAGGTATTGTTTAATGGCGGTCAGTCTAGCACTCTTCAATACTGATAAGACTTTACTCAATACTGAACATGATTTATATTAGTCTAAGGAAAGCCAATATAATTTGATGCAAAATCAAAGTCAAAATGAAAACTTTCAATATGATCAAAACCAAGAGGACAAGCAAAGAAGTACAGCTAGACACTTGCTTAATAGGAAATAAAAATGCTCTCCATTGCTAAACATTTACTGCTTCTGTGGTCACCTTCCAACAATATATTAAATCCATAAGTACTAATTTTCTCAATGACTTTCCAAAAGTATCTCAAATTGAAATACTGTTGCATTTTTATGTTTATGTATGTACTTTTTGGTTTCAGTTATTTCAAGTGTCTATTTATTACTGAGGGCACCTTAGAAGTATTAGAATATCTTCCACTGCCTCTTTTGTTTTTGTATTTTACTTTTATGACAGCATAGGAATAGGTTACATAAAGCTGAGGGCCTTCAAAAAAATTATTAAACTTTTATCATTGAAATACACATCGGAAACATTGGTATAAATCTAATAAAAATGAAAGTATAAAATCTAGGATATAATAGAAATATAGGCCACTTTTTCTAACCTGACAGCTAGAAAGTACTTAAACATGGAATTAACTAACTCAGAGCAACCTAGAATAGATCTGATTAGAAAAATAGCAATAGATTTGCTTCCTTGTCTAAACTTTTATACAGTCGATCCTCCTACTAGGTCTGACATAAACAGAAGAGTAGTCAAAAATTACTAATTTCTGTTAGCCTATGGCATCCTTGTACTATAAAGACAACAGAAATACTCTCCTATGTTAAAGGCACAGGAAATAGAGAGAGTAATTAACCTGAGGAGCAGTTAAGCATGATAACAACTTGATTTTACCATTTTCTTCTTCAAGGGAACTGGATACACAAAGGTGTCCTTCTATGCAGTATTTTCTCTAGAAAAAACTTTCCTTCATCTCGCTTTCTGTATTCTTCGTATCTTTCACTTGTGAAGAGTTTTTACCATCCCTGTGCTGCTCCTTGCTGCCACCTCCTATATAAACAGCTGCTGGATCACATTCTTCACTAAAAAATCTGTACAATTATACAGGTTAGAAAAATGAGAGCAAATAGTATCAATGTCCCTGTTTCCTTCCTGGTCCTTGCCAGCAGTTTCTCCCTACAAAGGGAGAAACCTCCATCATTAGAGTAGGTGAGATTGGCCAAGGCCAACAAGAACTACCTACTGGGAGTTAACCTTTTCTCAGCATGTATACAGGAAACAAACACAAGTTATTGGCAACCTCATCAGCTGTGAATTCAGAACAAAAGATAGTAGTAGTAGACAGATTTTAAGGCTTATCAATCTATGAGAGCATTATGGGAACAGAGTTTGACTGGCAATGCAAAGGGAGAAGGAGTTTGTTACCCACTTGGCAAATCTCAAAATAATTAACTGCATTTCAGTATGCCTCATTAGGATTAAAGCTATTTTTTAATCTTTGTCAAAGAAAATCTATAGGCCTGGTATTGAATATTCAGGTCACTTATATTATGTATATCTCTTTCCAGTAAAGTATCCATCACCAGCATCATTTAGCCTCAGCAGAGAAATCTGAGTTCATTTTCTCATGAATATTATACTCCCCTAGCATATAAGAAAGTTATCGGAGTTAAACATGTAAAACCAAAGCATTTTCTTTGTTAATTTTCAAAACTGGCAGTTACTCAAGGGTTGTAAATTCAAATAAACATAGAGATATTGAATCTTACTGCTTTCAAGAAGTGTGCCAGCCATCCTCTCTTCACTGATGGCTGTGTACAAACTGAATATTGTCTATTTATAGCATTTACCAGCCTAGCTGAATCAGTTTTCACTAGAAGAATTGCAAAACTGTGTAGGTGCAGTTTGACAGAAGTATAGCTGATGTAATTCCAAGAACTTAAATCAGTAGTATCCGTCTAAGCATTTTTATAACAATACCTCTGTGATTATGTTAAAGAGGGCAGGGAGTGTGTTGATTTTAGCAGCAACACCACCAACTGTAATGACAATGTTAATTTCTTCCTAAGACCAGTTTGATGAGAATGCAGCAAACTGCTGATATCTTATGCCATAAAATAAAATTCTGTTAAAGAAACTATTCAAAGGTGGGGCGAAAAAGGCACAGGAAGAAAGGGAGAAAAAGAAAAAAAAAAGAAAAATAATATTGTATTGTAAAAGTTTAGGCAAAATATCTCAGATTATCAGGAAAGAAAATTACAGTTATTTAAAATAATTTTAAAACAATAATACTCTTAAGGAAATTTGCTAATAAAGAAATTGAAGCAGCTGATGGACAGTCTTAAAGTCCATGTCTGAAGCGGCACTAACATGATAAGAACTCTTATCTCAGAAAAATTCCAGTTCAGAGATGCCTACTTTCTCTTATAGTGTCTGCTACAGATGAAGCACGTATCTATTCCACAGTCGCCTTGACTTTGACAGAACAGTGCTCATCAAAGAAACAGCCACGTGTTTAGGGGCCAGGATGTGCAAGTACTGCTACCTGAGCTGTCAGGAGGCATCATCCAGTGGAGGGCAGGGCCAGTCAGTCAGCTGAACCTCTGGTTTTCATTTCATTTTAAAACAGTGGGTTTCAAAGGTGAAGGAGAAGTAAAGGATTGGGACTTTTCACAAGGGCATGTAGTGAGAGGAAAAGGGCAATGGTTTTAAACTGAGAGGAAGTAGGTTTAGATTAGATATTAGAAAGAATATATTTACTGTGAGGTTGGTGAGGCACTGGAACAAGTAGGCCAAAGAAGTTGCAGCTACCTCAGCCCTAAAGTGTTCAAGGCCAGGTTGAATGGGGGTCTGAGCAACCTGGTCTAGTAAGCATGGCAGGGAGGGTTGGAACTCAATGACCTTTAAGGTACCTTCCAACCCAAATCATTCTGCCTTTCTATGATTTAACTTGTATAGCCATCAAACAGGTCGCCAGCACAGGACTCCTAGCTACAGGAAGACTACACTAGGATAAGGCTGAGCCCAAGTCACAGCTGTAGTGGATGGGAGGTGAAGAACTCATGTTTTGTGTCTGTACTACAGGTGTCCTCTCACCTCCACCAATCCTACCCCTAACAGTTAGTGGCCCACAATCATCATGCTGATTCAGGGAGGGAGGCATCCAATTTCAATAGGGAGAGCACTTTCTTTTCCAGCTCAAACTGTGCCTTCACCTCAGAGATGTAGTTCATTTCTGTAACATTGGAAATTGTTTTGTGCTCTCCATGGCTGAGCAAGCTCTACAGAATAGGTCTTCTGCATCACAGGAGATTGTTGTGATATTTGAACAATTACCTGATAGCAACATTGCCTCTAACCCCTAAATGAAGTGCCAAAGGTGCAGCTCTGGGTGGATTTTCAGCCAGACTCCCAGCACTGCTGATCTCCAGGTTAGGTCTGAAATCAGAATTGCAGCTCCTTTCACTTCACCTTGAGGTACCTGACTCCTCCTATACAGTTGAAAAAATCTGAGATCATTTTGCAGTCTTCAGCTGGAGTCAAGTCTCTATAGATTTTTGGAGTATAAGACCTTTATCGAACCATCCCTATCTAGACCTAGACAACAGAATTATCTGAAAATACGGCATCCAAAAATTATTCTGCAATGAGAATTGCTCCATTTATGATTTTGCTTGTATCTTTCAAATATATGCCTTTGAGCAGGACTTCCAGCATTCAGAGATGATAACGAGGTAATGAAAAATTACTGGTTTTGATGTCTGTTTGGCTAGCAGCCACTAACAGTGGTTAGGATCAAAAGAATGACAGAAGTCCTTTATAACATATCATTTACTAATGGGAAGATCCCAGACCTGAATAAGTCCTTTCAACATAAGTCCTTTCAAGAGAAGGATATACGGGTGGAAAATACCACAGAGGTACACTCAGAGTATACAAAATATGTATTTCACATGAGTACCTTAGGTATCTCTTTGATTTTTTGGGTCAACCAGTGCTCAGTTTAGTTATAAAAGATGAAATCAAGTAGTGAGACTGTTGGAAAAGATTGAAATAGAATAAGTAGTCTGTTCAGGGCAATAAGTAAAGGATGTCTAGTTTTAGAAGTTATTCGCTAGAAACAGTGTTGCAATGCTTCCAAGAGATAATCTTTCTCTCTTCTGCTTTTTTTGGTGTGATACAGACACTTTCAGATGGCAGATATTAAACTAGAAGCAGCTGTATCCTCTCCACAAAATATTTTATTACTGACAACACATATATCTGTTGCCTGTCCTTAAACAGACAACTTCATGCCACACAGCATGCAGAGACTTGGGGTATATAATATAGACCCCAAAAAAAAAAAGAATACCTGTCTGTCAAAACCACTGTGAATTATGTTCTTGTTTCATCCTGTTCCATAACTAGTTATTTACACAGGCAGGCACTGAAACAGAAGACATATAGCATTTAGCTTTGGTGAGGTAGGACATTTCCCAGATAATGTGTGCTCACACCCTGCTCACATTGCAGCTTTGACCTCCAGAAGAGACTGTGCCTTGTCCTTCCTATCCCTTGTCATAGACCAGGATTTTCCTCTCTTAGATATTTTCCATAAGCTGTTGCTTTCTCACACTCAAGAGTTTAAATTTGCAACCAATTTAATATTGTTTTTTCCAAAGGTCAATTAAGGGTGTTCTCTTTTGATAGCCAGAGTATGTACAAATCTCAGAATTTCTCATGAAGAATGGATTTATTTTTTTTTTTTTAAAAAAGAGAAGGCTGGCTATAGAAAGCATTTAAAAAATAAAATAGTGCAAGAAATCAAAACAACTTTTAATTTGCTATAACAGACATATTCACAATTTTACCATTTTGTCTCCTGAACATTGTACAGATACATTTGCTCATTTTCAATGGTGTGTTATTCTTTTAGCACGACTAACACTCTGTACACAAACAGCAAATTTTATCTTCAGTATAATGGCCAAGTTATGCCATCAACAATTTAACCCAGTGTAAAGTAACACGTTAATCTTGGAATTTTGTCCAAAATTCAGGAGACACTACCATTTATGCAAATGTATATATATGTACAATTTACACATGAGTATACAGACACACACACACACACACAAATATGACCAGTCATTAAGCTCCAATCTGAGTGGAGAAGTACAACAAGCCTCCACTGAATTGGAGATGATACTTCTATGGAGCACCATCAGATATTGTTTCCTGGTTTACATAGCATACGACTAGGAGTGGACTACTTCCCTCATGTAACCCACAGTGATTGCAAGACATACTCAATTCAAATCCATTTTAACAGATGAGAGAAGTCAGCAGCTCAATTCTTCATGTTTCCTTTTTGTCATTTTTGTACAGACTAAATTTAACATTGTTTAGTGGTTGGATCAATTTACTGGAAGAAGAGATTTTGCCATTCTTTCCCACAGTGGCTTTCAGGGAGACTGAAAATTGAACACATTTTGCCTCCTAAATTCCAAATGATTCCCACTCTGACCAATTACAGATGCATTTCATCATGCCTAATTTTCACTTGTCCAAAAGTTAGATGTCTTAGTATTAGCCATCTGACACAGTCCTTATATTCTGTGTGCAGAAATGTGTGAATTTCAGGAGAATGATTAATCTCATCCTAACACAGGTATAAAAAATTGAAGAAATGATTCAGTTGAAAAACTTCCTGTTTCTTTCCATTAACTCAGATGATTAGCTGAGATTTAAGCATTGAAGAACTTTTGAACATTTGAATTCACCTGGATGAATTCCAACTATGCTTTTTGTTGTGTTTTGTTTGGCTGATTTCTTTTCCGCACAGGCAGTCCCAAAACATAAGCATGAGGTTTTCAGCATGAAAACAGACGTCAAAATCTAAACGTCACTTTGAATACTGAGATAGAAATACTGAAAAATAAGAGATGTGTCATAAGTGATTTTACAGAAAAAAATAGGAACACCAAAAACTGTCGATAGAGACTTCTGAATTGGAATTTCAAAAGTATTTTCTCTTTTGCTGTTGAAGAGAGGTGCAGGCTTGACCTACTTTTCATACAAATTTCTGCCTCTATATATAATTTACAAAAGTGTGTATTTGTCTTCTTCATTATTCAGAAGAAAAAGTTCAGGTCTTCCTGTGAAAAAATGCATTAGACATACGGTTTAACAACAATTGCATTTGTACCAAATATTTTATGATTTGTCTCATGACTGAAAAAGTTGTAAATGGAGAAGTTAGAAGGTCATTTGTCAAATGTGCTGAGTGACAGAAATGCTGACTAGAGGGAATCAATGGACTTTGGAAGCACTATACTTGAGGCTGTAGATGTGAACTAATAAGCACAGAAGAAAAATCAGTTATTTACAGTTCTACTGTATTATAAAAGCACACATATCAGAAACACTCAACAGACCGTTTCTTCAGTTGCATTATAACATTTGAAATTTTCCAAAATTATCAAAACTCAAATACCAAAGTGTATGGAGCCTCATAAGCAATGATTGTTAGACATCTTTGCAAAGATAATGATTTCCACATTTTTCCTGTCCTTCTCTCTAATCAACTTGTTGCCCAGAGTTCTGACCCCACTGACAGAGCCCAAAGACAAAGTTCTCCTTCACATTCTCACTTTAGCCCCTGTTGCATAACACAAGAAAAGGTGATATCCTACTTGAGAAAAAATTATAAAAGAATTTTATGTAGTTATAATGTGTGAAATAACTTTTAAACAGACAATATCCATACATGAGGAAATGGGAATTTGATGATTTCCCATGCTGGAGTGATGGGGTTGAAGCTATAAATTATTTCTTTACTCCATATTTTGCCTTACTAAGTCACAAAGGGAAAATGAAATCACCAGTGGCAAATAAAAATTACTGCTTTGCAAAAAAAAATAAAGAAGAAATTATTTCTTGGTGGAAATACTAAGTTTAGTTTTAAGTTTTTTCCAATATCTCCATATATTTACAATAGTACAAGATATCAAATTTAGAAATACTGAGTTAGGAATTTGCCTGCAATTCTCATGATGTAAGTCTTCCTGTTATAGATAGCTTGAGGCACAAAATACAAGATCTATTGTTCCAAAATCAAAATTTAAATGACTGAAAGTGCAAAGCAAGAGTTGACAGCTCTTTCTCTTGCAAATGTTGAAAATAAATTTATTTTTTTTCTCCTTTTTTTTTTTTCCCCTCCCTGATGGAAATTGGAGTTAAATGTCATTGGTGGATTCCCAATAACAATGGAGGCTAATACTTCTTTGCACTTATATTCATTATGGTTTTAGAGTCTACTTAACTTACCTTAATAGAATTTTTTTTAAAATTGCATTAAAAAGGAAAAGAGACCACAGTCACAGGCGGAAGCAAAGGCAAAACAATGCAAGACAAATTTCTGTGCTATAGCTGTATCATAAGAATTTGTTTATCATTCTGTCTTGCAGGTTTTGGTTCATTCTCCTGTGGTCACTATTTTATATCATATTTTAAAACTATTGTCTGTAACAATTAGTTTCATAAAAAGCTTTTTGAACCATGTCAGAGAAGGAATAATTTTCATTGTAATGTTGCATAAATTTATCAAATGTAAACATTAATATAGCTATGCCCATGAAACATATTTTAAGGACCTCCATGAAAAAAATCTGTCTTTTTATATGAATTTGTTTTAAGTAAAAGACTTAAGTTTGTCTAAAAGTAAATAAGAACTACTTACTCCTAACCTAAACATGAGTGCCTTTACTAGTCTTTACATGAATGTGAAAAAAAGACCCATAAATAACTTATGAGTAATTGTTTATATGTGTCTGTTGGACTTGGTTTTTACACAAGGGTCAGGATCCTTTGCTTTAGAGCAACAGTGTACTTAATAGAGACCAGATTTCACACACACAGCTGTAATGAAAATAGAGTCAAATAAGTTAAAAACTCTAAGACCACTCCTAAACATCAGTAGAACTGGAAAGTATGGAGTAGTTATTGTATTTGAACTACAAAAACTTAGTGGTATGGACCTCTCTAAAACTATGTGAAGGTTAACAGGCACTGAAAAGAAACGGACAAGTTGCATCAGTAAGTCAATTTGACCTTAAATTTCTATTTATGTATAATCCTCTTGCAGAAATGCTTTCTTATTTGAAGTTGGCATGTTTTTCAAGGGACAATCAGTAAAGTTGCCTTGCAACCCTCACCCTTCTCTGGAGAACAAAACAGTCCATCCAGTTTCACAGATATGCCACCTCATTCCTGGACTGAAATGTCAGATCTTTAGGGGCATCATACTCCATAGTCTGAGGCAAACAGTAATATAAATTTAGATCAAGTCAACGGGAAAAGCTTCCTGTCACAGTACACTCAGTTGAAGGGAAGTGATAGAAAACCCATTGATAAATAGATTAAAAAAACAGCTTTATAACATTTGATAAGTGCAAATGGCTCAGTAGAAAACAAACCCTTTGTAATTAATAAATTCTCTCTCCATCTCTATATTGTCTGAAGACATTTCTTGCACAATTTTGTAGTAACTGATTATGGAATAGATCCAAGACAGATTACAGAAAAGACTCAAATCCAAGTCCTTAGGCAGCCTGTGTTACATCAATTAAGACACTACTGTTCTTGAGATGGAAATACCAATGGAATTTAAATGTAATCCAATGCTTGTTTAAAATATTTGCTTTATGCAATACTAGAATTTAGTAAAATATATTTTTCTGTGTCGAAGATTGTAATAAAACAAATACAAAATATAATCCTACTCTCCCACTATGAGGACAAGCAGCCAAAATTACAGAAAGTAGTTTCAATGCAGAGTGGGAAGGAACACTGAAGGATCATTTACTCTGTATCCTTACAAATTTTTAACTTTACTGCAACTTCTTCACTATGCGGGTGGTGGGACACTGAAACAGCTTGCCCAGAGAAGTTGTCACCACTCCCTCCCTTGGAAGTATTCAAGGCCAGTCTGGACAGGCCTTTAAGCAATCTGGTCTAGTAGAAGGTGTTCCTGTCTGTGACAAGTCCATTCCAACCGAAACGTTTAGATAAATATGTCTAGAAGACACTATGTTTGGTTAAAGACCAGAACTATTCCTATTTCAAGAAGAGATCTTTGAATACTGGTCTTTGTTTTATCCATTTCTTTTAACTGACACTTTGATGAAAGGGCTAAGACTATTCCTTCTGCCAAATGTTATGGTCTATTTAAAGAAGACCAGCCATGAAAATCAGACTGGATACCAAGATGCTGACTTTTAAGAAGCAGTAATGTGAAAACTAAATTGTTTTCCAGTAGGATTGCAATATCTCTAATGCTTCCTTGCCTGGCTCCAAATAATTCTTCACACATATCCTGAAAAAAAAAAAAAAAAGAAAAAGTGTGTTCGAATCATGTGAATATAACTAGATTCTCGATCATGTGAAATATTACTGTCATAGCAAAACTATAGATAGTATTTGTAGCTTTCCATAAACTTTTATTCCCTAGGAACTAAACTTATGCTTTAAAATTGTCTTTATTTTAAAACAAACAAAAATGACACCCAGTAGTTGAAACATAAAACTGACTGTTTTAACAAGAAAACACCTTAGTTTAACTATCAAGATCTCAAATTAATAGGTCTTTTTATTAGAGGAAAAATTACTCCTGTTCCTCAACATTTTTAAAACATATGTTTGAATGAAACTCTTTAGTCAGGGTATTATGTAGGAGATCTCTCTTTAAAAAATGTAAAAGAGGCCATCAAAGGTAGTCTAATTTTACATAATAAGACCTGTAGACACTCACAGCCACATTATTACTTTCCTCCACAGATTCATTCCTCAGCATTTCTGCTTCCCATCATCAGCATTCCAATCTGCAGGCCTGCAGCTGCAACCACACACACAGGCACACACCGTGGTGTGGAGGAGCTGATTGTATAGCCTGAAGTGTATGAATAAAGGTTTATTACAAAGAAAATGCATAAGGGTCTCCTACAGTGTCACTCCCCTCAAGCAAGCAAAGCGGGAAATTGATCATGATTCTGAAAAGTAATTAAGTTTGAAAGGAAAAGTAAATCCTATTTATCTAAAGCAGGCTCTGGTTCAACGAAAGGGAGCATCTCAAGCCCTAAAAATGCTGTCCTGAGGAAAAATTTACAAAATAAAGCAGTTATGAAGGGGGAGACAAAATAGACCTAAATAGAAGGCATGTAAATTCATGTTATACAAACAAGGCTTTAAGTTAAATACACCAGACATCCTCATATTTGTACAATAAGAAAACGTAAAGTCTACAGCGCTGACAGAAATATTTTGTGACAAGTATTTGATGACTATGAAAGATCAGTAGCTCACTCACCATAGTGAAATATGTGAACATAGCCAGTAATCTTTAAAAAAAAACAAAACAACAACAACACAATTAAAATACAATAGTGAGTTTATAACTTAAAAGGATAGTATGCTCTAAATATTGCACTTCTCAACTGTAAATGCTCTGGCAGTAGACACTCAGAACATTTCATTTCTGCTCTTGTGAATAGCACTGTTTTGGCTTTTTCTGTTCTTAGAAAATATCACAGAAAAATATCTAATAGATAAAATATTGTTGAGGGGAATATGTGATTCCTTACCTGTAAAAATACGCCTTAATTTCATGTAATGTAACTGAAATCTGATCTTCACTTTATTCAGTGGCTGCAAGGAATAGCGGCCCAGTTTTTATTTATAGCACAGCTCAGCTTACAAGTTGTCTCACAACTAGATCTTCTAAAACCTTTTATACAACTTGCAGTTTTCAAGTATTAAAATACAAGCTTATCAAGTGAATACAAAGCTCTAAAACACTTTTATAAGTCAGTCTAAAGAGAAATCAAGAAACCAAAGCCTATAGGTAGTTATCTCCTTATGAGGTCATACAGTATGTTAAAAGACAAGCAAATTGAAATCTATTCAGTAGGTTTGCCACCATCTAGAAGACAGCAACACCTGAAGTAGCCAATACCAGCCACTAGAGAAGAGGGAAGTAACAGCAGCTCTTAAGAGGGCATCCGGCCAATGTCATAGGGTGCTGCTCTCCCACTGTACAGCAATTGTCTTGCAACATGACTCATGCAGTTCTGAAGTTATCTAATAAAGATATGATTCAGGGCAGTGTGATAGGAATCATGATTGATTTCACATGCACAGGTTTCTGACATGTACAAATGGAGAGGACTATTTTGTAGATAATTATTTGATACCTAGAGAAAACTAAAGACATAATTCATAACAAAAGGCATTTTTCTTTGTAGGAGACAATATTTTACATTATGTAAAAGCTGTGTAGAAAACAATATTTAACGTCTAATAAACTTTAATTAAATAAAATGTTAACTCTGAACTAGAGAAATAATGAATGTATAAATGTTGCCTATTAGTTGTTCTCAAAACTATTATTTTCCATCATATTTTTATGACTATTAAGTTCCTTGGATTTAAATTAATTTACCAAGAAAACATTTTCAATTTATGACTTGAAAGATTTTGGTACTGAAATATCAGATAGTTTTTCTGATTTTCGGGAATCTATTTGGAAATGTCCATCAAATCACCTTACAGAAACCATATCACTTTATCTGATCACATGCAAGAAAATTAAGTAACGCAATTCAACTGTCACATTGAAAACTGAAAAAATTAAGATGTGAATTTTTTGTTGTTGTTTCTTCTTTAATAATTGTATGTTTAGAAACTACTGATGTTTTTAAGGAAGTCATGAACTTTTGATGGACAATTCACAATCATAAATATCAATGGATATATTTGACAGACATTACAAAATGCAGATTCAACACTGTCTTAGAACAAGACAAAACACAACTTTATCTTCTTCCATGCTTATGAATGAGTATTCTACTTGGCAGTCAATACTAGAAATGAGGACAATTTTTCATATGGAACCTTTCCATTCCCAGCCTTCCTTCACTCTGTCCTTCATAAGCAATTGTAACAAAGTACCAGGAAACTTCAGATGAACAAATTTTCAAAAAATTTAATTATTTATTGTCAACTTTTAAAATAATTTTAGCAACAATTCGAATAATTGGATATTTACCTTTTTGTCAGATATAACATATTAGATTAATTTTTAATTAATTATATTTTGAAACTCACTTTAATTTTAATTAGGTTTTGGATCAAATGGAGGTTCTNTTGTTTGTTTGTTTGTTTGTTTGTTTGTTTGTTTGTTTTTTCCAGAAGAGTAGAAGAAGGCAAAGGAACCCAAACCAGAATTTGTTCTCTCAACACTATACCTCACTGTGTCAGTCTCCACCCCAGTCCTGTAGTCTTCTGGGTATATGTACATCTCTAACTAGAACCATCAGTACTGGAAACTGTTGCAAATTCTTCTTGAATAAGTTCTAGTTGTCTTTTCTTTCACCTAGCAGCTTCATTTATGTCTTAATAACTACTGTCAGTCAACCAGCATGAACAGAATAGTAAGATTAACTTCAGTGAATGGGAAAAAAATGGCATGCTAAGAATGAATTTTACAGATTTCAGAAGTCACACAGCCACTGGTATAACTGCAGAATGTGAAATAATAGCTTAGTTACTCCACAGAGCCACCTTTCTAGCTTTTATTCCAAACTGTCAGTATCCATTACAGCTTCAATTTGTTTATTACCATACCTTTTTTTCTTTCTGCCTGTAATCATTTATAAAGAAAAGCAAACATCTATTGCATTTACCACTGCTGCTGAGGTTTGAATGAAACTGTTTTTCATAGATATTAGCTAAGCTTATCCCCTTACCATGTAGAGTTATACTATGAATCACATCTACATTTAGACACTGACCAACATGTATGCTCATATATCTTGCCCTAAATTAATTAAATTGTTATAAAATTACATATACTAGCTATGTTCTCATACAGTTTAAACCAATTCTACACTTATTCCTCTCTGAAAGTGCAATGTCAGATTAAGTTAAATCACCTTACATTTTAAGCAAATGTTTTGTAACCTACAGGGTAGTTTAAGAAATTGTGTTCCACACTATTCATTTCCATTAATCTGTTCAACTACTTTACCTAAGTGATTCTATTTTAATGATTTCTCTTTAAATCTAATTTCATTTAATGTTTTCCAAAGGTTTTCTCTCTCTCCTTCTCTCTCTTTATATTCAGAAAATGTAGTTGTTTTCTGTTAGTTTGCTACTGGCTAAACTATAGGCCCTATCCACATCTGTCTTTATTACCGGCATCCCTGTCTATAATATTGGCAGTTGTACACGTGAAGAATTTTGCAATGCCCAACAGGAGGAAATTGTCCACTCTGATAACCTGAGGCTTCTTGATGAGAGTGGAGACATTCAGGAATGCATTGCTGTCTGTGACTGCAATGGCTCTCAACCAAACCAAGGAATGAACTATCATTAGCAAGACTTGATGAAGCGAAACCCACAAACTGCACCATTTCTGTATCTACGACTGTCTAGAGTGAAAGAAGCCTAAGGACTTCTAAATATCATAGCCATCATTTTATCCACCAGTTTTCTCAGAGTTAAGGAAAAGCAGAAGAGATAACATTACCTCTCAAGTATGTCAGATTGTCCTTGTTTTAGTAGCCAGGATCAGTTTGTCACCGTGTGGGTGTGTATTCTAAACCCTCTATGTCATTTTTTTCCCACGAACTGCTCACAGTGGCCCATTTGCAGCAGCTTAAGGCGCATCCAACCCCTCAGGCCAAAGCCTGGGTGTATAGGAACCTCTGTGAGATAAAGAAGTTTTCCTGCTTCCACACCCACCTGAGGGGTCATGTCTGCTAATGGGCCATCAAGGAGGCCAAAAATATGCCATTGTTCACCTCACAGAGTAAATCACCCATTGTGAAAGTCTCTGCCCTGGGGGAGAGACTGGGCATTCCCATCTGAGCCCAAGTGAATATATGCCTGGGGTTTTAGGACTGAGGGCTCCCTTCAGTTCCAGAGGAGGACCAGAGCCTCGACCAGACTGAGACAGCCACAAGACTGCAACCATCATTTTCACCACAGGTTACTTGTTTTCTTTTTACTTTGAACTTGGGGTGGGGGGCACGTGGTGCTCAGCACAGAGGTTGGTGACCTCCACTCTGCTTGTGCTGTGCTGGGCTGTACATCTCGTGTTTTTGTGGCACAAACGAATTTTCCTTCTGTATCAGTGTATTTTGTGATTTTTTATTAAATTGTTATTCTGACTTGCAATCTCGTTCTGAGTTGGATTCATTTCTCCTACTGGTTTAACTCTAAACCAGCACACAGATTTTAGTCAAGGCACTGACATAGTTACTACCTTAAAAGAAGGTAATACAAGTCCTGAAGAAACAGTTATGCAATACAGTGAAAACTTATCAGATTGGTTTTTGTCTGTAACCATTGAAATATTCACTTCCTCACAACTAATACTTTTTTCTTATGCTCTCCTCTGAACATCCATATATTTTAAAGGAGCTTTGGGGATGGAGACTTAGGTCCCCAGGGCATCATCCAGGGGAATTTGGACAAGCCAGAATAATCACGGTTTTGGATTTCTTGATGCACTTTGTGCTAGTGAGGATTTTAATTAAACTTGGTGGCAGATAGTATGAAGCAGCTGAGCCCCATAGCTATTGTGTATGAAGAAAAAGCATTGAAGGAGTAGATGGATAATTATATTGAAATCAGGACACTTTTCAGGCTCCCATGTAATTATCTAAGCCACCAAAATAGTCCTCAAAACCAGGAAATCCTTGTAATTTTGACACATTTATATATTTTTAAAGCTTTAATACCAAGCTAGGACAATAGTATATGTACATAGTATAATTTCAACCACATATTTATCCCACAAACCATTTCTTAAAATACAAAACAGCCTCATCTTACTCTGCATCCATAAGTATCTAAAAGCCAACCCCACCCCTCATCAGCATAACATGCGCTGATTTTCTAAAGCTGATCATCCATTTTCTGGAAAATGAAGTGAAAAAGAAAGGTGAGAGGTGAAGACTTACACAAAAAACTTCTTGTTGCTCTCAAAAAGAAAAGGAAATAATATTATGACCTCTTTTGTCATCATTGTGTCATGCTTTCATAAAAATCTAAGACGAGTAAAGAACCAGCTGTGACACTAGATAGGTGCCACAGAAATCTGTAAACATGGTAAATAAGTTGATATGTTCTTCAATTAATGTAAATACTGGTTGCTTTGGGAGTATTCTACTTAGGCAAAGTGCAGTAACTTCTGAACTTCAGTTAGTACTGGCTCCTAAAATGAAAACCCTTCTATCAAGTTCAGATTACAATTTCTGTCAAGTATGATAATTACGATCTCATCACCTGCAACTCTTTGCCTTAAAAAAAAATCACAAAACAAAACCAATCGAAACAAAAAACCACAATGAAGGTCTTCTAAAAGATTTGACTTGTTCCCTTCCTTATACAAAAGTGCCTTTGAACTAATGAAAACACTTACTCATAGATTCTAGATGGCTTCAGTGTAGCTGAGGTAGACAGGTATAATATACATTTAACACCAGATCACCCCACTCAGCATCATTTGTGGACTGACCATGGTGGTAACGTGGACAACACTCATCTGCGGAACTCTGCAATTGTTTATATTCCTGCTTGTCCCTCTGCAAAACATCCAAACATCGTTGCCACCACTGTGAACACCACTATTTAGTGCATCCAGCCTGTACTCATGCAGCCGGAACCAAAGACTTGCAGCCTTTTATGATGCAGTGTCATCAGCTTTTTCTCTTTACAGTTGGATCCTACTGGCCTCAGTAGGATCACTACAGTCCTTTCACAAAACAGAAAAGAGGCAGGAGAAGGCAGTGTTTCACACATCCAATCTCACTGCTCTACTTTGCCCTGCTTCATATTTCTTTCCTCCTTCTTCAAATCAATGATTTCAAACAAAATTAACTGAAGAAAATATATAGAGCGTGATGTTAAGGTTCTATACGGGGAGGGTCATCTGCCTCAAGGACAGCTGAGGGGTTCGCAAAGGAAGAACGAAGTGGAGACACCTGAGAAAGGTGAGGGTGAGCATTTATTAAGCCCACAGCACTCCCTTTTATAGGAGGTTGTGGAACTAACTAGAAAGACAGGAGGAGTATAACAAATAAGGAAAAAGGTAGGTGGGAACTTCCCAACTTGGACAAAGAGGGGAGGATACATGACCATAACAGGAAACAAAGGGTGGAACAAGTATAGCATGAATATTTGTCTAAGTTTAGAGAGCTTAGATAAAATTTATAGTCAAAACAGAGGGACAAATCTCCTTCAATTTCAAAACAAATTTTAATTAAGATATGATAAATGGAAGGATAACAGTTCCTAGCTATAATTTATATATATCTATATATTTAAGATAAACAAAAACAACCAGAACTAACCGAGTAAAATAGAAGAAAAAACAACCTGAGCAAAACCCCTTCCCTCCCCCAGTCTCTGTCCCTGGCAGGCACGGAGGTATTTTACAGACCGCAGGTGATGAGATGAGTAGCCGGTGCTGGGTCACCCCCGGGGAGGGGGGGGGGGGGGGGTTGGTGGATGGGAAGAAAAAGCTTTGGCGTGTCCCTCCGAAGAGCAGTTGAAATCCTCTGCTGGTGAGAGTGATGGTTGCAGTCTGGTGGCAGTCGCAGTCTGCTCGTGGCTCGGGTCCTCTTCTGGATCTGAAGAGAGTTCCCTAGGCCCAAAAATCCTCTGCTTATATTCACCTAGGCTCCGCCCAGTCCTTCCCCCAGGGCGGAGACTTAAACAATGGGTGATTTACTCTGTGAGATAAACAATGACCTATTTTTGATACCCCTGATGGGCCATTAGCAGACATGACCCCTCAGGTGGGTGTGGAGGCAGAAGAATTTCCTTATCTCACAGAAGTTCCAAAACACCCAGCCTGCAGCCTGAGGGGTGTGCTGTCCCTTAGACAATAGCTGCTAATGTGCCATTGTGAGCAGTTCATGGGAAAAAATGACATAGAGGCTTTAGAATACACACCCACACAGTGACAAACTGACCCTGGATACTAAAAACCAAGACATTATTTAACACTGTGACAAAGAATAACCAATGAGAACACAACAATACAATCCTATGGAACAGTAAAATAAGAAATATGAAAAATTTTAAAAACTGCAATAACACTTAATAAAATATAGCAGTCTATAAACTTATTCTTTCGACTTCTCATCTTCTTTCTCCTCTTATGGTAATCGGTTCTTCTCCACGCCTGTAACAATAAACTTCTCTCCATCACTGGTATTCTTCTTTTGTGACGTCCTGAGCTGTTATTTCTTGTTTGCTACCCCCAACAAGAAAAAAAATAAAATGTTCTACTTTCTCTTTCTTGTGTTTATTCTTGGTTCATCTCCACAGACTCTCTGCTCTTCCTCTGCACCTCCTTTTTTGTCCTCTTTCTCTCTGTTGCTCACCTTCTGCGGGGGTAGAGCATTTTCTTTCCCAAACCCGGTTCTTAAGTATGCCTAGAAATATTACATCTTTCACACCTTCTTAACTCATTTCCCATCCAAAGGTCCTGAAAGTAGCATAACCTTCTCAACAGCCTGCACACCCTGGTTATGTTGGCAGTTTCCAGCACCAGGCATTGGAGACCTGACGGAGGATGTCAGTAGCCAAGGTGTCTGTTTCCATTCCCTTATTTCTTTGCATTTCTGAGCATATCTCTGCAAAGCAATGTCTAGTGGCTCCTTGGATGCCATCACAAAACAATGAAATTGCTTGTTTGTGTCCGTGCACTGACACTACCTTATTTTTCCACAATTTTGATCTTTTGAATCTCACACTCCCTCCCCTTTTTCATGTCTTCACATATGTATTCATCTGATTCCTCCCTGCTCTTTTCTCCGTAACCTTCCCCCATCCCTTCCTGGAGAGGGCCTGAATCTTTTGTTAGACTGTTGTATTGTGATGGTTGGGGAAACACAATCTCCGTTTTGGGGGGCAAACAGAGATGTTTATTGAAGCTATATCATACAATATATAGGTTCAGCGAGTAAATATTCATCTCAGGGGCTGGTTTTATGCTAAAAATGGGAGGACATATTACAATTAAAAGATTACATTATGTTTGCTATGGGGGGGTTCAGGAATGCAAGGTTAATGAACACGAGACAGAAGGAACAAAGAGATTGATAAGTGAGTTTCCATCCGGGCTAGAGAGCACACAGAAACCACAAATCTTGTCAACTGCTGGCAGTTTAGAGATACTGTAGCAGCAGATGTCCGCAGGCTGGATTAAGTCTTATTGGACCAGGGACACTCCCCCAACACTTTCCCAAGGTTTAGCAGACATTCCAGACAGGCCCCTTGCTGCCAGGCTGTTTTTGGTCTCCTCATTGTCTAAATCAAATTCAATAAAGACTGTGGATGCAAAAGAAACTGTTTAAAGAAAGTACGTGAGCCTGGCCACTTCCTGTCATACTTTCTGGACCTACTCCCCCATCTTCCATAATTTTTGCAATAAGGATGCTGGAGAGTACATGCCTGACTCTTCTTTTTAGTATATTTTCATGGATCTGCTGTTCAAAAATTTATCTACCTCTTTTACCTGGGTCTCTATACCATCTGCCATTGCAAGTACCACCTAGCTTTATTACTGCAGGCTCGTGTACCAAGGTGTGTTTGCCATCATAATGATTTTGTAAACTTTGTTTTTATCTCACTCCTTGCTGTAGCACCACTGATATTTTATTCTCCTCTCATAAGTCAGGTGTTCCAACACCTCCATAATTTTAATCATCTCCAGTTTGTCCTTCTTGAGATGCAGAGACAAAAATAGCCCACACAGCTGAAGATGAAAGCTCATCAGAGTTGTGTTTGGCAAACTATGTCTCTCTGTTCTACTCACAATAGCCTTCATGATGATGCTAAGCTCTACAGTTTTCTTTTATGAATTTATTTCTTTTATTTTCTTTTTTTTTTTTCCTTTTTTTTTTTTGTTTTGTTTTGTTTTGTTTTGTTTTGTTTTTTGTTTCCTGGTCTAGCTCCACATACCATGAAAGTTATTTCAGACAACTGTTCATTCAAGATCAGTTACTTGTTACTTTCCAAGTTCAGTACTGGAAAAAAGCAACATACAATGGAAAGTTAAATAATCTCTTTGTCACAATAGTTGAAACAGAATTATATTTCAAAGGGTTTCTCTTGCTTTCTATTGCAATCATTAAGTGACTCTAGCTTCTTGTGTGTTAAAGATCAACTTCCTTTTCTATCTTTCTTTTCTAACTTTCCCTGTAATCTGTTTACTGACTTATCTCTCTTAATATATTTTAAGGAATAAGCGAACAGTTCTAGAAGATATGGCTTTCTAGGATCTTCCAGTGGTTTTTCCCAGAAATTTGGTTTACCAAGGCATAACTCATTACCTTCACAGCTAAGAGCCTGGCTTAGAATCAGCCGTGCTCATGGTTTGTAAATGCAAAAGGAAAAGCATGACAAATAAAAAACAAACAGATAACATAATAAATTCTCTATCAACCTTCACCTCAGGAAGTTTTCCATCACCTTCACATCACCATAGGAGAATCAGAGCTTAAGTCAGTCCAGCAGTTCACTTATCTGGGAAGCATCATTACCTCAGATGGTAAGATTGACAAAGAGAATGACAACAGGTTAGCAAAGGCATACAGAGCTTTTGGAAAACTTCATAAAAAAGTCTGGCGCAATAAGCATCTGAAGAAAAGTACAAAGATCAGTGTCTACAGAGCCATCATACTGTCTACTCTTCTATATCAATCTGACTCTTGGGTCATCTACCGCCACCACCTGCGACTCCTTGAACATTTCCACTAGCGCTGCCTCCGTACAATCCAAAACATCCACTGGTCTGATTACATGTGTCTGATCTGGAACAGGCAGAGGTCACCAGTATCGAGGCCATGCTGCTGAGAACGCAGTTGCACTGGGCAGGGCATGTCCCCAGGATGGAGGATCACCACCTCCCTAAGATTGTGCTCTATGGTGAACTCACCACTGGCTGCCGCAAGAGAGGAGCCCAAAGAAGCGATACAAGGACTGCCTGAAACAACACCTCAGCCTTGGCCATACTGACCACCATCAATGGTCCACTCTTGTTGGAATACAAAACCACTTGACAACGAAGGACTTAACAGGGATATCGAGGAGACCTTGGGAGAAGCCTGAATGGACATCTCTTGACAGATAAAAGGCTGCAAAACTCTGTTGCCTCCCTGTCTCCAAGATGTATGAAACTGCCTTGACTTTGGGGATACACCCTGAACCTAGATGAGGACTCCACTGTGTTTCTAATATGTGTCCATTACCATATGTCTCTCCATAGTTAATAGTGTGTTATCTCCTGTTTATGACATCTCCTCCCAATGTTATAACATCTCCTCCCATGTTTAGCATAAGTCAAACCTTGACATGAATATTCATTTGATGAGCATATATATTGTATGTTGCAGTTTCAATAAAACGTTCCTGTATGACCTCCCACTATCGGGGACCGTGCCAGACTGCTACACACTCTGGCCTCCAATTGGGAGATGTGGAGACACACAATCTACAACACTGCTGTCTCCTTTGAAACCACACACAGGATCAGCCAGGAGGAGAAAAGACAACACGGAAAGAACTGGATGCCTTGAAAGTGCCACCTACAGAAAGTTTCTGCTGTGCCTTTTGCAACCGGACTTGCCTATCTCACATTGGCTTTATCAGCCATCAGCGCGCTTGCAGTAAGCATGGGTAAAACCCTCCCAAATCTTCATTTGCAATGTCTAGCCATGATGATGATGATGAGATAATATCATGGTGACACAAAAGTATATTTACACAAAACATGTAACTTTTAAATATCTCTTGAAATCCCACTCCAAATACAGCAAAATTCAGACTGCTGTTTATACACATTTTCAGAAAACCCTACTAAACATGCTGTAAATTAAAGGCTTTTTAAGCTCTCATCCACATCTAAGCTGAGAAAAAACTTTAAATGCTTGAGCTTTCCCCTTGTTGCATGAAAACTGTCCCCTCTGACTAAGTTCTTCTGTTATCATAATGAAGCCTTTCCTCACTGGGTCTATTTTGAAGTATTTTTATTGTTTTCTGCTATGCACATTATGTTGGCTAGGTAACTCCCTAGTCATTTTGTGTTCTCATTCAAAGTGACAGCCTAAAAGTAAATAAAAATGTTCAGTTACCAAATGGGACCTGAAACTGCAGCCCTATCTCTTCACTCTGGACACCATTAAAAACAAACAAACAAACACACAAATCCAAACAAAAAAAAAAATCTCCCAAAATAACAGAAAACTCCATCAAAACACCAAAACATTACTGGCAAAACGGGAAATAATAGTGATTTGGAATTCTTACTAGCATTCACTAATTAACCATTCCAAACACAGTAAGAGCCTAAGGGAATATTCCATGTCTTGGTGGAGGACAGGCAGTTAGTCAAACCTTTTTATTTATAACAGTCATAAGACTATTCAAACCAGAAGCTCTGTGCCTGCAAGCAAGGGAATTATGTAGCACCTGAAGTCACACTTCTATATCATGTCTTACAATAGTACTCTACATGATAAAAACATTAAAATAAGTTCTTTAAAAAGAAAAAAGCCCCAAACAAACCAAACAAGCTAATGACTTTTTTTTTTTTTTAATAATCGACCAAGCTCCCAATGGGTTTTCATATACACATTAAGAAAGCTCCCAAGACTTGGTGCCTTAGCTTTTCTCAACTGTTTAAATTCAGATGTTCTCTATTAAATGTAACATAATAATCTAAAAGTTATGTAAGGAAAGTTTAGTTGTCTAACATGTATACTCTCATATTTTGAATGCTTACTTCATATTTCTGCTTTTGCATATCTCTCCTGTTGCAATTGACCTTAAGAGGGACTTCTATCTTTAGGGCATTACTTTCTGCTGTTCCCTACCTATCACTCTGCCTAGAAGTAAAGTTGTCCAGACTCTTCCTGGTTACTTGGTTAACATTTGTGCCTTTTAATCCTTGCATGATTGGACCCCTAGACTTTAACCTTTGCACTAATTTTCTTGTATCCAAATCTTCATTCGCGAAGTCTAGCCATGATGATGAATTTTATTGGAACCTTTTCTTTTTTCTATTCATTATTCTCAGTATTGTCCCATGTTTTCCTGAATTGCTTCTAGACTTGTGTTCTGAACATCTGTAAGTTAGTAGACTATGAATGACTATGTAAGTTAACTCAAATAATTGAAACTCCAAGTTCAGGGTCTTTTTTTTTTTTTTGGTTGGTTTTAAATTCTTTTTGAATGATAAGAAAATGATAATGCCAGAAAACACATTGAGATTTTCCATCTACAGTAACTGAAGTTACTTTGATATGGAAGCCGTGTTTGCAAACTGCCATCAGATATCCAAATTTAATTCACCCTTTCTAAAGCTGTCAGTCACACAGTTAAAATCATGTCTGGTAAATACGCTCAATAGTTTTAATACTAGAGTAATTTTACCCACTAATTTTGCAACAAATTTTAATTCAAAAGTAGATGAATTAGGCTGTGCTCTACCTCAGCTACTTGGCACTCGGCTCAGTTAGGCAATAGTACACCTGCAAGCCAAAACAACAGCAGTATTGCTGCCTTCTATTAAAAAATATGAAAATATAATTTTTTTTTAGCTCGAAAGACATCAGCTCACACACTGCTTCTCTGTTATGTGACTTTATATATGTTTGAAAACTATCTGCTTTGTCTTCATGGTAGCTAACCAAAATTTTGGACTTCTGTGTTCAAAGACAGATTATTAACATACTGCCAGCAAATCAGAGAAGAAAAGAAAATTGTTTATCTTCCAGTTGAGTCATTTATTCAGGACTTTTGCAGGCCTGTGGGTTTTTTGTTTGTTTGGTTTTGGTTTTGTTTTGTTTGGGTTTTTGTATGTTTGTTGTTCTTTTTGTTTGTTTTAGGTTCTTAAGTATTCCAACTTCCATTGCTTTCCATCTCAAACAAATAGTATGAATTCCAAGCAGCAAATATGGAGCTACAGCTTTATACCACTACAGCTATTAAATTTTTTTTTTTGATAAGGAAATAACTCAAAACCAAGGCTGGTGGAACGCTTGCCTGCATGGTGCTCAGATGTCCTTGCTGTGAACTGAGGTAAACATTCTTTCATTTTTGTTCCAAACTCTGTTGACTCTCCTCTGCATTCCTTCACCCTATATTTCCCAGTTCTGAGAATAATTAGCTCACTGGTGATAGCATGCTGCAGCAACCCAACAGTGATATCTTGCCAACGCCAGCTGTGCTTCAGTATTTATTTATTAAGATCACACTATTTACACAAGGCAAACTTGCTGAGATGGCAAAGAGATAAATACAGTTGCAGCAGCTGAATTTCAGCTTGACTTTTGAAAGGAAACAAAACCCATACTGAGTAATATTTATCTCTAAGAACAGGAAATACAAGACTTTAATTCCACTTTCAAGTTATGTTTTGCTGGCTCTTGAGTGCAATCTACTTGAGTCATGGAAGGGAACCTTGTAATGCAGGGAGTAGTAGGATGAAACTTCTTTGTGTACTGCATTTAAACAGCTGACTGCAGAGACATGGGACATGCAACAAAAGGATGCATCAGTGAGGCAGGCATCCCCTTTGCATTCCTAAGGCCAAGCTGTGACTGGGCAAGTCAGAATCTGGCTTTGTAAATCATAATACGCTTGAATTTTCACATCTGCTTGTCAGAACTGCTGAGCAGCATGAAAACTGATGTCAGCAAGTCTGCTGCTTTCTAGCTAATCTTACGTGGAAAAAAACACTAGTCAGGCTGATGATTTAAAGTGTGTGTGCTTTACAGTATAGTGAACGCCAGAAATTTAAAGGGGTAGACTCTTCCTTCAGAAAGTCTTTGTAAAGAGGGCTGCTGGAAAATAAGGTACCAATGAAGTCCTACAGAAGATACTAGAAGACACCATAGGTTTGGGAGATTATGAGTTGGTTTTCCCCTTTTATTTAGAAAACTATACATTTTCTGTTTCTCTACTCTTATTTTTTTATTATTGCATATGAAGCAGTAGTGATTTCCAGCCCCTGGAAATAAAAGAACTGACACTGCAATACAAGCCTAAAATGATTGCCTAAGTATTCAGAAAATGTTTTGCTAAACCCTTCATGATATATATAAGCACAGGTCCCTTAATCATTTCAAAAGTAATATCTCACCAGGCAAAAAGGGGAACACAGGAAATATTTTTCTAGAAGGAGTGTAAGTTAAAGAAGAGCTGTCTTTTAAAAAATGTTAACATTTGAAATCAGAAAATGAATATCCTTTTCTTCATTCAAATTTGTAGCAATAATTTCATAGCCTTTGATTGACTAAACCAGGAAAAATGTTCAGCAAAACTGGACAGGTAAATCCAGAGTGAGAAGCTAAAAAGGAAAACTCTTCAGTTGTGAAGGCAGGAGTGACCTTACTTCTTCCAGTCTTAATGACACTGGTACTTTCTACTGTTGAAATACAAACTTTTCCCTCTTTACTCATTAATGCCTGGTTGCCAAGACTCCTGGCTCCTCCTTAGGGGAGGGAAAATAAAATATGAATTCACATCCTTATGTATCTTTATGTAGAATTAAACTAAAAATATAATGCATGATTAAATAATAAATGCCTAAATGGAGGCATAACTTGAATCTTTTGTTTTGTCCTTTTCTAATTTTTCAGTGTTGAGACATACAACCTGAGAGATTTATAAATAAATTCACATGAGATTTGTGTGACAGACATGCCAAGAAGTCAAAACTGTGCAGACAATGGTTCTATCTCACCTCCAGTTACTAGGGGTTCACCTTTGTGCAACTGTTTTGCATGCATATTTAAAGCTTCCCAGGACATATAATTTTTCCAAAGTGGGCAGCTTCTCTGATTTTAATCAGAGTTGAGTGATTAACATTCTTGAAGATGTGTGTGTGAAACATTTTTAAGTATGGTTCACCTGATCTCTCCATCTAAGTTAAGGGTGATGTTATTTTTTATGAGCCATGAATACAGAATCATTGACTGCTAGGAAGTTGCTATAAAATCTGAAATACATGATCAAAAGTAGTTATCCTTAGTAGCTGTTTTCTGGTCCACATAAAATAAATTTACCTTGTATCCCTTTTTCATTAGAGAACATCAATACCATAATAAATACTGCTAGGGAATATCAGGCACTATTCAGTCTAATAGCACTCTCAATTTTGAGGCCAAATGATGGCATGAAATACTGTCCCATCTACTGTCCCACAGGTAGCAAATATTTTTACTCAAGGGTCAGATAAAATGCAAATGCTTTCTATCATAAGAGTGTTCCCATATGTGTTTTTTGGACTAAGTTTTTTATGACAAGTTAGAGATGTGATAATTTTTTTAAAAAAATTTGTAACCTCTGTTGAGTCATTTTGAGACCCTCACAGAGTCTCAATCCCTGTGTAAGACAACACTCCCAACTTTTGTCAATTTAAATCATCTTGTTTCCAAGCTGTTTTACAGAGGTTGATCCCTAGCTTGGGTTTAAAAAATATTGAGTAATTGATATATTAATATGTATATAGATAAAATGTAGCTATTTGAAAATATAAAATAATATATATTAGTGGTGTTTTCCACGTAAAACTATTCTGTTGCTGTATGGACATCTAATCCAATCTCCTAACCCAAGGCTGATTTTTAAAAGGATTTTATCATATGGCAGTATGATATCATATAAAAGAATTTAAGACATTTATCTAATGCTTTCCTTATCAGATCTTGATTTTATAAATGTCTTATTGCAGATGCTAGAGTTAAATGATTTGCTGAAACCACCAAGAAGGTCATTTGCCAGCTTGAGAGAAGAGCAGGGCCTCCGTATCCCTGCACTGGATCTTACACCATTTGGAACACATCCATACCTTCTGAAGTAGCACGTGGAGGCTTCCTGGCTTAACCTAGGGCTTATAAAAAGACATGGGACCTTACGCTTAGGAAACTGAAGTAAGACTTAGTTTGAGATCAGAACATCCCAATGTAGCTGTCTCCATGCAAATGAGGCAATCCTCACTGTTCACTTAGTTCAGGATTGACTGACTTGCTGTCTGTGCTCTGAGCTGATCATCTGTCCTGTGACTACAAGAAGATTTAAAAAACCCTTCCACAGCCAGAATCTACCTTAGATGTATACATGAGAAGAGAATTAGTCATTTATCTTTTGTGGGAATACCTTTGACTGGATCTGAATTCCAATTTCAGGATCATTTTATCTGTGTTTCCCCCTTTACGTGAACACATGTGCAAGCCATCTTGAGATGCAACAGCTCTCTACAAAATTGGGAAAATAGAGATTTAAAATGGAAAATAAGGTACCAAATGTTTAAGTTACAGCATATTATAAAACATTTAAGTAACTAATATTTCATAGATATTTCATATCTATGACTAGATATTTCACATCTGTTTCTACATGTATATTATTCAGTGTTTAAGGAACAATGTGCATGTGTAAAGACGTACGACCTTCAAAAAGAAGCAAGAGGCTGTGGGAACATTGTATCAACTTGTGTCTATTTTTTAATTAAATTCAATCCTTTATCTATCACTTAAGAAAAAAAATCATCTGCCTGAATAACCATAAAGCAGCTTTTAAGCTAGTTATAAAAAACCCATAAATTAAAAAAAAATACTAACATTATTTCTGCCTCTGAATGCATATATTATACTCTTGTATACAGATTGTTATTATTTATGCATATATAAATAATTTTATTTAAATTATAGTTTTGGTTTGTTTTTTTTTTTTCCCTTGCATAAGCATACAAGAACACTGTTTTACAAAATTAGTTTTAGAAAATGCTGTTTGAGGAATAATGTATGAGGCTGTAATGGAGAAAAATTTCTTAACTTTAAATATAAATGAACATACATACAATAAGCCCACAAATTTGAAAAATAAATTTCTGATTACTATGAGTTAATAAAACATAGAGGGAAAGTCATTATGTAACCCTAATTTTAGTGTATTTTTATGCCTTCTATGATAATGTATGTCTTATCTTAGTAGAAAGCAATACATGAGATTTTTTAATTTAATAAAAAAATTAATATGAATCTAAATATGAAATAGCTCTTACTGTTACCAAGAATCCAGCAATGAATAGCTGCAATGTCATAAAGGCTGTAAGATGTTAATTAACCCTCAGGCAAAATTTTATTTTTTGACATTGAGGAGGTCACAACATCGCTCAAATATTTTCTTAATTAAAAGTCATATGCAAAACATCTGTCTTGGTACATGTTTACTTCTGCAATATTGTGCTCATGTTAGATGACATTCTTGAAGACCTTGTAAAGCTTAATAAGGACAAAACAGAGGGACAGAGCTGTTATAGAAGTCAAAAGACTTATTTTAAATTGCATTAGTATTTGATATAATTTAAAGATAAAAGATATTTAATAAAAAAATTAATATGAATCTAAATATGAAATAGCTCTTACTGTTACCAAGAATCCAGCAATGAATAGCTGCAATGTCATAAAGGCTGTAAGATGTTAATTAACCCTCAGGCAAAATTTTATTTTTTGACATTGAGGAGGTCACAACATCGCTCAAATATTTTCTTAATTAAAAGTCATATGCAAAACATCTGTCTTGGTACATGTTTACTTCTGCAATATTGTGCTCATGTTAGATGACATTCTTGAAGACCTTGTAAAGCTTAATAAGGACAAAACAGAGGGACAGAGCTGTTATAGAAGTCAAAAGACTTATTTTAAATTGCATTAGTATTTGATATAATTTAAAGATAAAAGATATTTAATGAAAA
>VXAU01000433.1:302851-322950 GCA_013399695.1 Formicarius rufipectus | reverse complement strand
GTTTGGTTTGTCTTTTTACAGAGGGAATATAGAGAAATTATTAAAGCAAAAAATACAAAAATCTTTGAGGAACGTCAATTAAACCTTTGCAAAGCAACTATATACTGCAGGAATAATGTAACTGACAATATAGGTCAATGGATCTGATAAATCATGGGCATGAATTTTTGAGTCATTAAACATTGGCACATGCAAATGTTACAAATACATGTTTGAAGATTTCATGTGTTAGGTTACTCCTGCGTTGAGATAAAAGGCATTTTAATAAAATGTGTAACTTGGAGTCAAATATCAAGTCATTGGATGACTTCTGATTTTGGTTCAGAATGCATGTCCTCATATAAAAGCATCATGAATCAAGCCAACTTTTCTAACTATTCACAGAGAACTTGTGGTACTGCTTTTTGTGAAATGCTGTAGCACTATGAGCCCCCAAGTTACTACAATAGAACTCGTTGTTTCCATAGAAACCAAAGAATTTCAAATGAGGGGGGAAAGTCGGTTGCAGTATAATTCTACCCCTTCTTACATGCAGTAAAAATAATATGCAGATATTCCGAATGAACAAAATACTTGATTCTTTGCTCCCATTTTTGGAAAGTCTTAGAGAGTGCATGAGTGTCAGCCATAAGAGCAGCCCAAACAAAGAGAAAATAAAAACTGATGGTGCCATGCTCTGTCCTATACTCACTATATATGGAATTGCAGTATGCTAGCAACCAGCAAAAAAAGCAATTAAAATAAATAGATCAATGCCTTTAATTATAAAATACTGGGAAGTCTTCCCTGCAGTGTCTGTTGGAGTTTGCAATGTCTTGCAGTGTTGCAGCTTGCACTGCATTTGATTTGATTTTGACAAATCCTTGGCAGCATTCCTAAAGTCTGAAGCCTTTCAACATGCTTTGACTACCAGTGTATATGCTTTCAGAGGTGTAACATTTGTATGATCCAACTCCAAAAATGCCTTGAAATTATTAGCTTCAAATTAACATTATACTGCCATGTAGGAAGCAAAATAGCAATAAGACTCTTAGAATAAGAATCTAACCACTTTTTGGAGTAACAGTATATCTTATTCACTGGGCAAAATTTCCCCTCCACCTTTTATTTTCTTTTTTTTTTTTTGCTAACCTATTATTTTTAAAAAGTGTTGATATTTTTTCCAAACCACCAAAGGATAATTTAAATAAAGCAACATCTATAATTTCATATTTGAATAAATACCACACAGTTCACAGACCAACCTCCTCATAGCAACCCTAAAAATGGAAATGAATGGGCTAATTTGCAGGAAGAACATTTTTTAAGACTGTGAAGATTGTAAAGTAATATGCAACTAAATATTGCATTCTGCTGCTGTTTTAAAAAGGCATGTTTCTAAGCTTCTTCTGCTATCTGCAGTTACCTTCTCTGAAGTTCCAGATCTGAGTTTTTAGCAATGTATGCAGCATTGCAGGCTCCTATAAATAATAGGAATGCTTTTGTAAGAAGCCTCAGGCATTTGTTTGTATGTCTTTAAATGGGTCCAACTGAAATGTCAATGTTTTATACCAGTAAATACATAATTTTAATTGGACAACTGAATATGTGCTCCCAACTACTTGGATCTTTAAAACATGCAGATCAGAAGTTAGGAAAGAAATATTCTGCACTTTCTGTCACTTCTAAGGAACTTCTAATTCTTGTCAGCATCATCCTCTGTAAAAAATTGATATTTGCCTGCAAAAACAAAGAGCAGTAATGTTTAAATAATTTCACAAAACTAATCATATGATGTAAAACCTTAGCAGCATCTCAAGCAACCTACAGACTGGTCTATCATTTGCTGTGATTACTGGTATTATTTGACTTAGAATCTGTGTCTTCTGCCAACAGAAAGGAAGCTTAATAAAATAGAAATGTAAATACAAATTTTCTGTTGTTCATCTGAGTTGAGAGTGAAGATCTCAGAAATAGTGTTACTTTCTCTGTAGTGTATGAAAAAGCACTGATGATTCTCCTTTATGATTACATTTTGAAGACTTACATTTTAGTAGAGAATTTCTTAATCTCCTTAAATATCCAATACAGATTTTGTCTGTGTCAAATTCCTAGGGACAGGTGCTTTTCAACTTGATATCCTAAGCATATGAGGATTCTGTTCACACAATATATATCTGTGTTTATGCATGTGAAGGTCTCTAAGCATCTTACTCATTAAAAACTAACAACCAACCAACCAAAAAAACCCTGCACAAAAAGCAAAACAAAACAAAACTAACAAAAATAAATAAACAAAACCCAAACCCACACCACAAAAATAACTCAGTCATGTAGCTCTCAAAGCTATTCTATTCCTAGACCGCCAAGGAAGATAAAGACATAATTAACACACTAACAGAGAGGGAAAGCACAGGCTCTCAGACCTAACAAAGGAGAGAAGCTATAAAAATCCCAACTGCTCAGAAGCTTCAGATGGAGATTATATCTCAGGTAGATCCAACAGGATGTAACCACAAGATCTAAGAACATCTTCCTCTTACTCTTATAGTGCTCATGATTTACCTGTTCATACAAGATTAGTGAGTGTCTTGAGGACAATTTATGTCAAATTTTTGTTGTAGATAGTGCTGTCCCACTAAAAGAACCAGTTAGCTGTGAGTCAACAAATTATATTTGCCTCCAAACACAGGAAGCATTTCAAAAGAAGATGCTTGCCCCTTTTAAGACAATATTTGTAGGAACTGGGGACCATTTCTGCTACAGAAACTAAACTCTGGGCTAGAGGGGAAAGGCTCACCAAAGGGATGAGACAACTCTTAACATAAATACATAATGTGATTACAAGATATCATTCTGAAATAGAGGCATATATAGCTTTCCAGTATAACTACAAAAAAATCCCTCAAACAAACGAAAACACACACATACACAAAACACAAACCAAAAACAACTACAAAAAGAACATTCCCCACACACACAAAAAAGAAAGAAAAAAAAAAAGACAAAAAACCAAACGAAAAACAAAGAACCCCCCACCAAATAACCTGCCAACTTTATCTGTAAAACCATATCCAGTTTTGGGAAAGTTGTAAATAGTTACTTCTGGAAACAGTTTTTATGCAGTTGCACGTCTTTGACCATGGTTCAATTCTCATTTAAACACCAGAAGGACATGTGAAAATAGAGGATAGTTAGATATAAAATACTGATACTTTTTTGTATCAGCAGAGTCATGAGCAGGATTTTTCTGCTGATTTCTCAATCCAAAGTCACCAAAAAAAGCAAGCACCCTGACTGCGTAAAAGGTGTGATAACCCCTATTTATGTGCCATTCCAAGACAACTGATTCCTTTGCTTTCCAACAAACAGTCATTCGCGTTCCCTTTCAGTGCATATGAGGGTCATTTTCTGGTAGTCTTAATATTTTGCATTTGTTTTTTGGTTGCCTTAGTTGTTCTGATCATCCTTTTACTGAGAGACATTCATAAAGAATTCCTCTGAAAGTTTGTGATAGGAAGTAAGGAAGGGTTACACTCATAGCCGGATGAAGACATCATATTTTGGGATATATCAGCATCATGCAGTAGACTGTTATCCTGAAGTTGTACTGCAAGAGACATTCCCTTCCACAGATTCTGCCCAGAATCAGGAAAAGTGCCTATGCCATGGGACTGAGTCATGACAAGATACTTACCTGATCCACAAGGCAGGATAGTCCTGACTTTTTGTCACTGAGTTTAACGAGCACACATATCACCACATAAACATTATTTCTGCTGCTTCCAGGTACAATGTTAGTGAAGATAATCAGTCTCCACACTTCTGTTGAGGCAAATATCTGTGATGTTAGCCAGTTCCTTACTCTTGCATTTTTATCCTGCTATCACTTTATATCCTGTTACAGTCCCTGAGGTGAATACAGATTCTGAGATTATGCTATCACATTGAAAAAAAAAGGAAAAATTATATACTGGTATTAGGGAAAAAACAAGAAAGATTTGAAACTAACAATTTGGTTAATGAAAATTGACAAAAACCAGATTTTATATGAAGAGAAGTGTAGACATTGTACACTTGCAATAGGTACTCATTTCTTCTATTACAATTTACTGAATCATCTGCACATTTCTACTAAGAAAATTCATGTATATAATTCTAATACCTGCCCTAAAAGTACCGCAACTGGAAATTCTGCTTGGTTGAATGCAAATCAGTGCTTCCAGATACTCAGGTTACCTCAGAGATACCCAGGGAGCTACTCTGATACCCAGTGAGTTCCTAAGTGGACTTATTCTCTACAAAAACAAGAGAAGACCTCAGCAAAGGTAAGTGGTTTGCCTTAAGAACAGGCTTCCATATCAAGTGATTCAGATAGCATATAGCTTGACACAATGACAGCCTATTAAATATGTATTTACCAGTCCCTTGTATTGGTAGGTCAAGGAGATCTTACTGTGGCTGTGTCAGAATAGTCAGACAGACCACAGCGGATGCAAATCTCGGTGAGGTAAACAGGTAGAGTAAATAAATAGTGTAGCTCAATGCCATATGTTTCTAAAATTGACAGCAGTTGTGGTTAAGAGAACTAGTTTTCTGAGGATTCATTTAAAGGAACTTCTAAAGATCTTTAGGAAATGTTAAGCTTTCACACTGTGAGAACCAAGTTGCTCCAACCACGTGTCGGAAATCACTAGTCACTATTTAAAATCTCAGCCAATCTTTTTTGATTTTCTATACATATTAGCACATATGTTATTTGCCATGGTCAAAATACTTGAGTGTAAATAGTCACTGAATTTATAAGAAGACATTAACTTTAAACAGAGCAATTTAGTAGACAGATTAACCACTGCCATATTGTGTGTAATTTGGAAATGCTTATACCATACAATGCTTGAAATTTCTTTGATATATACATGCATTATGTAATTTTGTTGTATACTCAATGGAACGATCATAACATAAGATTGACAGATCGCATTATGAGACAGGTATATGAAAGTTCAAACTCAGCCCAGAATTGAGAATTATAAAAATCTAAGTTTTGTTGTGTTTTGCTGATTCTTAAGCAAGATGCCCCAAATAATCTTCTTGAACTGACATGCATCCATCATTTCAGAATCACAGAATGCGGAAGACATTGTATGTATGGAGAGATTCCATCTGGGAAATAACAAGTGATTTGCACTCTATAATGGCACCCAGGTTTTATGAAACAGCCTCCAACTCAAGGCTGCCAAAATGAAAAGCTTAGCCTGAAGATTTCTTTCTAGTCTTACCTTGAAGGTAAGAATAATGTTTTATCCATCTGGAAAGGTTGTTTTTTATAGAATAATTAGTGTTTGAAAAGACTGCTGAATATTAAAAAAATAAAAACAAACAAAACAAAAACAAAACAAAACAAAACAAAACAAAACAAAACAAAAAAACAAAAACAAAAACAAAACAAAAACAAAACAAACAAAAAAAAAACCCAAACATATAAAATGGTATGTGTTAGTATTAAAAGAAAATCAGTTACAGCTCTTGAGCTCTCTGAAAGCTTTCATAGTTATTGTTGAACTCAAGTAATTATCCAGTCAGTCATTATCTTTAAGAGAATGCTAGGAAAAGCAAGAAGTACAGATTTAAACACCACTTTACACATTAGCATTTCAAGAAATGTTGAGAGGCCTCACTACATAATAAATCCTGGACACAACAATAATAGTTCTAATGTTAAAACTACTAGTGATTACTGATGACAAATGGTTCTCAGGCTTATTATTTCAAGGAACTGTTCATGACTACTAAACCAAATTTTTAGACAAATGCTTTTGGCTCAAATTTTATCTCTTCACACTCCTGCTGATCTGGCATAAACATTACTGGAGAGTAAATGTTAAACTGTTCAGAGAGTCATAGAAACTGAGTGCAAAGGGCCTAATTCTCTGGTGGTGCAATCATGGAATTTTGCCAGGACAGAAATTTGGCTCTACACATGTACGTACAAGCAGTTGTCTGCCAGGTTTCATGTGTACAGCCAAATGCAGAACAGAAAAAATGGCATGTAATTTAGCTAGGCTCTCACAAGTAAATAACATGTCCTGTTTATAAATAGTGAATCATCACATAGGTGCATGATTAATACAGGGTAAAATTCAGATATGTTCAAAAAATGCTTGTATGAAACAAAGGCATTAGCAGAAATCTTTCTGAAGAGGCTAAATTTGACACTTTAATTATTCATTGTGCAGTAGTCCTTTATGTGTAGTGCTGAGGTTAGCAATAAAGTAAGGAAGAATTACAGCATACAACAGCAATGCAGAGCAGTTCTTCAGCGAAACAAGCAAATATAACAGCAAGATAAACAAAGAGAACAATGAAAAAGTAGGGTACTGCTGAAGATGTAAGCAGTTTCTAGTCCAAATTCAGTAGGACCTAAAAAGCAAGGATATTTTCTGTTACCAAAATGTAGCTGAGAATATGGTTTAGTTGTGGAACCTTGAATTCATAAAGAAATCTAGCACCTATTCTAAGGCAGGAATAAAACATATTTCAAGCATACTCTGGACCTCTGTAAGATTCAGTTAGTTGCTATCACAGCTGGAGAACTATTGGGAAACAAACCCTTAAAAATCCCAAAGGGCTGCATTGCTATACACTCATGTAAATTTTAGTTATGTTACTCACAGTGAAAGAGTGAAACAGCTGTACAACAGACACTTGGTCATGCCTCTTGTGTCACAGTTGGAAAAATCATGGATGCATTGGGCTGCCTTGCTGCGAGGATTATGTGTCTTTGAAGGAATACTTTTTGGCCTGGGTATTCAGCCTTTTCTGTTTCCAGCTAGTGGACTGGTGTTGGATGATCTGTTGAGCCACTGAAAGTTTGAATACATCAGAGATATAAAGCTGAAACCCTTTGCAGCAAGTTTGGTTTCAGATGTGGATTTATTACTATTCAGTCACATAAATTTGTCTCCTGATGGTGACCTCCCCTATTTCCACAGGTAATCACCTCCCAATATTAACATCAATAATGGGAATTAACATCTGTTTGGAATTTATATGCACAAAGAGATCCCATTCATCTCTAAAAGCCACAGAGACAGGAATCTTTTAAAACTATTTTCCTTGTGGAAGAACACTTCTTTAAACCTTGTTTTCCATGAACAACCCTCCTTCACATACAGTTTGCAGAATTTACAAATCACAAAAGATTCAGGAAGGATTTCCAGGCTGAGGTCTCAGATTATAGAATGGGATATCTTGGATATCTTTGATATCTCTGCAGGCTAAGNGACTGGAAATGACTTATTTTTGCTAGTAAGAAAAGGTAAGCTTTTTTTTTTTTTTTTTTTTTTTTTTTTTTTTTTAATATAAAATTCTCATGTTACTGTCTTCCTTCATCTTCCCTCCCTTCTATGTTTCTGAACAGGATGCCCTACTGTTTTTAAATGTGTATTATTTCATCTGTACAAGAGCAGAATGCCACAGTTGAGATTAGGCTGTTTTACTGTATTTTACACTTTAGTCAGTCGTGAACTGAAAAGCTAATAAATTAGCAAGGTTACACTGTACCAGCTAGAGCTCTCTAAGGCCGAACTGGAACATGGAAACATTTCCTAGAGCAACTCAGTCATAGAGAGCCAAGAAGCCTTTGTTCACTGACAATTATTCTGTTTTTCCCAAAGACATTTATTAATACATAATGCAATGGAGCCAAGGCTCACAGTGTTCTTTTCTTCCTACATGATTCCTCTGTTCCTTCCAGAGCAAAAACAATCCCAAATGACCTTCTCGCATTGTACTCATTTAAGAAAAAATACAATCCATCTTTCTGTATTTAATCTACACTTTCTGATTACCTGCTCATCTGATCATCCACCAAAGATATTTAATTTTATGAGATCAGTGTGAAAGTTTTGGAAATACCACTTTCTGAAGTGGCTTTTCAGTTATCCTTCTCTTGTTAAATTGCACATTACTCTCTAGTGATGAATAATAGGCTATATTGTTGCTCAACATATATGACAGGAGAAGAGAGTGAAAAGCAATGATGAATTTGGATCATTTTGACAGACCAAAATGAATTCCTTAGGCTTTGTGAACAATAGGCTCTTGTGCAGCCATGGTTGTGCATCTGAAAGCAGAAAAGGAAATCTTACTTTAAAGGATATCCATTGCCTATAGACAAGATACTTTCAAACCCAGAATACTGCTACAGAGCAAATGCAACCTTCCATAGTTAGGCAATGCATTTCTTTCATTTAGTTCTGTAAATTGAATTAGTGGGACTATTATTAGAAACATTTAAGTAGCTGCTGTAGGCTTGAACGATTTGAAGATTCATTTCAAAACAGGGAAACTAGAAAAAAAAAAAACAAAAACAGAAGTTATGAATAAATTCAGAGAAAATACGGTGCAAAAATCCACAAAACTAGACAAAAATATAGAACTAAAATAAAACATGGCTTCAAGGGTAAAAATTAAACAAATCAATCTATTCTATTTGTTCCACAAAAAGGTTTACCTCAGTAAAGTATTAGGGTAAAAGAGAAATCTCTCATGTGAAATTAAAGGGCACAATGAGATCAGATTTTCATAATGCACACAATCAGATTGAGTGGAAAGAGATCTATTTTTCTACCTGGATGATAATTAAATCCTGGTATAACTTATCAAAAGATGTGATGGAGTCCCTATCATTTTAAATCCAGACTGCGTAACTCAATAAAAATAATCCATTCCTGTATTATAAACATTGTTCAAAATGTATTCAGTGAAGTTCTCCACCTGAGATTGTACTAAAAATGAGACTCATTTCTTTAATGGACTTCTCAAGCCTGTATATCTATAAACATAAGTATAAATTACCATGCATTTCATTCTCTACCAAATGTTAAGCTCTGTCAGCTTCTGATGATATCTATGTAGCAAATTATTCATTGACAAATTTAGTAGGATTAGTCTATACTTAGAAATGTACAAGCAATCACATAAGCTATTTTATATGTGGTAACACAATCCTTTCTGTATAAGCTAGGGGTCATGCTATCAAGCTTATTGGTTTGAAGATTGGCTATTTGAATTACGTTACACTGAGGAGTATCTCTAGTGTTCCTTAATATGCATCCCTCTTATGTATTTTAAAACATGTTTTCCAAAGGCTTCACTGAGTGTGACTAGAAACTCTTCTGATTCAAGACTATTTAGGTATTAGAAATGAACTATACTTGCAGTCATAAAGCAAGTCTTCCCTTAGTCCTGTATTTCCAAAATTTATCTCTCTAGCTCTCATATTCTTCATAATATGTCTTCCATTTACACTATTAATATAGTACTGCTGCTACATCTGTGGCAGTCTAAGGATATAGGTGAGAAAGAATTTGTCCAGAGACAAAATACCCATTAGGTCACTGGCATTTAAAAAACCCCAAACAAACAAACAACAACAACAACAAAACAAAAAAAACAAAAAATAAAAAACAAAGACCAAAAAAAGAAAAAAAACACACACAAAACCCCAAACAAACAAACAACAACAACAACAAAACAAAAAAAACAAAAAATAAAAAACAAAGACCNCAAAAAAAGAAAAAAAACACACACAAAACCCCAAACAAAAACCCAAAAACAAAACAACAAAAACACAAAACCGAACCAAACCAAAAACAAAAACAAAACCAAATACAATTAAAAATAAAAACAAACCCAAAAAAAAAAAAAAAAACCAGAGAGAGAAAAATCTGGAGACAAACAATATTACTTGGAATTTTCAACACTCCCAGTTTTCATCTCTCTGCTCTGTATGGAAACTTGAAATATTCATATTCTTTTAAAGCTGTGACTTCAATATACATTTTTGTGTAGGTCAATCCATCCCTTCTTTTCTTTAGGTATGGCTCATCCCTAGAAAAAAACTGTAAAAGGGTGAGATAATTTTATACTGCATCTCGAAAGTCTTATGTGACAGCTTTGTTCATTGCTTGCTGTGAAGCAATGAACAGTACAAGTCACTTTTTAAAGAAAATAAATAAATACAATGCCTAATAAATACATAATAAACCAAATAAATAAAAATTTCATTCAGACATTCACGATGGAAAAACAAATATAAAACGATTCAGCTCCATCCCTCAAACTGTAGAATATATGTAAGTACGTTTACCATATAATTCTATACTAAAGAGAAACAGGCTTAATAACTCAGTAATCTGAAATGGATATACCTGCACTGGATTTCAATTAATATTGTGGTTAGACTGAATTAGTAATGTGTGCAATATCAGTATTTCATTGCTCTAAACTTTACTGGTGGCTTATTTGGCACACTGCTGGCATTATTTCCTCTTTTATGGAAGTAGGACATCAAAACCCAGGTATCCTTGTGTCCTAAGACAGAGTCAAAATTTAAACACGGATTTCCACTGAGATTTCTCTCTTTAAGAAACACTGTTGTACAGGTGATATCCTCAAGGACGTAGAACAGAGTTTGTACAGTAGTAGAAGTAAATATCTTCACAAGTTGCAGGCATCTGAGATTGCATTTTACTTAAAATAGACCATGAGATACAAGGCAGGCTTCGGTTGCCTAAATAAGTGTTTAGTGCTCTTTGAAACTTCCTTGCACATCCTGTGAGATGATCCAGCTGCTGTTCCAGAAGGGGGACATGATAGTACCCTTTAGGTGCTCTGTGATACATGCCAGTCCCATGTAA
Source organism: Formicarius rufipectus (assembly GCA_013399695.1). NCBI lineage: Eukaryota > Metazoa > Chordata > Aves > Passeriformes > Formicariidae > Formicarius > Formicarius rufipectus. Next base: position 312,265 of record VXAU01000433.1, on the reverse strand, counting down.
ATGTCTCTCACAAACCAGTCTGTCTCAAATGGCAGGAATTGTCTATGTTTGAAGCAGCTGAATTAGATCTGATTGACAGAGAATGAAGAAAAATGAGAAATGCACTCAATATATCAGTTTCTTCCAAGTCTTTAAGAATTATAACAATAGAGCATAGGTCAGGCTCCTCCAGGCATTCATGATGTTACACATGAGTTTCTTCTGAAAAGTGGAGGCTATCTATAGTGTACCTAATTAGTTTGTTTCTTTCTTATCTGGTGATACAATTGAAAAGGTTACCTTTAATATAAGAAAAATCAAATCAAAACATCAATCAAATAAACAAATAATGATCATTTAAAAAAAAAAAAAAAGAAAGAAAAAAATAAACCCAAACACCCTCACAAAGCCTCCCTTCTTCTTGTCACTCCTGCCAGATTTTATTTTAAGATTTCTAATGCTAGGTTCTTCTTTCCAACTCACCAGCCCTCAGAGAATTCCCTGTCAGAAGGTTCCCAAATGAGCATCATTAGGAGATCAAAGTTTTCCAACAGTTGATCTGTTGCTAAGTTACAAATTCCCTGGAGTGATGACTTGACAAACTGCTTTGTCCTGAACAAAAGTCAACATTTTGTCCAAAGGGGCTTCCACCTGAAAAGAGGATCATCATTCTTTAACAACCCTCTGATGTCACCTCAGATCACCCTCATTTGAAACTGCAGTATGGAAAATACTACGAAAAAAGGAGGTAAAAAGATAATAGAGAAAGACACTTGTCCCATATACGAAATACATTTTACAGTCTTAACACACAGACTCATGGAGGATCTCCAACATCAAACAGAAATAAAGAGTTCTGCACAGACAGATTCATTGTGTCATATCACATTTGGATACGAAAATTAAAATTCAACCTCCTTAAGCTCCAAATGTGAAGGACGTTCAAGTCAAAAGTTCTGGCACAGGCTAATCTTAAATTTAATAGAGTGCTGTTTAATTTAAGATGCTAACATAAAAAAATATCTGGATGGCACCCAAGACATTATAAAGCTATGATTTGCTAAATATTCATCACTTTGTACATTCTCTAAAACAATCTTTCCCATGCAAATAATTAGGCATTTAGATTTTTTAAAAAGTGTGTCCTGAGTATTAGCAAAAAGTAAAATCTCTGTTCCTAATTCAGAATGCAAATGTGGAAAAGAAAGCACATATCACAAAGGGATCATGTAATTTTTCTGCAAAAAGGTCAGAATGGACAAAGGAATTTTCAAGTCAATATCATCCTTTATGTTCTGCTCAATCTCCATCTTGTAAAAGGGATGCATTTTATTACTTTACAAAATGAAAGCCATTATTTCTACATAGTTTTATTTGAGGGCATTTGATATCTGGGCATTTGTCACCCTTTTAATACTGAATTAAATGCAATTTAAAATGAAATAAAATGTCCAATTCCAATATTTTTTTGTTTTGTTTTGGGTTTTTTTGGAAAAAAAAGTTTAATTCATCATGCAAAGGTCAAGGAAAAACTATGTAGTTTATGTATATGAACATGGATCATAACAGAATGCATTATACATTTGTGTTAAGCATCCATATTTGGACAACAAAAGAGAAAAGCGTACTAAATGTTCTACACTGACAGAGATCTACATACAGATCCATATATACATATATATAATAGAATCATATATAATAGAATCATAGAATGTCCTGACCTGGAAGGAACCCACAAAGAGCACTGATATATACACATAGTCAGGCATGAATACATGTAAATACATATACATATATACACATAATATAATCTAGCAGTACAGATTTGTGTCCCCTAAAAGAGTAATTCTCAGAGAACCCAAAACTTTAAAAAGCTCCATCAGTTTGTCCCTTTCCTCTTCTTACTGTCACCACCTAATTACGGCTGAATAACTGCTCCCTCTAACCACACCAGGATATTATTTGAAAATATTATTATTATGGATGATTTACCAGTATTTCTCAAAACTTTGGTAATTCTTAGAAAGAAAATAGACAAAAAAACCCAACCCACCAAAAATATTCATTTTACTTCAAAATTCATAAAGGTGGTGGGTTTGTTTATTTGTTTGGTTTTGTTTTGTTTTGTTTTTTTCCCAGTTCCTGGAGGCTGCATAGTCCTCATGTTTTCCCACTTAAGTAGAAACAGTGGTCTCTTTGGAAGGGCTAAATAATGGTCTATGTACAAACTACAAATCAAAGGCTTAGTGTAAAACTAATATTGAACTGTAATTAAATAATGAAATAATAATCAATTTTGCTCAAAGGAAACCTGTCATATGACAAATCTATAAAAAATGGCAGAGTTATCTTGAAATCAGTTGGTGTGTGGTGAAATTTACTGTCACTCTTTAGGATTAAATATAACAAGAATTCAAAAGGCTGCGCTTTGACGGCCTCCAACTTCACTGCAGAAATGAACAATTACTTGACTAAAACCAAAATTTTATTGTCATAGAGAAGAAAATGCATTGCACAGCTACACACTCAGCAGTGAGCACCTGAAAGCTCCTTTTGTCTATGCCACAGCAATGGAAAAATATGAAGCCTTATAACAGAGTCCCATTTGCAGGTTGACTTTTATCTGACCTGGTAATTCTCAAGCAGTTGCTAAGGGTAGACAGATGTACATCTTGGGGACTGCAAACTTTTGGAGATCATGGTAGCAACAGGATGACATTTGCAGAGGGAGTTTGACTGGTGGAACGATACTCATGGGCTGCTGTGGAGTTGCTACTCAGCAGGAGGGAGAGGTTTTCCAGCCCAGAACAATGCCCTGGTTGCAGAGCTGAGATGATGCCACAGCAAGGTAGCCCTGATGGGCCAGGGCAAGCTGCCAAGGCCACATTCTCATGCAGATTTGAGCCTGTCAGTGTGCAGTGAACCTGAAATTGGTACAAGGAGAGCAAATGTGGGCCCCTTTCAGAACGACTACTCTTGCCCATTCAACTGCTTGGAGAAATTAACTCTGAACTTTGATCAAATTTCTTAGGGAAGAAAAACTGATTAATCGTCCACCCTGCTGAGGCAAAAATCCAAAAATGTCTCAAACAGACACAGAAAGCAGCACAGTCCATGCCAAATAGTCTTGCAGAACTTACCTGTGTAAAGGCCTTCCATGAAAGTACAGCTGCACATTTCAAAGCTATTTCATCTGCTATGTATAGAAGGGAAGTTCTAACGGGTACCTACAGTAAAAAGAGAGTACTGCAATGAGGTCATTCCTTAGCATTACAAGAAAAATGTTCAGCAAAAAGCAGTCTAGGGATGGGACAGTGACTCCTACATTCCCCACTGTGGTTTGGAAAAATTGGAAATGCCATTCTCTGGGGAGGTGTGGGAAGACAGTTTCAGATAGCAACTTCCTTAAGCGAAGCAGCGTATGTGTCATAGTGTAGCCCCACACTGCGAGATGGCACTTTTTACTGGTTTTTTTTGGACTAATTCAACAAGTTTTGGGCTAATGAGGCTACCAGAGATAAACAATAATATTACTGGGAGAAAAATCCCATCTTGAGCTTTGTGGCGGGCCCTTCTGCACAGTATTTTCAAAACCCGCACAATTGGATATGGTTCATGGAGCTGAAAACGGTTCATTAGGCAAGTGTTCATAATGGCCTCCTGTTACATCTGCTGAAAGTAAAATGCTTTGATCTTACATCCAGGAGCAGATTTTGAGACTGTCTACAATATCATGCATGCTGGTGGTAATTTACCCTTAATTTTTCCATTCAGTTTGCATTGCAAAGCAGCAGGGAGGTTGGCTTAACTCTAAATGCTAGAGTGTCAAAAAAATCAGCAGGAGTCAATGCCAGTATTCATGTGAACTTCTTCTCTTCAGATTTGAAACAGAAAGATCCTATGTTTGTATATTAATATGCCAGAACTCAGCAGATAGCCAAAGACTCTATCAGCTTCCTGAATCTTTATGAAACTCCTGGACAATTATTAAAATAAATTTATCAGTTTACTTATCTTGAGCACACATCCATATATGTCTCTGCCTGTTGAATCAAATGCCATATTAATTACTGCATTATTTCATTATCATTCCCACCAGTATATTGTTAACATTTACTGACAAGCTAGAAGCCACTTCATTTTTGGGTCTTAATGAGGCTTTTGATATATGGTCAATGTTCCATTTTTAGGGATGGTTTGATTTTTTTCTCTATTTTTAAGGATATTAATTCAGTTTGTTGGGGGGAAAAAAACAAGAGTTTTGTTGGTGGTTTTGTGGGGGGGTTTTTTGCTTGTTTGGCGGGGTTTTTTTGTTTGTTTTGTTTTGTGGGTTTTTTTGTTTGTTTGTTTTTTGTTTTTTTGGTTTTTTTTTTTTTGTCTGTTTGTTTTATTTGTTTCCAAATTCCCACATTAGTCTGGAAGCAGAAAATGCAGGAGGGTTTTTGTTGCTGCTGTTGTAAAGTAGATTGTTGCATGCATCTTATGTATTTTATGTTAAAAATGGGAAACAAACTAAGTATTGGTCTGAAAGGCCTTGAGACACAATAAATCTGATTCAATAAATTCTTTTGGTAAATAAATTTAGTCAAAAAACCATTAGCTGAGTCAGAAGGCTTTGTTGCTCAGGAACAAATATTTCCAGGGAGTGATTTTAATGCTAAATAAATGGCACTCTTGATGTTTTTTCCATCATACAGAGGATTTCATTCTCTTATCATGATATCCAAACTCTCCCCATCATACAGACCCTCAAACATCAACTCAACCAACAGGATTCTGTTCCACAGCAACAGACTTGCTTAGCAGCTACCTGTGGTGGGTTGACCCTGGCTAGATGCCAGCTGCCCACCAAACCCACTCTGTCATTCTCTTCTTCAGCTGGTCAAGTGAGAGAAAATGCAACAAAAGTCTCATGGGTCATGATAAGTACAGGGAGAGATCACTCACCAGTTATGGGCAAAACTTGTGGAATTTAGTTTAATTTTTCACCGAATAGGAGAAAGAGAAATAAAACCAAATCTTAAAACACCTTTTCCCACCCCTCCCTTCTTCCCAGGCTTAATTTTAATTCTGATTTCATTCCCTCATCCCCCACAACAGCAATGGGAGATGGGGAATGGGAATTGCAGTCAGTTCATCACACTGTCACTTCATCCTCCTCAGGGGGAGGACTTCTCACTCTCTTCCGCTGGTCCAGCATAAAGTTCCTCCCACAGGACACAGCCCTTCATGAATTTGTACAACCTGAGTCCTTCCCATGGGTTCCAGTTCTTCACAAACTACTTCAGTGTGGGTCCCTTTCATGGAGTGCAGTCCTTCAGGAACAGGCTCATCCAGTGTGGAACTCCTGCAGGCTCACAAGTCCTGCCAGCAAACCTGCTCCTGCATGGGCTCCTCTCTCCATGGCTCCACAGGTCCTGCCGGGAATCTGCTCCAGTGCAGGCTTCCCACAGGGTGACAGCCTCCTTTAGGCATCCACTTGCTCCAGTGTGGAGTCCTCCACAGCCTGCAGGTGGCTATTTCCTGCATCATGGACCTCTGTGGACTGCAGAGGAACAGCCTGCCTTACCATGGTTTGCACCACAGGCTTTGGAGGAAACTTCTCCATGCCTGCAGCACATGTTCTCCCTCCAACTTCACTGACCTTGGTGTCTGCAGAACTGTTTCTCTCACATATTCTCACTACTCTTTTCGCTGTTGTGCAGCAACTTTTTCCCCTTCTTAAGTCAGTTATCCCAGAGATGCCACCACCATTACTGATGGGCTCAGCCTTGTCCAGCGGGAGATCTGTCTTGGAGCCTGCTGGCACTGGCTTCATCGGACACAGGGAAAGCTTCTGGCAGCTTCTCATAGAAGCCACTACTGTAATCCCCAGCTGCCAAAACCCTGTCATGCAAATCCAATACACCTCCTCAGCAGTCTGCAGAGGGATCTTGGCTGCACTCTCTTCTCACTAAGATGAACTGTGAATGATTTAGGTACTCAGAAATGTGACAGCCATTTACAAATATGTACAAACAAAATCCACATCAACTGTAAATTAGTAGCTAGAATATGCTCCACAGTGAAGGGCAGGTGACAGAGTTCGTTTTAATAAGAGTTAACTCTCTATTCTGTAAAATGCATCTTTAAAGCGTAAGTACAGAAACATGGAATATAAACCTAATGTATTTTTTTTATTTTTTTCCTGGTAGTTTGATGAAAAACTAAAATAAAATGAACAACTAAATATTTTTTTAAAATTCCTTCTGGTGGTTTTTCACTGGAGTACTGAGATGGTAGTTAGGCACTCCAACAGATTGCCAGAGGAGTAAATGCCCCATCCATGGAAGTGTTCAAGGCTAATTTGGATGGGACTTTGAGCAACCTGGTGTAGTGGCAGTGTCCCTGCCCATGTCAGGGGATTTGGAACTAAATAATTTTTAAGATCCCTTCCAACCCAAACCATTCAATGATTCTATGACTGTCTTCATTTCCTATGCAATCACAGGGTAAAAATCCAAACAGTCTAAGACCTGCATTTTGCAAGTTTCACTGGTGTTCATAAACTGATGAATATTATCAATCATACCCCACAATTTTATGTCTATGTGTATTCTGCCTTCTTATTGTCATGCTAAGAAGAAAAGGGTCACCAAAATTAATGAATCAAATCCTAATTAAATAAAAAATCACTGCAGTGACAAACATCATTACTTCTGAGATATATTACACCAATGCAAAAGGTGAAAGTTTAATAACATTTAAAAATAAAAGTCAGGATTTGGGAAAGATCAGTCAGTGCATGACTGATGTGACTGATTTCATGACTACTAGAAGGTTTCTACAAACTACAATGATGAACAGAAGCTGTGAACTTGTGGGAATGACATATCTGGAGCCCAACTCTTACTTCTGAATGCTTTTAAATCCCCCTTGAGGTTATGGGCTCTTGGGATACAATGTAGAATGCATTTCACTTTTTATAGACATCTAAAGTTGGCAGTCTGCACCTAAGCTAGTTGTCAAAGGGTCTCTTCTGCAAATTTTTCCTTTCTGGGGAGAAACTTGTATTTTCAAAGAGCAGTTGGTCTCATGCAAAGATATATATGAGTGATGATATGCCTTATCTGCTCTAAACATCTCTCCATAGTCTGTGAAGGGTGACTATCTTGACCTTTGAGTATTTAATTTTCCACACAGTGAGATGAATTCCCCTGTGACTGACTACTTAGAAAGTCTTTAAACATGAGCTTAGGCAATACCACTGCAAGTGTATAATTACAGTGAAATAGAATTCACTGACCTTAAGGAGACTTTCACCAAATTATTATTGTTTTCCAACACAAAAATGTTTGAAAAACTGTATTATGTTTCTACTTCTGCCAAATTATGTAATTGTTTTTATATACTGTATAAGCATATAGCTGTCATTCAGCAGCAGCTTATTTTCAAAGGACCATCTCTCCTGTAGCTTAAGCTTCCCATCCTAACTTTAGGTAATAAAATAATACCTCTGAAGATTTAATCACTGTCTAGAAAAGTCACCTTCCTGAAGGCGAAAGATGCAGAAAGCTGAGAGGTATCTAGGTCCTTAACTGGGTTTATGAAATGTTAGAACACAGATGGAGTGGGTCCAGGCTGAACATGTCCCTCAAGAAAAACAAACACAGCTACCAAAGCTTGTAAAATCATAAGGTGGTTAACCAGGACTTCCATAAAACAGTCCTTTAAAAAAATGATGCTATCACTAAACAGCAATGTAAATCATGAAAATTGAACTAAATTTCTGCCACTGTTTTTGTGGAACTTTGTTTTAAAAGCCCACTGTAATTTCTGCTCACCTGAGTTTTTGTTCAGGTTATGGAACACTGTGTCTGCTCCACAGAGAATATGAATGTATGACAAGTCTCAGTTTGGGACTTCACTCCTAACAAAAATAATCTTAACTGGGAGATTAGCAGTGTTAAGTTAGGACAACTTCCTAAATTCATGAGATGTGTGACCCTGCAGATGTGATGTGTTCATATGAGTGCTGATGAGGTCAACATTAAGTCTGTCTGCTTGAGAATAGGACTGATGGAATTAGACTATACCTGTACTTGGTAGTTGTGAAAGTCAGATTGCCAGTCTTACAGAGAAATGAGATACAGTATGTAATCAAAAGCAGTTCAGACACACTGAGGTTACAGAAAATGTGACTGTAAAACCATAAAGAAATAAAGAGCTACCACTGCAAGTATAATCAAAAAAATATATCTAAATCATCTATTAAAACTAAATATCATGTTCTCCATTAAATTTAGCTTATTAATAAAACCAAACTTGAAAGAAAACTTCTTGCAGAAAGATAACACAATTCAGAAATTTCTGAGACTTCTGATATAAAAAAATGTAGTCTAGTTCTGCAATTTTGCAACTCAAATGCTCTATCCATTGTGATGCAAAGGTCACAGATGCAGTCTGCACAGTGAATATTTATTACAATAGTTTTACTGGATAAAACACAGCATGCAGTGTGAGTGATAATGATTAACCTATTTTAGAATAATTATTTCAATTTTAATAAGTAAGTTCCTAGCAATGCCACCATTCTTCTCTGTCCCTTTATTTTGGCTGGATCACTAGGTAATGCTTCATATTTTTTAATGGTTATAACCCTGAATAACTTACAGCTGATCATTTTAACAAGCTAAATGAAATGGAAGAATCTGGTTGCTTAATTCCAATACACCAGCAGAATTTCTCCCTGCAGAAATCTAATGACATTGACAAATATATTTCTTTATCAAACATTAAAATACATATTTCTTTAAACAAGTACTAACAATATTTCAAACATTCAGATGTTCAATTCATCCTTCTTATCACTGCTGTTAACTGGCCACAATAACAATGATTGCAACAGGTGCTGAGTGTTTTAAAGGCTGTCTAGAAGAACAGAGCTACACTTACGAGCAGTGTCACACTTACAGGGGTTAGTAATTTGGATTATTACAAAACAAGAAGCTGACTGTGTAATTTATGACCCTGGGTATATTGTTGGATAGTGAACTCTTAGACTAGCTTATCTTGATTTCTCATTCAGGATTCTTCATGCTACTTTCTGAGAAAAGAGGAGAAGGCAAACATGTCTCTCTTGTGATGGTTTTCACCCAGTGACCACCCAAAACCTCCAGGCTCCCCCCCCCCTCCCCTTCCCAGATGGAAAGGGAAAAAAGGAAGAAAAAAAACAGCTGAGAGATAATGGCAAAACAAACTCAGAGTATCTAAATACTTAAATTTATCACTAACAAGATAAGAACTAAAACTAGAAGCACTTAAACTAAAAAGTAAGAAATAAATCAGTCTTAAGAACCCTCCTCCCACTCCTCCCTCCCTCCAACAGTTCGAGAGAGCAGGGAATGAGAGTTTCGCAGGTGGTGGTCGTGCTGCTGGCATTGGTCTCGTCCTGTG
>VXAU01000433.1:278814-293452 GCA_013399695.1 Formicarius rufipectus | reverse complement strand
TTAAATTTTGTTTTCTCTTTTGTCCTCTTTCCTCCCCTCTTTCTTCCCTCACTCCCCCATCTCTAGTTCTCTCTCCCCGCCATTATAGCTTTCTCCATTAACGATCCATGTGTGCCATCAGCTGTGAGCATTGCTAGTATAACTCTGTGAATGTGAATCTGTCCTGTAATCTTCTGTGCATTAGGACCTGTGATTAAGATTGTAAAAGTGGCAAAGAGATATAATATGGTAGATAAGAGATACTAAAAAGAATTTTAAAAAGTAGTGGAGAAAAAGCTGGAGAAACAATATCACACAATGAAAGAATAACCATGAACTTCCAGAAGAGAAGATTCAGAAACCAGAAACAAAGAAACCAAAGTGTGAAAACATAATTCAGAGGTGAAGGAAGTATTAAAAATTCTGATATAGTGAAGACAAAAGCAAAAAGTACCAAGTATTAATGTCCAACTCTTTCCTCTAACAACATATTTGATTATTTTCTTAATCATCCATTCACACTGCTCCTTTTTGAAAAATTTATCAAATGAAGCCTGAAGAAAGGTTCTGCCACTTATCTATTTGATCATCTATAAAAATGCCTATAGTTAATCTCCCTTTTTCTACCTACATTTCATTTCTTTTACCACCCATCTGAATGATTATAAATAAAGAATAACTAAAGCAATTCTGATATTATATGTTTCATTTTCTATTTACACATTTCAAATTTGAGGCTAAGGCTCAAAGTCTGAAAGAAGGCTAGCACAGATTTTCTATTTTCCTATTCATAAGCAGAAGAATCTGATATTTCTGAAGCACATGAAGCAAATAAAAGTCTCTTTTATTATTATTCATAACTAAAATTCTGGTCTATTTTTATTCCTACTGTAGCTTTTATGGAAAGCTATGCATCTGAGTCAGCACCTCAAAGCAAAACTCATTTCCAATTCATGACATCTCTTTTTCCTCCAATTACTTAGCTTCATTTCCTTCTCGCTGCATTTTTTCCCTTTTGACTCTCTCTCAGATAAAATTGCTACACAGTGTAATTCTCTATTTGAGAGTGATATATCATATTCTTAAGTAGTCTTTAGTTTAACTAGCTTTTCTTCTTTTTTATGTGCTTTTTTGTTTTGTTTTATTTTGTGAAGCTTTTTATAGTTTTTGTTGGTTTTTTTTGGTTTTCTGTTTCTGTTTTTGTTTGGTTTTTGGTTTTTTGTTTTGTTTGGTTGGGTTTTGTTTGTTTGTTTGGTTGGTTGGTTGGTTTTTTACTGCAATAATTACATGGCTTTGACATATAGAGCTAAAATGTAGGAAGGAGAAAGACTGTATGGGAAGAATACCCAATTGTGCATTTTATTATGTCTGTTGCAGTCATATTTCTGAAGTGTCATTTTTCACTCTTCCTTTCCGTACTGTTGTGTTGATGACCTGTCAGGTTTCTAAATTTATCTTTCACATTTTTTGCAGCCTTTATCTTTCCTCAAAGCTTTATTCTATTTATTCTAGCTCCTCTACTTCTCCTCTTGCATACCATATATAATTTTTTTCTGCTCTACTGTATCATCAGCTGTGATTGTCTAAACTTGAATTATTATCAGCAATATTAGGGTGCAAGGTGATGTCAAATGTAGGCTTTTGTGTGCACTTCCTCTTTAAAACTCAAGGTACTCAGTGTTCTTGAATAGCAGGAATTTTCAGAGTATCCTATGAAGCATCTGACAGAAGTGTTAACATAATAATTAAAAATTTGTACCAGTCTGTAAATATATTTCTATTCACTGCCTCTGCAGTGGATTTTCTTAGACAGATCCTGCACATAACCTACAATCATGTAGGCATTTTTTTAGGGTTCCAGTGCATCAAGGTTTTCATTATATGCTTTGAGAGCTACTTCTGTGTATCATCCACCTACAACAATACAAAGGAAAAAGAACCTCATCCAAATCTATGGGGAAGGAGATATTTTTTCATTATTTTCTCAAAGAAATGTCTTTATCTTAATGATAGCAGATGAAAAGGAGTCTCACATGTACAGGAAATTGCTAAGTGGGCTTGTTCGTGGTCTTCCACCAAATTTGACACGTTTGCATTGCTATAGCCTCCATGACCACAGAGCTCCAGCGTTATAAGAAAAATTGAAATGTATTGTGTTTACTTACAAAGCAAGGACAAAAAAACCCAAACCCAAACCAAAACCAAAACCAAAACCAAAACCAAAAACCAACCAACCAACCAAACAACCAAACAAACAAAGAACAAAAAACACCACAAACAAACAAAAAAAAAGTGTCCTGTCTGTTATATATACTATTTTCTGCAAAACTGTGGATGTTTTTGTTTGGTTTTTTTTAAAGGACTACTTTGAAGAAAGAGAAATGACAGGTATAGCAGTGAGTGTGCTATTAAAAATCATGTCCTCAATTCAGTAGAGGGCTTATTCAAAAATAGCTCACAGAAAAACATACCCCCTGTAGCATTGCCTAGGTCAGTGAGAGTTAAAATAGTCTGAACAAATGTGGATTCTTCAACTGGATGCTTCATGTTAACCATCAAATACTTATGAAGTTTCTCTTGAATTTGAACAAGTCAGATTACTGCAACTTACTTCTCTTAGCAGTTTGTTTCCCTCCAGTGACTTCCAGGCATTATTTAATATTTTCTGAGTGACATGATGACAATCAAAGTGCAGCATCTCTGGGTCATATTCTTCAGTGAAATAAAGACAACATTCTCAATTTACCATAACTGATGACATAAGCAAAGATCCTAAAGTACAGTTATTACTATTAAAATGAATATGCCAGCTGCTCAGAAGGGACTGCTTTCCAAATAGAGGCTGCCCAAAAGACTGACAAAGGCTGTCATCTGTAATTCAGCCAGGAATACTGGCAGATTTAGAAAATTCTTTTGTGGGTGTTATGTTTTTCACACAGCAGAAATGAGAACCTAACTCCAAAGGATAATATACCCAATAATAAACCCAAAAGTAATAGAAGATTTTTTGTGTCATCAAGCTGTAACTAATCATGCAGTAGGGAGCAAGGAGAAGCTAAGTGCATTTTTAGCATTGGTACAGTATTTTCATTACAGTTACTCACAGTTCCATCATCCATTCTTGACCAAAGAAGAGTTACTTTCTTTGGTTTTGGTTGTGATGGAAATTTAAGTGAAAAACATCTGAAATTTTCTCAGTGGATCTATGGAATAAATACATACTCTCAGATCACAGTCATACCTGTATCGATTCTTCAGGGTTAAAAGGAGCAAAACTAAAAATACCTTTATAATGGTCAGCAGCTCCAAATGCCTAGAGGAAGCACAGCTGAGTTAGCAGTGCTATTTTTATATAGCCTCTTCACACAGAAAAAAATAGCAGTTCAAATATAAAGATGATGTGGTCATAGCAATGTGAACACTGAACAATTAAAATCTCTCAGAACTCTCTGAGCAGGACTTTGTGTGGGTCAGAAGTGAACACATATCCAGCACTAAGCCAAGGATCTGTATCCAACTGACTGGTGCTTCCAAGAGAAGCAAAGGGTGCCCAAAGTCAGGTGAACTGTCACTCTCCCTGCACTCCAGATGCAGGACTCCCATCAGTAGTTAACGGCAACAGGAACAAGGTGAGAACAACTCCTTATACAAGAGTTCAAGAAAGCAATTAAATCTGAATTCCCGAAGAACATTTTTGGCAAACTTGCAATTAGTTCAGATGTGAATATCCTCCTTCCCCAGTGTGTTTACACTTACAGACATGCAGCAGAGGCAATAACTGTGGCCATGATTCTGTAACAGTTTATCTATCATGACTGAGGCATTTATATCTTCTTTGCACACCTGTACATAGTGCTTGGTAAATGATTTTGCAAATGCCATATTCCATATGTTTTATTATACATATGTTACTCTGTTTAATACAGAGATCCATTACCCTGAGGATAAAGTGCCTTCCGTCATCTGGATATGTTTGTTTTTGAAAGCTTTTAGCACTTCCATGGCTGCATGACAAGTTTAGACTATTACAGTATATCCTAAGTGTAAACTGAGATTTGAAATCAAAGTAGAGCTTAATTTACTCAGTATTTCCTGCTCATTAATTTTTCTCTTTTTCTTGAAAATGCCCACCAACTATTTAACAACCCACAGTGCATTGTAATGTCATATATAAACTTGTCTTGTGGGTGTAATAAATAACATTTCTCAAGATCACGTAGAGTCTCTCAGTATTCTTCAACTGTGTGGTCAAAATGGAACTGTAAAAGTTTCGGTAGTCCACATTAACAAAGTGCTGGTATTATTTACATCACTTTGTGGGTCAGCTATCTGATTACAACTGATGTATGTATGCACGTCTGTATGTTTATATATGAATAAATAAACATAAATAGAGGCAGGTAAACACAATATGTGTTGGTATAGGTCAAAAAACCCTCAACTTGTAAAGGACCACCCGCAATTTAGATTTCTGGTTTCTTTACCGCTGTTTTCATGAGTTTGTAATCTCTGTTACTTGCAAGCCTCAGAAAAAGTCATAACTCACTGACAATTCAGTATCCTTCCTTTTATAGGGTACACCAAGATGCAAGAGTTATATGAGCTGATTTTGCCAGCAAAAAGAAAAGAGTGTTTCATTCCATTTTCCACTCAAAATGTTGACCTTCCTTACTGAGAGGTTTTGGTCAAAGTCACTTCTGCTTTCAAAAGAGGCCTCTAAATCTATAATCTGCAGAATCAGGGGAAATGGAGGTTTCCTTTTCGAAAGTCCATATCGACACAGAATAAATGTCTATTTCCTATAGAAGCTGCAGGGTCTGCATGCAAATGCATTGCAGAAAGAAATGACGTCTTTCTTCCCAGCTTATGTGGCTTTTTCCATAGATTGCATAATCACATAGTCTGTAAAAATGTGTATAAAAGCTTCATCTTATGGATGCAAATAAGGATAACAGGATATTAAAAAAAAAAGAAAAAGATTGAATTGCATTAAAAATTAATGTGATAAGATTCATGTTTCATAGTTATTGAGAAGAAAGGTATGACTCTGAATCGATGTAGCAAATACTAGATTACATTCATGCATAAAATGAAAATGATGCTTCCATTAATTAACTTCCTAGATGCTTACATTAGGTTACAAAAAAATAGTTTGAAGTTCAAAATTAACTTTTCTTAAGAAGTACACTGAAGAAGAAAAAGGCAGATTACGTTTCACTTAGGTACACTATAATTGGGTATAATTTTTATTATCAGTAGAAACAGAGCAAATATATTAAAATATGCTACATGTATTATGCTTTTTTTTTTCTGACATATGAGAAACTATTTACCATAAAATAACATGATATGCTTCAACTTCAATAAGTGTTTTTGGTTTTGATCAAAAACAAAAACACTAGGGAAGAAAACTCAATAGGAGCTTTTTCTGACATTTTACTAAGTTTCCAAAAATCCATCAAATTTGAGAACAAAAATTAATAGTTAGAACTTCAACCCGTGTTCTGTGAGCCTAAAAATCCTAAAAATAAATCCTGAGTTTTCTCCAGTGGTTCAAGGAGCCTTGCCCAGATTCAGCTGGTAATGAAATATTGCAATGACAGGGAAGTTAAAGGCAACATAGTTATGAAGAATTTGGTAAATGTGATAACTGATTAATATACCTTTGTTTTTAATATTTCTTTGTCTTCCCATCTTTTTTTTTTTTTTTTATTTTCCTTAAATATTCAACAACAACATTTGTTGACCATACTATCCATATAAAAAGATGTTTATATACCATACAGAAACCAAACTGTAAGATACAACTAGAATAATACACTGGAAACTTCATTCCACAAATTGTGAGGAGTTGATGATTTTATATCAGCTTATAACTTTCCAAAGCCAAAAATACCTTTTCTGGGGAAATTATAAGTTTTCATCTGCTCATCATATGCTGACCTATGTTCCCTTTTCCACTTGAGCTTTTACTCTTAGTAGCATGTTCTGACTGAGATATGAGAAGATCTTCCCAAGTCAGGCTGCAGTTGTAACTTTGCTATGAGTCCTGAGCAAATGGAAGGGATGTGAATAATCACTGAAAACCAAAGCTTTGCTTGTTGTTTCCTTCCCTCTTTCTGCAGACCATCTTTCTCCAGGAGCATCAAATGAAGGGGAGAAGGTAAAAGTAGGAGGCCCTGTATACTCTGAAGTTCAATGCACAATGGAAAGGAGAACTCCAGCTTTCTGGAGGTTGCTTTACTTTTGCTGTAGATAATGCAAATGCAGCTTTACTCCATTACATCAAAAAATCCCAAACAGCCAAGCAGCAATACATAGTGCATGATGGTAAGCATTATATGGAGAGGGTCCGCTATCTCAAGGATAGTGGAGGGGTTTGGTAAGGTGAAGGAGAGCCTGGAAACGCCTGAGGTTGAGGAAGGTGAGCCTTTATTCATCCCACAGCACTCTCTTTTACAGAGAGGCTGCGGAACAAACTAGAAAAAGGGGTGGAACTTAACATACAAGGGAAAGGGTAGGCAGGAACTTGCCAACTAGGGAAAGAGGGGGTGGATACATAAACATATAGGGAGCAAAGGGGTTGGACATGAACAAATATGGAACAGCTGCACTGAAGCAAACATCAACCAATTTGAAAACTGTAATACAATTCTATAGAACCATAGAAAAATACAGAAAAACTGAATTAACAAATCAAATAATACATATATATCAAACATGAAATCAATTATAAACAATCTTGTGCCACTATCTTCTTCCGTCGTTAAAGTGTCTTCCTCCTTGCGCTAATAACAATAAATTTCTCTCCATCTATTGTAATCCTGTTCACTTATTTCTTGCAGTACGATTTCACCCTCACTACCCCCGACAGCAATGTCATTTATTAGAAGCAATATCTGCTAAAAGAAGTGATGTAGATGTTTTGCTCTGTTTTGCTGTTTGAAATAGGAAGGGGCTCTAGTGAACAAGCAATAGAGCTGTGGGACCAAGGCAGATTATCCTAAACTTCAGCAGTCTTTGAAACCAGGAGTTGGATGTAGGCTACTTGAACATTTCAGGCTGTAGAAATTTGCATAAGTACTGTGAGCAGTTAATGTTTGTAAAGTTTCCTGTAATTAAAAAAATAACATGTATTCTTGTGTTACAGGAATATGTATGTAAGTTTGGCTTGGCTCCCTGTCAAACACAGCTGTGAGCCGATCAGCTCCTCCAACCTCCCTCCCAAAAAAGGGAAAAAAAAGTAGCAAAAAGGAAAATGTAGTAAAGGAATATATATATATTTACAGATATTTCATGTATAGACAACTAAATATGATGTACATAGAATACAAGGACTCCAAACTACCCCAAAAGGGAAAAGGAGGAAAAGGGGAAGGGGAAAAGGATCAAAAGGGTAAAAACAAAACAGACCCACACAATCGAATTCTAGGAATTAGCTCAGTAGAACAACTAACACAATGAGATCTCACCAACTTCCCTTAAGAAAAGTGAGTTCCTTTCTTTCTGGGCCAACACAGACGACAGCCCTCATCCAGGCCTTAACTCACAGAGAAAAGCAAGGCATAAACACTGAGAGCTGCTGTCCCCACACTTACCTGACAAGGGAGGGAAGAAAAAAAGAGACAAAGAAACCTCCCTCTCTGTCTTTAATACACCTGACTGTGTAAGGGAATGGGATGGCATACTTCCTTAGTTTTGCCCCCAGTTGCTAGGGAAGGCCTACAGACAAACCACTACAATATGATACAAGTTCTTACTGTGCTAACACCAATGTTCCATTCCATTCTCTTCATCAGAAAAATACTAACAGAGTTCACTAAGTCTTCTCTAGGAGCTGAGAAAGGGAAAATAAGTACACAGTACACTCTTGTAAAACTTGAAAAGATTACTCAAGAGAGCAATCCAGATGATATAGATGCTATTTATAACTAAAAAGAACCTCCGTAAGCAAGAGTAGTACTGAAACCACTGAGACTGGAGTATTCAAAGGGTACTCTAGAACCATGTGAAAGACATGCTTTTGCCTTAAATAGAAGAGAAAGGATTAGAAAACTGTGAATAGTCTCCATTTGTGTCAAAGGTCACTCCTTTCCAAAGGTCATCCTGGGCAAACCTTAAATTTTTTGAAGTCTTTCCTCCGACCATATCCTAAGCTAATAACACAGAGTATTCCTACAACTCTGAGCCATATGTTTGTGCCATTAGCTGTGGTAGGGTAAGTGTCCCAGGGCTACTCTAAGCAATAATTTTTCTGTTACGGTAACGTAGCAGACAAACAGCAGCATACATAGCCTAGAACAGTCAGTGGTGAACATTTGCTTTACTTATTACGTGTATAACAAGATACTTAAACATTCAGTTGTCTGTTAGCCTGTGTAAAGTGCAATTCTACATGGACAGGGAAAACATCCCTTGCTTCCATTTGAACATGCATTAATATCACTACCCTCTTTAGATCTCAAAAAAGTAAAAGTAAAAAGGTGTGTTTTTTAAAGCACTTGTGAGTTTCAACCTTTGAGTTGAAAGAAGGAAAATAATAATCTCTTTTGGTACTTAGAAGCAATTAATATTCAACTCTTACCTGATCTGGCATCAAATTTGTCTTGGATTATTTGGAAAACTGTCTCTTTTTGTTATGGGCCTGTAAAGCAATCCTAACGATCTGGACAAGCCCTGAAGCATCTCTAAGATTTTATGGAAAAATTAATTGAGGATTCACCACCCTTGGAATTTACTACAAGTGGAAGTTAATAGCTCAGGCAAATTCTATCCTATATGTTAATAAACTACCTAGGCACTGTGGTGCTTCTAGCTTGGCTTTTCCTCGGTTATTATCCCTGTATCCTCTCACTTAGCCTCTACAGGTTCTTATTAATGTAATTCCCACCTAATCCCCTTTCCCTTTTTCCCTTTCCTCTGTCAGCAGCATTCTGATATGTAATATTTTACTGCGTACACTTGTTTATTACATTTATTTCCGCACAATTTCTAATGGCCACTTCCTATTCTACTCAAACACTAAATTCATAATTTTCTAGAGATCCTTCGCAGAACTCCTGCAGCTGACTTGCTCTCACTTCCTCTCTCTCTGACTCCCCGTCTATCTCATACAGAAAAAAAATTCTAATGTTTCCAGTTTCAACTAAACTAGAAATATCTATTAAGAGCCAGGAAGCTCTGGTATGATATTGCATTTACCACTGCCTTGCTGTGTAATCTCTTTATTTGCCTTGTCTGCCAGGTTTTTAGCTTGGAACAAGAAAGGATGGAGCCACTGTGTCCTATTTAGCCACCAGCAGCTGAGTTCTGCTGAGCGACCACATACTTGCCTCCAGTTCATGACAGGAGAAAAACTATAAAAGCACGAAAGCTCATGTAAGCATAAGTTGTCTTCATGGTCTTGTGCAAGAACAAAATACAAATATAGCCAGATGTATTTGTATAGATAATATTCCTCACCCCATCTACTTGCAGAAGTAGAAAAAGGAACCATTTGCTTCTTCTGTTGAAGCTTAACCAGTAGTTTAGAAGTACTATGAGAATACATATTTACCCACATTACTATCACTGCATTTCCAGTCTGCCAAATTCCTGAGTGCAGGCAGTTACAGAATTGTTCAGACTGGGACACATGCAGAAGCTCACCTTGCCTAAGTGTCCTGCTAGAGTTTTGCAGGACAAAGAAACAATATTGTGAGGAGGAATTGGGTGTTTTATTCTCTTCTCCCCACTTCTCCCCATCCCATATGTCATCTAATTTAGGTAAACTTCAAACCAGTGTAAATAGAAAATTCCACTTTATTATAAGAAACAGAGGTGAATTATAGTTAACATGTTTGTTAAATTAGACAAACCTTTGTGGCACTGCTGGAGTCTAAAATGCCTGAAGGGCAGTTCAGATACTCTAAGTATAATCTAAACTGAAAAATGGTTTCAACAGAAATAACCCACTTCTCTTAAAGAGAAAAAAACACTACATTTTCTTAAAATTATTAGTCTTATTTTTCTGTGTCTAGTGCAGTATGTCTTTAAGAAACCTCATTATCAAGGTTATAACATTCTATTTCCATAGGAAAGTTTAAGTGCTTCTTTAAAGTATTTTGAGAGACACAGAAGCAAGACCAATATTTCTCTGATGATCCTGCATTTTCTACCAAATGAAATGTTTACTCCTGTGAATAGTCCAAGCTTTGAAAAGTAGTCAATAAACACAAATTTGATACCTTGTAGAACTGAAATGTCAAGAAAATGCTATTAAAATTTATAAAAATTAGTTGCCTATTATATTTGGTTTAGATTTTACCTATAGCACTATAACAGTGTGCTTGACTTTCCAGAAATAAAAATATTTACCTCAGAGAAAGGATTCTAATATTTAAGTTCCTACTGTTCACCCTGGAATTTAGTTCATCATGCATATTCATAAATAACATTTTTATATTTCTTGATGCTGTCATGACAATCCATATTTGACTCTAAGCCTATTGTCTCAAGTACTCTACTCTGACCTTTGCACATATCTACTGGGGGGTTTTTTTGGTTTTTTTTTCTTTTTTTTTTGGCATTAACATTTTGCTTCGCACAAAAGCAAAAAAAGGAATAGCAATTACTGTCTGAAATTACTGTCTAAAAAGGCAGCAGTAATTACAAAAAAGGTAGTGTCTTGAAAAATAAAAATTACAGATGCTCAGAATTTCTGTCTGAATACAGACTGTGATTTGTCCCCAGTTAAAGCTTTATTTTAGTATCTTCTCCTACAGCATGTAGCAAATGTATTCTTGCACATTTCTCCATAGAAAACTTCTGATACATTTTTACTATGCCTTTATATTTTCTTCATTAGTCAAAAGGCAATGTTCATGGTCTCATCTTTAAAAACAGGCAGTGTATCAAACAATTGAAAAGTAAACCTTGGCAGGGAAACTTACACCTATGGACATGACTTTGGTATATAGGTGTGGGAGGCTAATAATTTCAAGATGTAATTGAGATTCTGAAATTATTAGGGGTCCCTTCCTGTTTCCTAAAATCAATCTAGGATAGCACTTTCAATGTCATTCCAAATAACCTTTAAATACTTCTTTAAAAATATTCTAAACTATTGAAAAATACATTGAACATTAAGAAAAAAGTCCTGAAAATTCTAAACTTCTTATTAAATTTAACTCTGAAACACTCATGCAATCAACAAATACTAGCAAATTCCAAATCTTTGTGAACACCAAGAAATAAAGTAGCCTAGGAAATATCCTGTTGAAATGTTTTATGGGTTAGTCACTTTTGAGAGCAGCAATTATAGAAGAAATCCTCAAATGAAAACACTTTTTCTGAGAAAGATATGTGGGGTTTGTAATTAGAAAAAATTGTTTCCAGTTCTAACCTGCTGAGCTGGTAGCTGGGGGGCGGGAGGGCGTAGAAAAGGACAGGAAAGATCATAATATTAAATAACAGAGAAATAATGGTGATCAATGAGACAGAGAGTGTATAGCCATTAAACTAAAACTATAGTCCTAATAAGATTTCCTTGAAAGAATAATTCGGGGGAAAAAAAAAAAAAAACCAAAAAACCAAAACAAAAAACCAAAACCAGCATACAGATTTCTCATGTCTTTCCCTTCCTGTTTCCTGCACAAAAAAGACCCACAAAAAAAATAATTCTTTCTTTCTGATGATAAAGTCAAAATACACTATGTTTTGAATTACAACATTTGAAATCCTCAAATGCTCTAAGTACTGCCTACTGTAGGAGTTTAAACGAAATGCCTAAGGCAAATCAATATTCTCCTGCCTTATTCTGTCATACTTAGGCCTTTTGTGATTTGAAAAAGTTTAATATTGCTGTAGCTGAGCCAGTGGTGAAATCTGTGAGACTGTATATGGCTAAGAGGCCATATACACATGTGATCACCAGCACTTAAAAAATACCCTAAAAGTATCAACTGATAATAATTCACAAAACATTGTGTTCTCAGGCTTTAATTGAATAAGAAATCCATGTGCCCCAATTTATTATGAAGAAGACCTTAGGAAGCTTTTGAAAGGATAGCTCTCCAGCTGTAAGCATCCATTCCAAATTTAACCACAGATACATCAACCTTTATACGTTCTGTCAATACATGCATTATTGATTTCATTCATTACCAAGCAATGGTTCATATCTTCAGTACAAAACAGATTCCTTAAAATTCTCATGAAATGCAACTATTTCAGCTACTACTTTGGAGAAAAATGTGACATGACTATTTTAAACATCCCTATGACCGATTTAGCAAATTGATTTGGAATTTTGGTTTTTGATCCTCTTGAAAATAAGAGACGGATCTGTAATAGGGACTATCAAGAGAATCAGGTCTCCTATTCCACCATGTATGAAAGTTTAATTCCTTTCTGCCATTCAGTTTGCTTCTGTGTATACCTGTCACTGTGCACTTGGAGAAGGCTCCTGACACCTCCAGGTCTGATAATACAGTTGCCAGATGGCAATGTCGCTCCTGGACCAAGTTGTCACAGACCAACAGGTTGCTGCAATTATGGTGACTACAAGAGCAGTAAGTTAACAGAGGCAGACTGTTGCTCTCTTTGCCTGAGGGATTTTCCCAGTTATATTAGCTTTGACCATTAGATGACCAATTATGGCAGCTAGCAGTGAAAGGGAACATGTCTGTCTTCAGTGGGGGTAATTGAGACTGTGAAGAAAAATAAAACTTCTTCTGCTTCATAGCACATAAAGTTCCTGAAATCCTGTTTACAAGGGCTAATGGAGTGAGAGAAGGGACCAGATATTAGGGAAGAGCTGAACTGCAGAGAGGTATGTAAAGGATGTTCAGCCAAAACTCCTATAACTCTCAGTCAACAGGGCTTGAAGGAGAAAGGCAACAAAAATGGATTTTGCCTTCTCATGAACAGCTCAAGTTAAATATGAAAGTTGGCTATTTTCAGTCACGATTTAGGCTGGCAGAGCTCAGCAGTACAATGAGCTGCTGAACCTACAGCAAATCCAAATAAATCCAGAGAAAAAACTGTTGTCCCTGTTCACAGGAATCATGGATAATTTAGGGGGTATCTTGATTTCAGCTGGTACAGAGTAAATTTTCTTCCTATTAGCTGCTATAGTGCGGTGTTTTGGAGTTAGGATGAGAACAATGTTGGTAAGACACTGATGGTTTAGTCTTCGCTGATCAGTGCTTACACTAAGTCAAAGGCTTTTCAGATCTTCTTGGTGCCCTGCCAGTGAGGGGGCTGGGAGTACACAAGAAGGAGGGAGGGGACATAGAGCAGCTGACCTAAATTGGCCAGAGGGATATTCCATACCATATGGCATCATGTTCAGCACATAAACTAGGGAGAAAGGTGACTGGGCACTGCTGCATGAGAACACACTGTGTATTGGTTGGTTGATAGTGAGCAATAGTTTTTCATTTGTATCACTTGTTTTCCTTAAGTTTTACTTATCTTTTTGTAGTTTTCCTTTTCAACAAAATATTTTATTATTGGTGTTGTTATTTTTTTTTAAACTGTTGTTATCCCAACCCACAAGTTTTATTTCTTTTAACCCTTTGTATTCCCTACCTCACCATACTGGGAGGAGTTGGGGGCAGACAGTGAGCCAGCAACTGAGTTGTGCTTAGTTGCTGGTTGGGGTTAAATCACAATAGGGGGATTCATTTCACACAGCAACCAAGGCTGCAACTTCTCTATCCTATGAACAAACTTCCACACTACATCAGTCAAGAACTTCAGCCAATTGACTTGTGACTACTCTCTAAATGTAACATTAAACCACTCTACATAATTCCATTACAACTTTCAAATTTCAAGAAGCTGGAATCTTCATGTATTTTTGTTCCAGAGACTCTACAGAACGGAAAAAAGTGAACATAAAAACATTCAGGAAAAAGACACATTCTAGATAAGAGGAGATTGAGAGGACCAGAGTAGTTAAGGCACTTTATGCTCTTCCATAAATCTATTCAGGAGTTTGGTACAAAGAAAGATAAAAAAAAATCAGGAAATAATTATTGGCTTTATCAATGCTTCAATGCTACACAGGCAGAAGTGCTCATATGATATCCTGATGGAACTTGTAGTGACTTTTTATTTACAACTCCCTTATCCATTGAGATGAAAAGTCCAAATGACACTCCAACTCCAACAGCAAAATTTAGGTAAGTACAGATATTTGTTTTCAACATAGCTGTCTTGCTGTTGACCTGAAGTCTTTATGGTTTAATATTGACTGTCCAACAGCTGATTTAATTGCCTGCTTCTGCCTAGTACTCTTACAGAACTTTAGTATTAATTATGTATTGTTTTAAAGAACATACAAACATGGCACAAGACCTTCCTTAATTTATTCCAGCTGCACAACATACTCATCTTTATGATATACTTCTGATCTTGATGCATTAACAGAGGCAAAAGAGCTTGAGAAGCTCCAAAGCTCTGGAGTTCTATGGGCATCATAGAATAGGCATATTCTCATTTTTCTGAAATGCTGAGGCAAGCTGAAGCTAGTCCTTAAAATCCTTAAAATGCATTGTCCAGTTAGCATTTACTTCTGGTTTCACCTCTCACACTATTTCAAGAAAATTTTTTTATGTTCCCCTAGTTATTCACTTAAAAAACTGAAAAGAAAAAAGATAAAAAAAAACAAAAA
>VXAU01000433.1:231428-278768 GCA_013399695.1 Formicarius rufipectus | reverse complement strand
AAAAAAAAAAAAATGCAAAAACCCTCCCCAAAAAGACTGAACAAGATTAAACTGTTCTTTAGTTGTAGGAACATAGCACTTCATAATGAGGGGAAAAAAAATGATTCTTGTATCATGCGTGATTACTGTGATTTCTGCTACAGCTGCTTGTCTCATTCCTGCCTCTGATATGTCTGTTCTACTTAAGTAAGCTGCGGTCACTTAACCTCAGGGATCTACAGCCTGGCATAGCAAGAAAAGATGAAATTGGTGACAGGTTTGCCTTCCTAAGTGTGGCTGTAAACTACTGGTTGCCAAAACACAGCAGCTGAGCCATACCTGCCCTGGAATGGGAAACTTGCAACGTTTGAATGAGCTCCCTAGAGAGGTGCACAGGCCACTGCTGCTGTAACAAGGTTAGCCATGCCCTCTTATGAACCAGACTCCTGCACTATACTGACCAGGACAACAAGCTCAACTTATCAGGATCCATCACACATTCATCCGGACTTCAGGGAGAGCTGAGGAAGAGAACAGCTCACTTACACACACACATGCACAGAAGTTTATTGTGATGTATCTTCTCAGCATTCATGAACATAAACAGTGACAGAGGCAAATTTCTATCTAAAATAATGACCTTTCTGGTGTCAAAAAGCAAACAACCCTCAACTGGTTCACATTATGATATTAATTACTTACAGGAAAATAAATATCTTGAGTCATTGAAACATGAAGATTCATATTTGGAATCCAATTGTACTATATGAAATTTTCTCCCAGATCCATATATAAAATTTTGACATTTCATTCTTTAAATCAATATTATTTTTTTAATATATTTTGAAAAGTTATAGGAAGGAATAAGTATGCTGAATGATACTCAGATAGGGTCTTTGACTGGATAGCATCATCTTTAGCCACTGTTTGAGTAAGTAAAAAATACAAGATGTAAAAGAAAAATAGTTGCTCTGAAAAAATAAAACAATGAAAGGAAAGAATGTGAAGAAGCTAAGCTATGGAGATATGAAACTATGTACAAGCAGTGGAATTTTTTTTCCATCTTTTTTTTCTTTTTTGTTTCCAAAAAAGAACTAGATTAAAATTAAAATCTTACAGTTTTAAAGCTTTTTCTAAACAGAGCTTCTTCTTTCTGAGATAAGAGTCAGTCATCTTGAACATTCCCAATTGTAACTTCCCAGGCTACATTTGAAAACATTCCCCTTTGTAGATACAGAACTAAATCCTGTATTGTTTGCAGATCAATAAAATAATCCCAGGATCACCGCCTCCCTAAGACTGTGCTCTATGGTGAACTCGCCACTGGCTGCCACAAGAAAGGAGCCCTGAAGAGGAGATACAAGGACTGCCTGAAACAACACCTCAGCCTTGGACATATTGACCACCATCAGTGGTCCACTCTGGCCTCCAATCGGGAGACGTGGAGATATGCTATCTATAACACTGCTATCTTCTTTGAAAACACATGCAGAATCTGCCTGGAGGAGAAAAGGCAATGCAGAAAGAACCGTGCCTTGACAGTACCACCTACAGAGACTTTCTGCTGTGCCTTTTGCAACCGGACTTGCCTATCTCGCATTGGCTTTATCAGCCATCAGCGCGCTTGCACTAAGCATGGGTAAAACCCTCCCAAATCTTCATTTGCAAAGCCTAGCCATGATGATGATGATGATAATGAAAATAATCCCATCTATTTTTATGAGTTATAGATATGGTCTTAATTCTAGGATTTTTCCATATTTGTTAGCCCTTAGTATGCATGGCTTTTTCCTTTGCATTATACTTTCCCTCACAGACTGTGCCCAACAATATGTAAAGGAATCCCAGACCTGTCAGTATAGAAAAAGAGATTCATACTGCACTAATCTTTTAATTCCTCCTCTTTCAAAACTCACTGTTTGAGATTCTTTCATCATCATCTTTATTCATGTCCAAAACTAAACACATTTTTATTGTTGAATTAAGATTCCTCACCAAACTGTTCATTTCCACTGAATTCTAAGAGCTTGCATGGGGTTATGCTTTGGATTCGTAATGAAAACAGTTTTGATAACAGATATTTTAGTTACTGCTGAGCAGTGCTTACACAACACTGAGTCCTTTTTTGCTTCTCACTGTCCCACCAGTCAGGAGGCTGGGTGTGTACAAGAGGTTGGGAGGGGACACAGGTGGGACAGCTGACCATAGCAGACCAAAGGGTTTTCCCAGGCTATAAGACATCGTCCTCAGCATATAAAGCTGGGGTAAGACAAAGGGAGAGAGCATTCAGAGTTATGACATTTGTGTTCCTAAGTAACTGTTAAGTGTGATGGACCCCCACTTTGCTGGAGATGGCTGAACACCTGCTTGCCACCATGGGAAGTGATGACTGAAAAAGTTTTGCTTTCCTTCCACACAGCTTTCGCTTTGCCTATTAAACTCTCTTTATCTAAGTCCCTGAGTTTTCTCACTTTCACCCTTCAGAGAACCTTTGCCATCCTCACAGCTGGGTGAGGTTTACATGCTTACCAGAGTTAAATCATGACAGATACACTTTCCATAGTAGAATTCAGCAGTTACTCAAGGACCCATCTTTGAAGTCACACTTTTCACAAGAATATATAGTCCTACTCTACAGCTGATAAGGCAGATGTTCTTTGGATTGAGTACTGTTGCAGGTATATTGAAACACATAAAGCCACAGAAAACTATTCTGATGTTCACTTTCAAAATTAGAGAACAGAATGTAAGAAACAACATTCACTGTAAATATTTTGGAATAGTAAAGTAATCATTGCAAGAACAGATTTATTTCTAGCTAATGTTTTTCCCAGCAAAATACTATTTCCTAAATGTACTATTTTCTTGGAAAAATTCTTTCTTCCATTATGCTGCTTTGAATAGGCTTCCCATTGCTCATATGTGAAAGATATTATAGTAATAGGATAACCTCTACCTTCTCTACAGGCTTAATTTCCTTTTTTTTTCTGAATTCTTTATATTTTTCCTAATCTGTCCTAAATCTGGGTCATCCCACCATAATTTCCATGTACTGCTATCTCTTCTTTTGAATTCTATCTTTAAACAAAGACTGCTGACTTTTCTGAAAGTGTTTAAAATGTTGATCCACCCCAGTAAATATGTTTACTCCAGCCAGCAGAACTTTTTATTAAAATGCTTACATTTAAGTAATATCATCCTTTGTTAGCTATCTGTAACGCCCAATCCTTGGAATGTCTACCACATCTTGGAATTATGAAGTAAAGTCTATGTGTTTTCATCTTTTATGCGGCTGAGTCACTTCACTATGAAAATAAGATGTCAATAAGTTTAAATTAAATTAATCTAAATAGATTTGTGTAGTAATGGAAGTAGATAGACTTAGCAGGAAAAGAGGCAGTCCAAAGGTAGAAGTTATTGAAGATGAAGATGACTGTGATGAAGAAATTGAAGAAGCAGATAAGGAGTAGGGGAAGAAGAAACAGATGAAGTGACCTTAATTATGACCCAAATTGAGAAGAAACCTGTCTTTAGTCAGAATTTGGGTCAAATAATAAATGAAGAAGGATTCGTAACCTATAGTAGCTCTTGCACAAATGGAACAACCACCCTGGCAGCCTCATTCTGCCAAGAATCACATCTGCTCTGGCAAACTCTGGTGCACACCCTCAGCTTTGATTTACAAATTATCCTAGAGGCAGCTGAAAGCTACACCCACCTTCTGGACTTTACTGGGTCAGAACCATAATATCCAGCATCTTCAAGCAATTTATGAAATATTAGGACTGGACAATGTTTGAAACGTATCTCAGGAAGCTTGGTGTGTTAGTAAAACAGTAAACCCTTGTGTATTTAATTAAATATCTTGGCACAGAAACACAAGACTGAACTTAAGATCATTTAGGCCTTTATTTAAGCTATCTGTATCTGGACCTACACACCAAGATCCTCTTTCTTGATACATATCTGTGGTAAACCTGTCTAGAGAAAGACAGAAGAACATAGACGGAACAACACAACTGGAAAAAATGCAATTACACTTCTGCAAACTATAGTGAATACTTGAATCTAGTTTAAAGCAAAGGTGTCAGTTCTCATTTTTTATAAATCAGTTTGCCAGTTCCTTCTTGGGAGGTAACTGCTCAGAGTTCTCACATGGTTGCTCTCCTAGAGGAATCTAATTTCTCTGTTTCAACATGCCCAAGGCATCTGCTTTCCTTACTGACAAGACACAATCTTTCTGTCACTGACATCAGAGGAATTATCAGTACATTTGACAACAGTGATTTTCAGCATTGAATATAGCTATCATATGAACAATAATAACATGGCATCTTACTAAAAGGTTGTGAAAAGAATTACTTGGAAAACTTTCATTTATGTAAAGAAACCTCATAAAATAAAAAATGAGGATTATTTTAGTTTTACTGTNAAAAAAAAAAAAGCCTCTTGGTCACAGCAAAGTCTGCCTGGTCCTATAGAGAAGACACAGAAGAAGTGTTTGCTTGTCATTATTTTACATCAGTTATAGATAAAGCAGTAAATAATTAGAAATTGTTGCTCAGAGAAAAGTTCTTCACAGCAAGAGCAGACATTTAGATTTTTTTTTCTATTCAGAGAAAATTTTCAGATAATTTTGTATTTGACTTTTTTAATGATATTTCACTCATTTAATACTGTGCTGCAAGCTTCAACAAGCCTTAGGAGCTAGATTTTAGATCATTGTAAGCTATGTAAAAACGACATAATCAAATTCAAGCATTAACAAATATCTGTGTATAAGGGGTTTGTTGTTAGAGCTTTTGACTGCATGGTAGAAGTACAAATACTTTGTCAATACTACAGAACATGAACTGCATGTTTTATACACATATGGGTTTTCTAATAAAAGAACTGGTTGGGAAAGTGGATGCCAGTTTGTGTTAAAGAACATGAGTGAAAGGATATCTAAGTCTATATTTTGTCTCTGGAATAGACTTCCAGCTTCTGTTAGTATAGCAACACTTAGGTTCTTCTTTTAGAGTACATCTAGTATAAAATTAATGGTATGGCTAAATTCAACAGTTTAAGAAGCGTACTGTTTGCAATTTATTTTTTTATGAGTCTAAATTCCACTTTCAAAGGTCTTAAACAGTATGCAAACTTTAGTTAATGTCTCATGAGGTTTTTTGTTGTTTAAGTGAACCTGGTGCCTCTGAGCTACTTTCATACTCAGGAAATAGTGATGTTCTGATTAAAGTGTTCTGAATTCAACACTTCTTCTCATTTTTTACAGTGAGCACCTATGCATTATTCTCTAAAGGCTCATTTGGACCTTTCTTGGTAAGCTAACTGAAAATACCTTGGGGATTTTTTTTGTCAGTTATTATTGACACTCATGATAACAGATAACATATCACTCATGACATAATTTTTCTCAGCATGAAGCAATCCGATTGATGTCTTTGGTAAATTGCTAGAGTTCATCAAAAGTGTCAAAACTTCTAGTTTGGAAATTAAAGTCATCTTGGAGGAACCAGACATCCATTTCAATTTTAGTGGGCTAAAATATTGTAGTACAAAACCAATTACCATGGGAATGACAGATTTTTATCTTCTTTAAAATCAGAAAATAGTAATAGCAACAGCATAAGGTACTGTGGCTATTTGCATTACAGTAGCAGATTGAAAGATTATCACAAAAATATGATAGATATCTCAGAATGTTAGGTGCTACTTTACATCTGAACTTACATTTTAAATAAACATGTCAGAATGAGCCTGGATTTATAGTTCTCTTTGACCGAATCTTAGAGAAAGGAAGACCAGATTTGGTCTTGGATCTGGTAATGTGCTTGCCTTTCTTTGACTTTGTGTCTTTCTACCTGCTAATCTGTAATTTAAAGCTGACCATTAAAATTCAACATAAGTACTCTTTCTCTTGGGTTTTTCCATACAATATCAATAACTTCAGCTCAGCAGGATGGGATGAGATGCCACATGAAATGGAGATTGAAAAACGCAGTCTGTTTGTCATCAGGCATACTACAAAAGCAGAGAACAGTTTAACATTCCTCTTCTGACCTATAGACACTGTATAGTATTTATTTTAAAGATAGCAACAAAACAAATGAAAAAACAGTGTAAGATTCTGGTTATGTCAATGCACACATAAGCTTACTGTCTCTTAAAACACTGTGCCTCAAAAACAACCTCACTGAAAAATAAGATTAAAAAGTAGCTCTTTGGCTTTTTTTTTTCCCCCTCCAGCAGAAGGCAGTGTATAGTGCATCTGTTTTATAAGAATGTTTTATAGTTTTTTTACTGTGTTAGACTTGTACAGAATGTCAGCATTATGCAGACTAGCAATAGGAAAGTGATAAGTATATATTCATACTTGAAAGAATGTAATCATACGCCAGTTGACTCCAGAATCATTGAATTATTGTACTGAAGGAATGAAAGATTAAATTCACCATCTACTCATTCTCATAATTCATTCATAAAAGATGCTGAGGGTAATTTTTTTTTTTTATTTGGAACATGAAGATGAAATAATGTTTTTACACTCAAATAAAAATTTTTGCTGGTCGCCAGTTAATTGCCTTCTATGACCACTGGAAGTATTAGCAGTTAGAATTGTACTGTTTGTAAATATGGTTTTAAGTTTTCATGGATTTCAGAAGTTGACATAATCTAATCTAATATAGAGGTATGTCAGAGCAGTAGGGTAAAGTTTCCTAAGATCCTTTCCATGTTTATGCTTTTCCTTGCATTTTGTAGAGTTTTATCTGATAAGGCTTACATACAGTTGCAGAATTGAAGATTGGAATGCCAAAGGTTTGACTGTGGTGCATTTATAATATGCCTAAAATTTTAGATACCACAGCATGGAGACTTCAGAGACAGTCGAAAACTGAATTAATTCTAAAAGTGCCTATGAAGTACGTTCTTCTTCTCTTTGTAGTTGAGTTTAAAATATTTACTAGCATTAGCAGAATATGATTTATTCTGTTATCTGGCCAAGGGAGAAACCTGCTGTCCTAACATTCCTGCAAAGGAATGAAAAGTCTGTCTAGGGGATGAATGGCCTATTAGTCCTCACAAGGATTAAACTTTTTAAGCATTCCAATAAAAAGAAGGTGAGAATAAAAGAGTGAACTCAATCCTGTTTGTACCTTTGGGCCACATGGAAACTCCCAAGTAACACACCTACCATCTTTGAACACAGATGGTTGAAAACTTGCCAGCATGTATTATTTTTCTACATTCCTTCAAATTTCCACTTTCTCCCACCACTCCTTCTCCCTCTCTCTCTCCCTGTCTCTCATGCGCACACATACACACACACACAAAATAATCAGAAATCCTATCTCATGCCTTGCTCTGACAAACTTGTCCCTCTAACTTTTGGTTCTACTTAGATGTACTCCTAGGAATAATTAGGATGCTTTGATAGAATAGGCAGCTTAGGGCCCCAACATTTTAGTTTATTCAGCTAATTAGCAACAGCAGAGAAGGAAATTACTAGTTAATAGCACTAAACTTAATTGTATTCTACAAATAGTTCAGTTGAAGTAAACAGGAATGTTTAAGGAAATAAATGTTCCTTGGTTGGTCAAAGTAAGTCAAATATTGAAAGCAATTATTAACCTATCTGTTCTTATATTAAAATGAATATCAAGTGAGTTACTGTGTGGAGTCCACCCTAGATACAATACTTTGATTAGCCCCTGCATGGTATATGGCAGAACACACACTAAACCAAATCATAGCTGATTTGAAACTGGAAGACAATAAATTCTTTGGAAGGTACACACAGAGGCATCTTCATAGGTTGTAACTAGTATTAATAAAATCTTAATTACTTGATAACTGAAATCATAAAAAATTCCTCTCCAATGGGGATAATTTGGAACTGAGAGGTAAAGGTGAAAAAATAATAATGTGTTCAAACGTAGAATGAAAGGAGAGTAAAGAGACAGATGCAACAGAACTACAGGAGTTTGTGCTGGATGATAAAGTACTTATGAGTCAAACATACAGCACTTCCACAACAATAAAAAAGGGTGGGAAGGAAGCAAATGCTATAGGGCATTAAGTTGCATTAAGAACAACAAAGCTACTTCCTTCATCAGTATAGAGAGATGTGAACAGTTATATACTGTAAAATACTACCTTCAACACTTTTACTGATAACTCGCACTGCTGTGTCATGTACGAAACACCTTAAGTGCAAAGCACCATCATTTGATAAAAATCCTGTCAGCAGAACACTGCAAAAAGGCAAGAAAATTATTCTAATGTGCAATGCTCACTAGTGTCACCTGACTAAGTGGAGAACAAAAGCAAGTTACAGGTAAATTTCCCTTTTGCAACTGAAATTATGTTAGAAGCTCTCCTGTTGCCAGAAGACCCTAAGCATCTCTAGTAGGGCTATGATTCCTTTGCTCAAAGCATTGTAAAGACTGGAGCCAGAAAGTGTAGAATTTAAACGGCATGATGATCCAACAGCTGGGATAATAAAGTGGTTGGATGTTTTTTCTGTTTACTGATTTTTAAACAAACTGATTAATTCTTAGATTCCCTCTTTTCAAACAATTCGGTATGAATCCTAAAGTGTAGGTTTTTGTTCGGTGGGTTTTTTTGTTTTGGTTTGGTTTTTTTTCTGTCTGCAGTTACATCGGCTGCGTTGATCTCCGCTAAATTTAACTCTTTCTAGATTTCAAGGGTAGCCTATGCAACTAGTCTAACCTGCAAGAAAAATCCCTCTCTACTCCATACCTGTAATCAACAACCCTCCTGGTACCTCACCTTCATGTACAAAAGTAGCAAACAAATCCCTGTGGCGCTGTCAGTGTTGTTTCAACAGCCGAAAGACAAGTTGCAGCCTAGTGATGCAGTCAGTTTCTTTCTCCTCTTTCCTTCCGGATATTGCATGATCTTGAGGTACAGCCATGCCCTCCATCAGCCCATGGGAAGGGTCCCAAATCTATTGGTACAACACAGCAGTCCAACAGGACTTACTGTAGCTAGTTGCCTTTGATCCCTGATCACGCAGTTAAATTTTGCTGTACATTATTTTATAGTGCAGATGTTTAGAGAATGCTCTGCTTATAGAGAGATCTAACAGTTACCAAGAGTAGCCCATCCTTCTATTCCCCTACTCACTACTGAGAAAGATGTCTTTAAATTTTCCCTTTCCCTGCAGAAATCTTTGCACTGATTTGAAGATAATAAAGGTGCAGCCTTTAAATAAAGTGTGCAAAGTCTAAATACATTTTTAAGAATTAAGTTACAGTACATTAATCACTGATTATACAAATGAAGATAAAAAATGGAGCTCTCGTGTGGTATTCACAATGCAGTGTAAACTGTACAGGATGGGGAATGCTTCTTGCCATGGCAACCTCATTCCAGGATTTCTCCTCAGACTCCTACATTAAAAAGCTGCACCACTGTTGTTGTATATTGTATCACTGATCCAATGAAAAAGGCAGCTCCCATCCTGGCTGGACGTGAAACCAGAGATGGGGATTGCAAGAAGGAAAATGATGCTTACCCCAGAAACACAAAACATTGTCTAGGTTTCCAACTCTTGCCCAATGTAATACCATAAACTTTCTGAGCTTGGAACTTTTTATTTTACACAAAATCCTTTTAAAATGCTGCAAGAAGTGTGCAAGCAATCTATGTTGAAAAGATGATAGAGAATTTTAACTCAAATCTGTCTCAAATATTGTGTAATACAATGTTGCAGTTTTAGTTATATGGGAAAGATTTATAGTGAATTTTTTCATACCACCATGCAATTGAGAGCGTGGGTAACTGCCCCTGTCAGAGCTGGGCTGGGGAAAGACTGTTCCCAGTACCATGGGACCTTGTGGAAAGGTGGGTTCCCGAAGTGAAGCATCCCAGGAACTCAGTCAGCTGAGTTCAGTGAGTGACTCAGCTACTTGTCACTCCACACGGTTTGCTATTCCAGAACCCATGCTACCACCTCGGTGGCATAGGATTCCCTTTCAGAGGAAATATCCTTCCATGTGTTTGTTTTAACTTGGGGGGAAATGGAATGGCAAGGTAATGTTTTCTGCTATTGGTGGGTTTTTTTGCTTCTCTCCATTTTTAGTAAACATTTCATTTTTTGCTCTTCCTTCAGACTCCTCAGATTTATCTTTTTTTTAACCTTTTCTATACTGATGGAAGGGAAATTAAAGAAAAGGGAGGTTTCATCTCATCAGAGGTCTCAATTCCTGAACATATTGTCATTAAACCAAGACATATAATATGTTTATCAATGGTTAAAAGTAAAAAAAACCAAATCCTATGATGTATTGAAAACTGAAAATTAATATAAGTTATCAACAAAGATTAGAAAGATGTAATTGAATGAAAGCTGCCTAAACATATATAAAAATAAATATATATAATTCATATATATATATATGAATATACACTAAATATATAAAAAATATAAATGTATGTACATTTCTAATGTGTGTTTATGTGGTGTGTGTAAAGGGTGTATATGTATTTAATGTATAAATATATCTATATAGGCAGCTTACACTTAAACTTTAAAAATAGAAAACTTGGCCATGCTGAAAAAGAAATTTATTAAACTCATATGAGACTTACATTTACAAATATATTAATTCTGTTGGTGATATGTGTTATGACTCCACTAGAAACCATGCATACTCATGCTTTCTAACTGGGGTACTATTAAAATATATAGAATAGGAGAGAGTTTGCTGCAAAATTCAAAGGTAAGGCACATAAACATTTATTGTTCAGTTACAGTAGATAAGTTATAACATTATAATCCATATGTCAGAGTGTTCCAACTACAAAATCCAAAAATAATTTGATTATGTCCACAGAGAAATATAATTTGGTGACACTGGATGAGTTGGAAAAGCGGAAAGACTACATATTGGGATGGCTGTGAAGTCCTACCACATGTAATGGAATATTTAGCTCCTGAGATGACAAGTGGAGTTTTTAGGGCAATAAAGTAATAAAGACCTTGAGTGAGAAAATCAGTAAATGGAGCTACCTTGGAGATTAAACCATGTACTTAGTATTTTGCCTGAATGAGATGAGAGAATAAAAATGGCTTACTGTTACATATCCCAAGACAGTTACAATGGTTTTAATAGTTAAAAAAACCCCCCACACACACAAAAAAACCCAACCCAAACCAAACCAAACAAAACAAAAAACCAAACCAAAACGAAACAAAACAAAAACCAAAACAAAATGTACAAACAAACAAAAAAACCCAAAACAAACAAAGAAAAAAACCAACAAAACAAAAAAAAAATCAACCCAAAACAAAAAACCACAAGAATTGTAATATTACAGGAAGTGCTGATGAATAGGTTACATTTTTTTAATAAAATTCTTTGGATTTTTTTTTAATTTAAAATCAGATTCTCAAATTCATTTGACCATACACCAGCTGCAGAGAATAATTATATTTCTGTTTGCTTTAGAAGGATAGGATTACAGAAGCAAGACTATGGTCAGTTAAAAAAATTAAAAAAGGATCAAGGCCTTAAGTGACATCTTGTTTTTCATAAATAGTCTCATATATGTGGCTTGCAAGAAAAAGGTAAGAAGTTTTGTGATGCTCTTGAATGCTTACTCTTATTTTCTGAGACATTAATTTCCATCACATTCCAGAAGTTGCCACATCAGCAAAATTTTTCCTTTCCTAGCACATTCCTCTTTAGGCCAGCTGAAGACAACATAGTCATGTTTCTTTGTGTTTTTACAAAGTGTCTTTTCTCCTTAAAAATTAAAGTTCCTCTACTTGCTTTTTAATCAACATGAATTCTTTCCAATCATCATTAAAAAAATTCATTTTTTTTAAACTAGTAAAATGTATTAATCTATCTGAAAAGCACACACAAGCTTGATTGCTGCTTCATCTCTCCATCACTGTGTGAAATGTAAAAACAGAGTTCCTTCAGGAGATGGCCATTTTAAAAAAGTAAAAAATTCAGGCTGTAGAGAAATTCTTTCAGGATATTTGCACTATAGTATTACATTACATTTATTTTCTTTGCTTAAATTTATTTAAATGCACTATATTTATAACAGAATAAAAGACCAGCAGTGGGAAGTCTGTGGTGCAAATGTACGTGATGACTGGATAGTGGGCCATTTCTTTCAGCGAAGAGTTTCATTTGGAAGAGAGATCAACAACAGAGAAGTGGTTCTAAAAATAAGCCAGATACAAGGTAATCTGTATTCCAATCTGCTTCATTGTTTGGTAAATAATCTGATATAACTGGAAAATAAAGGCATCAAGAAGTGTTTGTTTATGTTGCTATGGCTAGTAATCTCCTACTTCAGGATGTAAGCTTTTTTCCTCTTGCCAATAGTGTCTGAATTAATTCTTTCATTGTACTGCTTTTTTTCATCTTTGATTGACTGCTCTGGTTACATCAGTGGCTCACATGGTAGGGTTAATGGATGCACTTTCCATGTAAGAATAGCTAACGAGTGTTATGCACCTGTGTTGTTTTTTGTTTGTTTGTTTGTTTGTTTTTGCCAGCTAATCAAAGATGAGAACAAATGGTTAAAAATTTTCTTTTAATACTATATTTTATGAGGGTTTTCTAATACTGTTATTTTCCTACTGTACAGTAACAATAAATACAATTGTATTGCACAACGTATTAAATAAGAGCAGTTGTTTTATTATTGACTGTGTGACATATCTCTCTCCTTTACAATTATTTCTATGATTTTCCAACACTCTGGGTTAGTTACTTCAGTCTCAAGACAGATAAATAGTATTTCAAAATGGATCTGTACAAACTTGAGTTCAGTTGATTTGAAAAGTCGAGCAGAAGACAGTTCTTAAGGAGTAATTTGCTCACTTAGAAACACATTAATTTAGGATACAGATAAAAGAGCACACAAATTCTTCTCTCTGTACTGTTCCCTTTAGGACAGACTTTCTTCTTTGAGTGGTCTCAGGTTAATAAGTGTCTGAATTAAGACCTCAGTAGTCAATATCTTTATTTAGTCAACTCTTTTTGGAGTTAATAAATGTATGAAATAATTATTTTGATGGTAAAAGTAATGAAAGCAAGCAGTAGGTGCTGACAAAAGTCCTGTACTATTACAGAAGCCAATGAGTATCTGACTTTTCTCAGTTCTGAAATTTTCTGCCTTGCAGTGTTTTCTCATGATGAAATATTGAGGTTCAAGTGTTGGATACTACACTTAAACAGGAATAATCAGCTGCAAATCCTGTGGTGTGTAACAGCTGGCTGGATAGAAGTCCTGTAAAAGATTCTGGGCCTAAAGGTTGACTGTGAGCTGAATATGAGTCATTAATGTCATCCCAAGCAATCACACCAGGGATATACATTTGAGAAGATAGCACAATTGTACATGAAACAATCTTGCTGCTTTAACTTTTATATGAGCTCTACTAAAATTTCTCCTTCAGTTTTGGTCCACTCACTCCTAAGAAAGATGCTGAGCAATTGGATAGACTCCAATGGGGCACAATCAGATTGATTAGAGATCCTTAGAAGATGGCCCACAAGGGAAAAATGGAAGAAACAAGGGCTAGATAGAGTAGAAAAAGGCTGAGAAAGAGGAAGAAAGATGAAAAAGCTCTTACTTTTGCAGCAATGAATACACAGATATTAAGATTCTACTAGTAAGGCTAGATAACCACTATAGATGTGCTAGAGAGATTGCAGCATCTCTAACAATAAACTGGGCAAATACTTGTGTTGTATGTGGAAAAGGCAGGTTGTTTCATCACCTGGAGGTATAAGCTAGGTGACTTCCTGTCATCCAGTTCTATTTTTGATGTCATGAATATGTTGTCATTTCAAGGAGGAAGGGAAAATCTGAAGGTTTATGAATGTCTGTTGTTGACAGATAAATAACCACCAGGTACTTGCATGCCTGGTTAATGAAATAATGTCACTGCTTTTTATAAATATTAATAAAAAGAGCATCACAATATTATCTGGCAGATAGAAATCCACCCATTGCACAGATAAATGAGCTTAATGCAAAGTGATTACAAGATGTTTCTCTAGGGACCTTTTTTTCATTTGTGTTTGCCCTTCTCTTACATCAACTCAAGATTTACTTTGTTGATTTTATTTAAATTGAAAGTCTATTAGTGTCTGTTATATAAATACATATGATTTTATGTATGCTGTATACCTTATACGCAGTTTCTATGTACAGTGTCCGTGGTCAGATCATACCCAGACTAAACAAAAGGTTCTTCAACTCTCCCCCAAAAAAGTGTCTCCAAAAAAAACAGGATGTTAATGGGATTTCTTGCACATCCCCCAAATTTCTTTTTGTAATCCATAAAATAGTTTAAATATTTATTAATGCATTAAGCTAAACAAATTTTCTGTATATATTTTGATCTATCTTTCCAAATACTTTATTTGTCTTAGTTAAATCATGACTCTGTGATCCAAAGTTTGATTTACACTTATATTCTAAATTGCACACTAAGATAAACCTTTACTGGCATTTTCTGTGGTTATTGGAATAGGCCTTCATGGCTCTTATGAGATTTCTGTGGTGTTTTTATTGACTTTATTTTAGCTAACATACTTTTTACTTAGCAAAAATAAAACTGAACAAGGTATCATTTTTAGTCCCAGACAAGTATGTTTCCTGAAAACCAGAAACTGTTAACTCTGCAACATCAACAAAAGTCTTTCAATATATATCTTCAAGATATGTGGTAGAGTTCCATGCATTACGGCTTTTTTCATTTCAGTGGTGTTCAATTGGAAAGATTTTATCTGTGACCCTTTTTCACTCTGAAATTTACAGCATTTGATATTCACTACTACAGATTAAATCTCAGTTGTTCTCTTGCAGTTATAATAAAATCCCCTTAAAACTACTTTCCTGTTATTAAAATACCCATTGTTTACAAACATAAAACATGATTACCTCTTACTGTGGCTCCTGATTGATAAAATAATTCTGTAACATTGTTATAAATTTTGTATTTTATTAGGACAATTCCCAGGAGACAAATACTTCATCTACATAGCAAAGGAATTCAACAATTTACAGCAATACTGTGTGGAAAAAGAAAAAAAAAAAAAAAAGCACATTTTCCCAACTATAACAGTTACAAATCAAGAAAAATCGTACAATTACCAGATTATTATTGTGATAGGACTCTAAGAAGCAGTCCAAGTTCCAATTACATCTGTACAATGCCACCCTTGAAAAAACAAACATCTGAACACTGTTAACCTGTCACTTAAGGCTGTTCACCTTCATGAGATCTGAAATCAGGCCCCAACCTCAGGTTTTCTAACAAACTGGATTTCACAAAACTTCACTTTTTAATGAGGCATCTCAGAATTCTGCCAGGTTTTCCAGTCTGTGCTATTTTTCTTGCTGCGTTTGGAAGGCGTACATTGCAAAAATGCAGTAGACTGTTGGAGGAGCAATTGCTTCTCACTGTGGCAAGGTGCAGCACACCAGCACTGTTTTCTTTCTCTGGAAGACCTGGCACCATAGTCCACGTTCCTACCAAATACTGATCTGGGAAAACTGTGATGCAGGTGACAAAATTTTTATTTTGCTGGTGCAGAAGGTCCTTGATCAATGTCATATTCCTGTGATTGCTGAGCTCAGGATAGAGCAACCGTGGGACTTTCCTGGCACTGGATGGCCTGTGTGATGTTTAGTGAGCAGGACCAGCTGCCATGCTCTGCATCGAGATGCTGTCCCTTGGAGGGTTTCTGGCTCCGGCTGCTTCGCATCCCAGTAGATCCATGTCACCCAAGCCTAGCTTCTTTGGAAAGAGGACTTTAGCCTTCTCCACTGTCTGCTGTGGGTATTTGAATGTGTGTGCCATGGTAGGGCATGTAGGGGTGGGGATGAGATGGCAACTAACACAGTTAACTCCCTGTGACCCCATGTGGGCAAAGCAGAGGTGCTCCCTGATCCCTTTGCTCCTTGATTTTGTTCTCAGCAATGTCTGATCACTCTCCAGATATTCTTGAAAATTTCCTTTTGAGCTACTTTATCTTCATCTTGTTAATTCTAATGGCAAAAGCTGAGTTTTGCTACCAGCCTGCAGAAGATGCCTGCCTGCTTACTGCACATCTCCCTTTAATATGACAAGGCATTTCACTGATGTTTGGAAGACAACAGCACTGATTCTATTTCCACCTGAATTAGTTGCAAAATAATCTACTCACTAATCATGTTGCACCAGACTAATTCCAAGAAGGAAAAGTTTTGTGCCTCTTAGAGCATGATTATATTTGTTTTCAAAGGGGTTGTGCAGTGCTGCAGGTATCTGGTCCATATGGAGCTTGCTGGACATATGAAAAAAGGTTGTGAAGAAGAAAATTTTAATCTATGTGAAGCATGTGAGATCACCACACCCAGTTACAAAAAAAAAAAAAATGCAAACATAGAATCCCAAAA
Organism: Formicarius rufipectus; assembly: GCA_013399695.1. Classification (NCBI taxonomy): domain Eukaryota; kingdom Metazoa; phylum Chordata; class Aves; order Passeriformes; family Formicariidae; genus Formicarius; species Formicarius rufipectus. The sequence goes on along the minus strand of VXAU01000433.1, from coordinate 262,346 downwards.
CATCAACAATAACAACAAACCCTAAAACAACATAAAAACCCCAAACAAACCAAAGCAACCAAACAAGCAAACAAAGAAACACCCTTGCTCAGATTAGCTTGCAATGGCAATTGTGTAGGTCACTCAAATAAATGGACAGAAAATACTCACTTATTCAATAAATAAGAAGTGCTATTGTATCAGATGTATACAGAAATTTTTAAGCATTTACAGTAATTTGAGGAAGAAGGGGGTTGTCAGAAATTTGTAAAATAAATTGTATTATAGAATAATATTGTGGTAGCACAGGAGATGGAGAGCTATGACTGCAGCCTCAAGAACACTCTGCAGTCACAATTAATTGCAAAAATGATCATAATGTTGCCATCTGTTTCAGTGGAATCCATTAACAGTTTGTGGTACTTCGAATATTTAAGTCTTTGTGCTCCTGGAAAGTTACAGCACCAAAACTCAGTGATTTCACAAGAGTGAGTCTAATATTAGCTGCTACAGCCCGAGGGTTATTTCTCCCACTCCCAACTCCCCCACCATACCTTTTCTAAAGCCTTTTAAAATTCATTGCAGTTGTATAATGTATTAGAACATTGTCATCCAATTGCTTCTCACTATTAAGAGTCATTTGCAGTCTCCATTACGACATAACAGACCTTTTTATTCCTTCCTTGTGAAGTCACTGATAATGTTTCCCTTTAAGATGTCTTACTTAAGTGCTTTGAAATACTCTGTGGAAGACTAAGTCTCACGCTTGCTGTGACTAAGAGGGAATAATTTGGAGAGATGAACTTTCTTAATTAGATGCCTCATATAAGTGATTAAACTTAGGCCAAGTCACTAGCTGCATAATAACAGTATAAGATGAAAAGGTGACATAGAGAAGAGATTTACATATTAGTGCTGACATGCCAATAGGAGGAAATTTGGAAATCCTACTATGTACTTTGAATTTTTGACAAGCAACAATGCAAAGAAATTAGGGTACATTGTCTGAATCTCCAAAGCTAATATTCTCTTGTCAAATTTGCGTTAGGGTATTGTCACACACTGGACTATAGTTACACTTCATCCAAATTGTTTGTCCAAAAGATGATCATACAGTTAGATGCTAATAAGTCTAAAGTTGTGGGTTCAGTCCCTGTATAGGCCAGCCATTTGGGGGTTGGGCTTGAAGGTCCTTGTGGGTGCCTTCCAGCTTAGAATATTCTGTGATTTATTTCAACTGTGATTTTCAAAATGAAATATAAACGCAAGCTATGATGGAACTATTCCCTTTTTTCCCTTTTTTTTTTTTTTTTTTCTTTAGAAGAATAAGGTATCCCATCTTCTCCCTGAACACTATTTCTGAAAAAAGGGAAAAATTATCTATAATTAGATGCTTGGTATCCCTCCTTTCATTATATTTTGATGATGAGACATATATTTCAAGTGGATACAGAATGCATTTAGAACCTTGTGAATCATCTTTTTCTGGGTTTCATTTTGCTTGTGCTTAGGCTCAGTAGAAATGTTATTTAATCCTTTCCAAATCAGTCTCTTCCTACTCATTCCTCCTAGACTGATGCATGAACCACAGTACTATAAGCTCTTCACCTACAAATGCTTCTTTGAGAAAACTTGTTGGAAAGGAGGGCATTGGGAATTGTGGGAAGAAGAAAATTATGTTTAAGAAGTCAGGTTAGCACAAATTACTTTTTCCCTTAACCTGTGCATTAATGCTTATGCATTATGATTGCTTCAATTTAGAAATAAAATGCTTTTGTTCTGCCACTTCCTCACAACTTTCCTGAGTAGGCAGGAACTAGTTAACTATCTCCAAAACAATTTAAAATTCAAAGGCATGAAAGAATTATCCTTGGGGGAAAAGCAAAACAAAACCCCCCAAAAACCCAACAACAAATAAAGCAAACACAAAACACCACACCAAACCCTAAGAATGATAATTAAGAGTCTGAAGTACGAAAGGGTAATGCTCTGTCCTCTTCCCCAGTAGGGAAGTTCATTAGCAGTGGAATCGTGTCATTTGCCCATCTGTTCATAATTGCATTCACCACGGGAACAAAGCGACGGAAGTGACATCAGCCGCGCTCGGCACAGGCGGCTCAGCATCACACACACCTTTGGCCCCACATGGGCACCTGCTCCAGCTTCAGTTCAGCCTCTTCTCCAGCTTCCTCCATGGTCTGGGGAGCCTGGGTGATTTGCACCTGTTACCTGAGCAGGGCTGGCTGGGATCATATCTCTGAGAGGGGTGACAGAAAATAAATTTTTAAAAGGTGGCACTGTTTCTGGATGGCAGTAAAGCCATATTGAGGGGGTAATCACCCCTCCACTGGTTGGAGGCATACAGACCTCTTGCATGTACATCCTAAATATGGGGTGCTTGGCAGCTGCTATAATATCAGTGGGCAATTGAAACAGGTCCTCATTAGATTAGCGCTGAGCTTATTGCTTGTGCCAGTCTCATTATTATTGGTGACTAAACTGGCAGATTGTCAGGATGCCTCATGGTGAGATGAGCTTTTGCAGCTCTTTGTTTGTAGTTATTATAAACAATGAAGTGAAAGCAATCCCCTGGGCATAGTCGTGTCTCAGATGTTTTTTGCAAGCAGCAATCAGCTTGCAGAAGCAGCAATGGTAAACAACTTCTTATTTTAAGAAGCGATATTAATTAAAGCATGAGGCATGGTTCTGAAAGAGAACTTGTTAATTATTTAATGTCACCTGCACTATCAAGCCCACCAGTTGGAAACTGTTTCATTTTGCTTCAGATGGGCTCTGCCTATCATCTGAACCAGTGGAAAATAATGTGTGGTGCCAAGTGCCAAAAAAATAGTCAGAGTACTTCTGGGAGTCATATCACATTTTAATGCATAATCCAGGTTTATTACTTCTAAAGAATTCTGAATGTGAATAGTAGACCATATTACACCATGTGTATAAATGCTAAACTTAATTGGAAACATTACATTCCTCATAAGAATACAGAGAATATTAAGAGGGCTGCAATTGTAGATATTCATGGTTATTGAAATTCCTGGCCATGTACCGATATCATTGCATACCAGTGGATGGTTTGGAAACTCTGCCCAGCTGTTAAATCAAATAATGTGAATCAAGGGTTTGACATCTGCTAAAACACAGACATTAAGAATTTTTTTGAACCTTTAGCAAAGCCCCTGCTGCCAGTCCTGTAGCACAAGAAAAGGCTTCCTACTTTTTTTTTTTTTTTTTTTTTTCAAAAATCCTACAGGTATGACCAGGGAAAGCTGGACATGAGCTGAAATCACTGGGTCTGAAACAATGCTCAGAGGTGGACATGGACCATTTGACTGCTTCAGGAAAGATGGTAAGCCCACTAAGAACCACTGGACTCCTTTGGTTACTAAGTTCAGACCAGGCAGAAGGTCACTGGTACCATTCAAAGGTATTACTAGTTTTAATTGAAATAGAAAATTTTAATGCATGAGTTTTTGTCATGACAATGATCTTGTTAAATGCTGAAAAAAAGAACACAAGTTACAAATATGGGAAAAGTGGAAAAATGCCATAATTTTTACATCAATAAAAATTTAGACTTCTTTCAAATGCATAGCAATCAATGATTAATTTTTTTAGAGTTGACAGAGACTATGCTGCTGTATCTCAGATAACAGTATGTGATATTTATGTCTATTCCTGCCACTATGTAGGAATATTGTGTATATTGTGTATACTAGAATGTATGACAGGACTAGGGAGAATGGGCTTGCACAGCTAAGGACCATCCCTAAGCTGACTTCAAACCATTAAACTGCACTGGCAAAGCTAGTGCTTTAAGGGTCATTAATCTCTTCTGGAAGATTTGCCTGAATACTCACCTCAATCTTCTGATTCCAGCGTGCAATAAACATCAGTCTAAAAGAATACAACAAATCAGGCTTTCAACTCTTATATAGAGGATATCAAACTCTGATAAAAAGTTTAAAAAATTAAATTAAAGTAACCAATGTTCGAGGACATTTTCAACAGGAGTCAAACTAACCAAAATAACAGGAGAAAAATAGACAAGCATAACAAAAGTTACAGGCATCAACAGCTACAGTAAAGAGAAATGGAAATTAAGGAGTAAGCATGCAAGAAAGGACAAGAACATTGATCCACTGCTTGCTGGTTTGAAAAGCGGGATCGTATTTCTTTTCCTGCATACACTGTGCAAGAAAAACCTTGGAGCCCTGAGGTCACAGTCTTAACCAAAGGATTTGCAATATTAATGAATTGCAATTCTGATAAACTATGAGATCCATCAAAGACAGAAAAGAATACAAAGCTTACCAGAGAGGTTAATTAATTATCTGATAGGTAGAGATAAGACAACAGGAGATCCATATCCCAAGTTGATCTCACCAAAAAGTTGACAGGGTATAGCAGGAGGGATGTTTGCCCCAGGAAGAAGTATATACCAAGGGCAAGCAATCAACCTACTTAGATCTGGGAATCAATCAGAGAATGAGGTAAACACACTTAAATTGAAGCACCAAGGAATTTAAAAGTAGTATTTCAAATGAAACTGTCTGTGGGCTGTTTGCTCATTTAAGAAACATTTATGATTTATGAGAACAAAATGGTCTAGTAAGTTACAATTCTATTATCACCTTGAAACATAATAAATTGATTGCACAATAATGTTTCTATTTTTTCCCCACTCTCTCAACCATCCTCAGAGGTGTCTTAACAGTCAATAAAACAACAACAGCAGCAGATGCAGCTGGCTGCTGCTAGACAACATTTTTGAATGGGATTAATTTCATTTTCAGTGGAAAAGAAGGGCATTTTTCTGCCAGGGTTAAGGGTCTGGAAAAGATGGCAACCTTAGTTCAGGCACATTTTCTTTTTTTTTCAAAGAAAAAGAGCTGTGGTCAGCGTAAGGTGTGTTGTAGAAGATGTTTTTTGAGCATTGACTAGCATGAGCTAAAAAACAAAACAAAACAAAAAACTAGCAAGTTTGATCTTATACAAGACAGGCAACTCATAGCTCCATATTTTTCTAGTCAGTAATGAATCAACCCATACTCTGTCACAGAACACAAATTTGCTTAAAGAGAATCAGACTGGGTCATAAACCCAATTTTTACTGCAGAAGTGGAAGTTATTTTTCCTACAGCTTAGAAGCAAAGGAGATTCAACTACCTAGAAATTTTGCCAAAAGGAAAACCAATTCTTCATTTCCACAAAGACTCCACATCTCAAATTCCATTAGGTAAAATAATGAGTTAGCAGTTTCAGTTTTCATTTAGGAAAACATTTTTTTATCATTCATGAACAGTGGAAAGGCCTAGAATAGTGAAAAAATAAAATAAAATTTAAAAAAAAAAGGCAAAAAAAGGACTGGGACTGTAAACTGAGCACAGTGCATTCAACAACTGAGAAAAACAGATTTTTTTTTCTGCTTGAAAACCATAATTTTAGCAAATAGGAATTAACAGAGTAATTCATGGAATGCTCAATACAGATAGAAAAACCCATCCACAGAAGAGAGTAACATTGAGAGGTGTTTGAGTTACAACCTGAGGGAGGATGGGAGAGCAAGGGGCAGGAAGTAGAGGAGAAAGATTAGGAAATTAATGTTTTCATTTTCAATTATGTTGTGGTTTGTTGTTTTTGTGTGGATTTTTTTTACCAAAAAGTTAAATTATTGGAGATGTTTGTGTGTATGAAACATTTTCTATCAATGAAACACATCATACTTTAGGTGGAACTCTATTTGAGGAATATGTGAGTTACACTATGCATCTCAAAGGATGTCTCATGACTGGACTTTTGATGGCATCTACATCTCTTTGCATTACAAAGACAGGCAGTGGGGATGTACTACCCAACCATGCACACAGGTCCCAGCTGCTGAGGGAGGTCCTTCTGAGATAAACTGACAATTCCTTTAGGTAAAAAAAGAAAAAAGGAAAGGCAGCATTCTAGACAATGAACAGTAAGAATACTTACATAATACTATGGTTACAGCTCCAAATTGCCTTAGCACAGCCCTAAAGCGCAGAACAGCTCTTTTGCTAACTTGCTGTTTCCATATTATTCAAGACACTAAGCACTTCTGCTGTAAGAGAACATAGACTTCTTTCATATTACCAGATAATGGCCATAACACTACAAATGTTTCCTATTTCAAAGGAAGAGAAGTTCTGACTATTTTTTTGTTATTGCAATTGGTCAATTAGTCAGCAGAACAGGAAAGCATCTGTTACTTTGCTACTGACACATCTCTGAAGTGGAAAACAATTTAATAAACAAATACTTGGCAACTCAGGCAATCACCACATCAGCTTTCCCATTTGCACTGAGAAAATCTGTAAATGTCAATGTATTGATCAGGAAAAAAAAACAAATAAAACCAGAAATGCTGTAAAATGTTCAAAAAAATGCTAAAGGAAGTATGAAATAACAATAGCAACCATTCACTGCCTACACTATCACACGCTTTTCCCCACTACTGAATTTGGTTCGTCTATTGTTCTTCTAAAGGACTTTATGTTTTAAAAAGTACAATAATTATTATCTGTACTTAAGACCATTCACTTAAAAACTAATTTAAAAATGGCAAAAGCTTCACCACCAAGATTTCACAAAGTAAGCTTTTGTCATGGGTTTCTGAAGCTGAATTTTAGTAGAAGGCAGGGACTTCCAGTATGGTTTCTGTTAGAAGCTGCTAAAAGTTTCCCCTGTCCTGTGGAGCCAATGACAACCAGGTCCAGGAGGGACTTCCTACTGGTGGACAGAGTTGAGCCAATTAAGAATCATCGTCACACCTCTGTGATAACATATTTAAGAATTAGGAGTGTTGGGCAGTTGAAATTCCAGCCATGAGATAACAACACAGAGACCAAGGTCGGAGCAGGAGGAGGCAAAGGAGGGACACGAGGCTGGAGCAGGGTGGGGGGGAAGGACTGAAAGCTATTCCCCCCCCCCTCCCTGAAGCCTGTGGAGATCTTTTGGGGTGCAGAGACCCCCCTGCAGCCCCTGGAGGAGCAGGTGGATGCCCGAAGGAGCTGTTGTCCTGTGGGAGGCCCAGGATGGAGCAAGATCCTGGAAGAGACTTGCAGCCATGACTCTTGGAGAAGGAGATCCACCAGGAGCAGGTTTTTTTCCCCTGGTAAAAGTGCTGCCCGGGGGGTGGACTCACGTTGGAGAAGTCTATTGAAGAACGTCTCCCGTGGGAGGGACCCCATGGGAGCAGGGAAAGGACTAAGAGCTGTGGGCCCCCCTGCAGACGGTGGTGAAGACCATGGTAGAACAGGTTGTCCCCCTGCAGCCCACGGAGGACCATTGGGGTGCAGAGACCCGACTGCACCCCATGGAGTGACCCACAGGACAAGAGCAATGGCAGTAACAACAACCACCTGCAAAACTCCCATTCCCTGCTCCCTGGAACTGCTGGAGGGAGGCAGGAGTGGGAGGAGAGGGGTGCTCTTAAGACTGATTTCTTTCTTTCTTTTTAGTTTCATTACTTTTAGTTTTAGTCCTTATCATGTTAGCAATAAATTTTAGTATTTAGCTATTCTGAGTTTGTTTTGCCATTATCTCTCAGCTGTTTTTTGCCTTTTCTGCTTTTCCCTTTCCCTCTGGGAAAGGGGGGGCCTGGAGGTTTGCGTGGACACCAGGTGAAAACGGCCACAGTTTTCTACTACTTCTTGTAATGTGAACTCCCTGACAAAGCATACAAAAAAAAAAAGTATATAATTTGGTATTGTATCTCTGCTTTTACATGTCCTTCTTAAGAGTCTAACCTGTCTGTCAGCTTCCCACAGAGGCAGACATGAAACTGGAAGTAAGGTTTAGGAACATTTTGGGACAGTTGGAGCTGTGGCTCCAAGTGGTATCCTTTCTGCCAACAGTGTGGAGACACCCTGAATATCCACCAGTTGAGGGTTTTTTCACTTTTACTTCTAGTGATTTTTGTTCCTGTTATTTTGCTTGTTTGTTTTTGGGTTTTTTGGTTGTTTTGTTTGTTTGTTTTTGGGTTTTTTGTTTGTTTTTTTTTTTTTTTGCATTTTTAAGCATCTGTGACACCTCAGGTGAAAAGTTTCAGGTTCTTCAAGGGGATTTCAATACATAGTTGACATAGGAACGAAGGTCTGGTAACCCAGGAACTGAAGTTTTTAGTTCTTCTTGCTCCCACATAAGAATGTGAAAGTGAAATTCTCTGGAAATTCATATGAAATGTCACTGGATGTGAAATAGTTCCTCTGTCAATTATACGCTAATGTAGGAGCTGAAACAATACTCAAACCTGAGCTGAAATCTCTATCATAACTCCTTTGAAGTCTACTGGGTTTTATATACTTCAGTTGTAATCAGATCAGAATGGCACTTTTTGTCTATGCTGTTAGTAAGGGACTTTCTTTTATATTTTTGACTTTCCAGCCTTGCATGACAGCTGACCTGGTTTTCTTATGGCTCCTGACTCTCTCATCTTGGACAAGACAATACCCTTTAGGTCATAGACTATTTACTTGTTGACATATGCATACTTGTTTCTCCAGCTTCTATTTGATTGACCAGAACATTCTTCAGAACTGATCTGAGCTCTGGTGGACAATATAGAACTTCTATGGTCAAAAGTCCATGTGACATGGAATCTTGCTTTTTGAAATTACTTTTGCAGTTGTTTTTAACTGTGCTGAGGCCTGTTCAGTTATTAAGTCATAGATGTGGATTGCTAGGTCATCTGCAGCATTGACTAGTCTGTTTATAAATAACTCCACAGCCTCTTCTGCTGCTCATTACTTTTTGTACTGAACAAAAGGAAATATGTATTAAACAGACTGTATGAGAATCATAGTTTAGTCCTCCACCTCATCCATCTTTGCTCTAAATGTCCATGTTATGAAGGAGCATGGAAAGGAGAGTTGCAATGGTTAAACAAAACCAGGTAACATCATCCCCACCTGTTTCACCTTTTCCATCAGTCTGTTTGTTCAGTGCTGGCTCTGCTTTCCTGTTACTTGGCAGTCAATTGCCTGAATTCTTCTGAAGTGTACTGAGGCTCTTCGTCTGAATACAGCATACCTTCAATTTCCTGATCACATTCCTTGCCAAATTGTCTTCCCAGAAATGAAAGTAGCAATTGATTGTGACTATCCTGTTATTAAAATGAACAGACCTGACTCACTCACTGCTGTAAGGTCACCATGTTTTTTGCACATTTAGCATTGGTGCAGTGTCCACAATCATAGAATGGTATTTTCAGTATTTGCGTCTTCCAAACTGACATAGCAAAAATCATCAGCTGTCTCTTAGAAAAGAGCCACCAAGTTCTGCCTCAAGTTTTGTCAGATTGTATTTTTCAGAAATAGAAAGGGACTCTGCCATGTTGGCAGACTTGTTTCCCATTTCTTAGAAAAATACCAGAGTTGCACTCCGGAAGGTGTGCTTTGCTAGGTGTATCTGCTTTCAATAGTGACATATCAGAAAATTTGTTCTCTTTTTCACACCAGAGCAATAGAGTGTCAGTATATTCTGGAGTATTGGAGATGAACAAAAGAGTAGTTTGTTCCAATAAGACTTCTTTCAACTAGTCCTTTATACTTGAATTTCATATACATCTTGCACCCAAAGTAGCAGTTTGCATAGTCACATTGTTCCATTGCACCAAACCCAACTCCTTTTCTGGCTAAGTTTATACAATTTTCATTTCAGTTAAGGGTGAATACCCAATGAGATCCTGGATTTACAGCATTACTCTTTCTGGATTTCTTTCTATACAACCTGGGAACTCCTCTGTCACCTGTATTCCAACTCAAAATCTAGTTCCAAGCACTAATCTAGGAGTAGTCACAAACTACTGTCTTTGTATTCTTGATCCCGGACTAACTCTTCCTTGTCTTTAGTCAGATGGTACTAAATAAGAAATAAAGGTTTCCACTCTGTAAAATTAGGTAGTTGTGCTCTGTTAAAACTTACTTTCATAACTTGTGCTTCAGTGCTAGTCTTCTCAAAGTCTGTTGTTTGAATCCTAGGTTCGAATTTGCACAAACTCTCATCTGCTGAAAGCTCTTCCTGTCCTTTCTAAGGTGTGCTGGTTTTAAAAGGTGGGTGTTTATGTGTGTTATTCAGGAGTTTTTTTGCATAAGGTGCTCCAGGAAAAACAGGTGTCATAAGGTAACATCAGACCATCTCCCTATCAAAAGTCCTTACTTGCTTAGAATACAGGGGTCTCCAGTTTCTGTTCTCCTTCTGTGGTGCATTATTGCCAAAGGGTTTTATTTAGGTCCTAATTTTGTACTACAAACTCTAGCGACCCTCTATCACATTTTAAATCCCTTCACAGTCTGTATCCTCACCCCAAAATCCATTCTTAGATTTTATTTTAAAACATCAGCATTTGTTAAATATTTTTTCAATGTAAAAGAATTATTAGTATTGCTGGGATTGCATTACAGCATTCTCTGCAATTTAGTTGAAAGAATATATTTCAACTGTACACATGAAACTATTGCAAGAGTTGTAAATATGACCAAGGAAAAGTTGTCAGCTTCTCTAGTACTAGTATATTGTCTGTTCAACTTACTGAAGACTTTTTATTCAATGCAGACATAGAGACTGCATGTGCAAATGTGAGGCAGCAACATCATATTCAGAGTAGATAATACCATTTTCTGGTTCATGTATATTACTATTAGTAAATTTCATTATGAGTTCTTAGGATGGATTTTTGCCCTTGAGTCTGAACAGGTTGACTGTTCTTGCTAACTAGAAGGACTTTTCTGTGGGTAAATCCATTTTTGTGGTTAAAATATCCTTCAGGTGAGATTTTTGAAAATGAAATGGAATATTTTGTCACATTCCCATTATAGGTTAATGGTAGGTTACACAGTTCAATCATGTAAACACCTATTTTGTCTTCTATTTCTCATCTTAAAATCAGATTGTTTAATTAAAAAATATTCCTGCTCTGAATCAAAATAATAAAACCATATTTGTCAGTTTTTACAGTGTTTCTGGTGTCATTATCTGTCCTACCTTTTCACTGACCACTTGTAAAGTAGAATGAAATCTTTATCTCCCTTTTTTCAAGCTTACAGTTCATGTCGAGGTCTGAAATCCTTATATGAGCCTAGAATCTTAATCCTAACATCCATCCACTTGCACTACACCTGTTCACACTCAACTTTAAGTATTATCTTGACTTCTGATGTTAGTTACTACTCTCTGCCCATTAACACTGTATTTTAGTTAATATGCTAAGTAAACTCCGGCAAACTCAAGGCAGGAGCACAGTGGTATAAAGGAGGGTGTAAACTCACCAACACAAACATTGCAGCCGTCACTGCCTTTCCAGTTTTAAGCAGTCAGACTGTTTCATTGGTTCTTCTTGCAATTCTTCCAAATTTTTAATTCTTTTTATTCCCCCCGCCCCTCCCCGGTTGTTTCAGACGTGACAATCTTCCCCAAGATTTTTATTTTTTAAGGGAATAACAATGGAAAAATCCATTCTGTACGAGATCTCATAATGTCCTGCATAAACACATACCAGTTCCCTTAAAAGAAGGTGTAGAGCACATGTGAGTGAGGAGAAAGTGGAAGAAAAATAAGAATTCTGAAAGTAAATGTTTCACACTTCCAGGAGGCAGTACCAATCTTAAAATGTCTCTGTATTTCAAGTATTACTTGGTTCATCTTCTGCTTAATGGATCATTCTGTGAAACATCACATTTTTTTTATCACTTAGGGAACAATTAAAGCTATGTTACAATGGAATGAAGTGCTAAGTCTTAAGACTAATGAGTATAATGGTGGCATAATTTACTGAGGAGTCACAACATACCACACTTCTAATACATAACAGTAATGCCTTCATTAAGAATCAGCAATTCTATACCGTACTTCACAATATTAACACTTCCATCCTGTGAGAGGAGAATTAATATCTTGTATTATATTGTAAATACAGACTTATCAACTGCAAATCACAGCATTTTGTCTTCCCTCCTTCACAATATTATACACAATGGCTCCTGTCTCTGACTGAGAATCTTGATTAAAATACAGAAGCCAAAAATAAAAAGCTACACCTGCTCTTTCCAGTGCTGACTTTGACATTACATGTTTATTAAAACAGCCCTTAAGTTGTGAAAATTCCATGTTAATGCCATCTGTAACATTATTTTTTAAAAAATCAAAACAAACACATAATTTTCCCAGACAAGTTGTGTAGTGTTTTAGCCGTGCTTTAAGTGTTACAGGATTTGTTTTCTTTTTAATAAATAGATATTGCCAACAAGAAAAAAATTATTGAGTGCATCCACAGATCGTTTCAAGACATAAACTGATCACCAGCTGGAATCATGAAGAAATTTGTCCCTGTAGTATATTATTACAAAATTAGATGCATAACATAGGCTTTATCACCTCCTCCAAAGATTTTGGCATTGACATCTAGTAGAGATAGGGCCAACTGGATGGACCTACTGGCTTCTTCTGCTGTAGCATTTGCTATATGCATCTGCCTATGAGTTATGGGATGGAAAAGTATAATCTCTAGCAAAATGGCCATCACTCTGCTTTCCAGCACGTTTGCTAATGTTGCAGGACCCATTGATTGGATTTTCCTGCTATACATACCAGGTATTATTTCCACAGTTCAGAGAAAATACAATATTCGTCTTATCTCCCAGCAAGCTTTTAGACCTTTAATTTCTATCAGATAGAATGGACTTTATAGGACACAAGTGACCCACATAAATGCACCAGTTTATAGAAGAGATTCCAAAATACAGTATTGCATTCAGATTAAATCAATATCTGGAACACAGTACTACCATTACAAAAGTCAAAGACATTCTAAAGGTTATCCGAGTTCACAGGCACGAAGGGTTTTCTAAGACCTAAACTGCGATTCTGAGTTTCTAGTTACCTATGAAATGAACTTATAATACACTGGATTCAGAGACAATTTGCAGAGTTTGGTCATTTCTATATGAGGTCAAAACCCAACACTCTCCAGGTCAGTATGGAACTCCCAGAAACTTTGCTACATAAGAAGTAACTAGCTTCTACATGTAAAGGGCAGTTCACTGCTGTGTAAAAACCTCTGAGCCAGTTAAGATTCTAGGAGAAATAAAGGACTATTACAGTACAATTCTTCAAGGGTAATTAACCTAGACTAGGCTATACTGATATCCAAATTAGTGTACTCATATCTTGCCTGCCATCTAGAAACAACATAAGGAATATGGCCTAGAACTATAATAAAATTGTGTTTTGACACAATGTAAGGGACCGTTTCATATGTCAGAAGATAAGCTATTGCCACTGGGATGATGACTTTGTTCTGTACATGGAATTTCAATAATTTTTATTTTACTGCATGTTTAAACAGTTTTAAATATTTGTGGAGGAAGCTTTATTGTTTTGTTGTTTGTCTTGTGTCTTTTTTATGTGGAGTAAGAAATAACAGAAGGTGAAAAAGGTTATTGCTTTGTTCTGAGGGTTTTAGAAATTCCATTCTGATGTACTGTACCTAGGAGAAGTTTTAATTATCTCTGGTCTTGAAGGTCCTATGTATTGTCTTATTCAGAATTCCCTTGAAACCATAGCATTCACTGCCCCAGGTAGTTTGTACTTCAGAATAAGGGATACTTTTGGTTTTACTGCTGCAGAGGAGCACAATGTGAATTTTTAATGGGACTACTTGCCTGGGCATAGCACTGGTTTCAGGGAAAGAAGAGAAGGTGATAAGAATAAAAACAAGTTCAGAAGAAAAATAGAGTAGCCATCAATCAAGTAATATCTGCAGCTATCTCCTAAGGGTAAAAATAGTACGGTTCTGTTATATCTCTTTTCAGAAAGGGCTGGCACAAAAAGAGGCTAAAAGGAGCCTAGAAGACAGGAGAGAGAGAGAGAGGAGGAGGAGAGAGAGGGAAAGAGAGATTTAATCAGACTGACTGACAAAGTTAATATATATTCTCTATGAAAGAGGAGTCTCCAGGGTCATGGTTTCAGTGTTGAACAAGAACTCCAGAAAGTTTAGAGAGCTGGATTGAGTCAGAATTGATTTTTCTCTGTTTACTACATTCCCCAGGTGAAAAGTTAATGAACCAAGGCTAAAGCATAAAAAAAGGAATAGGTTATTTGGAGAGTTGTGATAAAAATATCATACAGGTAGATCAGGGATGAACTTTCATGCTCCAGAGTATGCACCTTACTAACCACAAGAAAGGAGGGAGGAAAAATGTACTGACAAAACATAATAAGCTCTGTGATGATATTGCAATTCCAACCAGAAAACACGTGGTAATCTCAACAGTGTAAGTGCATACAGATACCTATTTTCCTCTATATAAGCAGGTATTTAAGTGCAGCCTTTTGAAAGGTCCACGGAGCCTGAGGTAAAGGAGTTAGTAACAAAGCTACAATTTTTATAGAGAAATGTCAGAAGTCTGGACTGTTAATTAGGATTGAAAGTGAGAGACAGAGAACTCTAAGACCTACTAGCCCTGTGAAACCTATCTCACTAGTATGATATAATGCTTTCCTCCCATCACTGCCTGTTCTCAACTGCCCCCTACAGAGACACTGCATGAAAAGACATGTTTACTGGTGGTTACCAATTCCCATTTTCTTCTCTCAGGACCAAGAGGGGAGCAATGCTTAGACACTGCTTTGCATCCTGTTTATGGAGTTTTTTCTTCTTCCTTTTCCAGCATAGAAAATGGAACAAAAGTAGCTCACTCCTTTTACTGTCACACCGTTTTGTCACAAAACATCTAGAGTAGCATTTTATCATCACTTTTTTTGGATCCAGGAAGAGTGAAGAAATGCTGTTTGGTCAAATCTGAAAGGGATCGCTTTGGGTACTGAAGATAAGCACTGAAAAAGTCACAGGCAAAGAATGAAGAACATTTTTCCAAGTTTCATTTTTTCTTCTACAGAATTGTACTATGTATCAAAGAAGATATCATATGGAAATGTTTTCATAAGCAGAGTCAAAACTAGAGAAGATGAACAGCTCAAGCTCATGTTGATTTATACTAGTGGATTAAGTGATTAAATTAAAAAGAGACACAAGCTCCTCAGCCTGGTGGCTAAGACAACTATACATGTTATTAAGGTCAGAGTATTGAGATTTTAGTACAAAGTATTGAGATTTTAGTGTGATTTTGACTATTGTTTGTCTGTTTGTCTCCCACATTATTATGAAAAATGTCAGCAGATTTGCTTCCATACTTGGGCTAAACTGAAAACTATTTATTCTCCTCAAAATCTCAAAATCTTTCTTTGGATTGAAAAGTTGTTTCCATTTGAATTTTGCATTCCGTTTCTGCAACACTAACATTTTTGCCTCAAATAATTATAGGAGAGAGGTGGCATTCATGTTTCTTAGACTTGTCCCTGGCTAGTGCAGTTCACTTAAAACGGCTTTAGAATACCCATCTGGAATCAATTACAGGAAAAATGATGAAGCTTCTCAGAATAGGATAGAAAAACAAGATGAAACATTGGGCCTCTAATGCTGATATCTATGCCCATGTGAAATACAACAGGTCATCACTGTGAATCTAATGACAGTAATTAAGAGACTGAAGTGGGTCAAGGAGTAGTTTTGCATAAGGTGGACAGAGGAACTAAGAGATGGTGGTGTCTTCCTTTGTTCTAATATTTTTTAAATTTTTATTACTTTTAGTGAAATTTTTTTCTTTTTAATGTCTTAAGGCATAAGAGATGTTCAGGGAACAGTCAAACACTTGAAAGCCAGTGAAACATGAGGCAACTAATACTATATGGTACCTTTGGATTTAGTCAACAGGATGATAGAAATTCTGAGTGCCATAGTCTGGCAATTAGAAGCCCAGTGTAGGAATTAATAGAATTAAATATTAATTCTACCAGTTCTCTGAGCTCTCACATTGCAATGACAAAAGCAGTCAGCTAGGGCCAGACACAGACTTAAGGACTTTTTGGCCTTTGACGGAAAGCCCTTGAAGAAGACCACACAGATCTCTCATCCTTGGATTATTAAATTTCACTTTATTTAATTTTTTTACTTCAGTGAAAGTTATATCAGTAAAATCATTGACTAAAAGCTTACAATGGAAATCTCACCTGGCCATAAGATACATCAAATCATGCAAAAGACATGTAACACACAGGATAATCGCAGCGCTCTGGACCTTTTAAACTAACCAACCACAGTCTTTTAAAATAATTTTTAAGTCTGCATTATGACAGTTTGCTTTATGATGTCATGCCTGGGCAATTACAGAGACATAATTGCATAGCTATGACTCATTGAAAACCAATCAGTGCAGTTAGTTTCCTAATGCTATTTTGTACTGTAACATTATTATTGTAAAGGCAGGAATTCTTTAATCATCAAATTGAATGACTGCCAAGAGCTCATTTTATTGACCATTAAACTTGCTTCTGTTTAGAAGAAATGCTACAACATCATTATTTCCAACAGCAGATTTTTTCTGCAGTGTTTTTTCATATGATGATCTGCAACCAAATGATAGGTCAAAAAAATGTTTATCATCTGCAAATGTACAAGACATTCACAAATGAAGGTCCTAATCCAAACTGTACTAAGTCATCTAGTAAAGCTTACTTTTGGGGAAAAGTATTGTATCAGACTCCAAGCAAGGAAACAACTACATGCGTATTTTCATTGAGAAACACTAGATTTTCTCAAGGATGATTTTTTCAAATTTTAAAAGTAATATCTGCACCTGAACATCACTGTGGCATGTACTTTGATGTTTGGCATCTCTTGTCAATTCACATAAAATTTTCAGTCACAGTTTTAGAAGTTTAAATGGAAACTGATCTGATGCTGAATTGTGGGAACAATTTTTATTTAAAATATTAAAGCTTCTTCTCACTGGCCAAGGATTCCATGGGAGGCACAGAATGATGTTGCTTTATTCAAAGAATAATTTCCATATGGTTAGAAAGAGGTGTTGTGTTGACAGATGTTTCAATGATCTGAAAATAGAGATGAATTAAAAATATATAGATAACCATGCTCACTCTAGTGGCAGAACATTGGGTTGGTTCCCAATTTTTGGAAAGTCTGTACAAAACCTTATGCCAGTGCCTAAATATTTCTCCAACTGCAATTTCTGAGAACACTTGCCGACTCGTTCAACAAAAATTACTCTATTTACAAAAATACATTTTCTTTGGACAGTGAGACCATGAAAAAAATATGCAATTATGTTACCTTTTATCTTTAAATACACAGCAACTCTAGAGTCTATAGGAATAATCTCACTGTGTTGACCTGTTAGTACCAACTAGTGATTTCCTACTGTTTGCTCTTTTCCCAGTTACCAAGGAAAGAGTGCAGAGAGCAAAACTAAAATAAAGCCTTTTTCCTATGGCAGTAAAACCATTGAATACTCCTTTGAAGCTTCATAAATATCAGTAGAATCATTATATTTGTCACTAAATAACCAATTCAATCCATGATAAAGGGGAAGCAGTGCAGCCTAGTAATGTACTTTAAAAAGGATGTGTTTATACAACAAAACAAATTTGATTATGTGAGTCTGTAAATAAGCAGAGGTTTTGTTCTGTATGAGTTAGCAAGCTGATACATTCTATTTAACTGTCATGAAAGGTGGAATAGGTATTACTAGCAGTAATGAAACACAGGAGTTACCGGGGGGGGGGGGAAAAAACAAACAACAAAACAAAAAACATTGACATGCTGGAAAAGAAGATAAAGAGAGTAAGACATGGCAAAGAAGGGTGTGGATGTGGCATACATGTACTGACAAATGCATCTATATTTTGATGCAGGCATGTAACACAGTGAAAAACTGATCAGCAAGCCCAGAGATTTCCAGTGAGAAAACCAGACTTTTGGAACAAAAGTACCATTTCAACTTCAAGTCAGCTAAGAGATTTGGACACTTTGTGTTCCAGGTTAGATGCTACCTGGTAAAAGGACTATTATTTATGGATCAGAAATTAACTGTTGAAGTCACTAGACGACAATGAAACTGGCTTTTTGTTTGGTTCCTCTTCAGTGAATGCCAGAGGACACAGTCACCTCCATGGAACAGTCCCTGCTACCTTAGGCCATTTGTCTTTCTTATTTCCCCTATCCAGGAAGGTCTAAAAAGAATAATGCTTTGGATCTCAGTGGATAGGCCAGTACTGCCTTCTAAATCATCTAAAGGTTGACCTAAAAGCCAAAATCAATGACCATTTGTAAATGATCCCAAAAGGGTTCAGCTCTCCTTGCTGACCATACCCAGCATTTTGTGTCTTAGCAGACAAACATCATTAGATAGCCTGAATGCAGATGAAAAGCCTGGTCATTGGATATTAGTTATAGAGCGTGCTGGGTTACTCAAAGCATTTGAAGAATCCATTCATGCCAGTTCAATTGTATTTTGATGTATGACATTCCATATACTGTAATTTCACCCATGTGAATTTGAGAAAACGCAATTCCAGACAAAGATATATCTAAAAGCAATTGTGTCACATCAGGCTGTACCACAGGTATCGAGGTGCATCACTGAGTTTGGACTAATAAAACTTTCTATCTATACCTTCAGCATTACTGATATGATCTTGTTCTCTCCTTGCTTTTTAAGCCCACAGACAGCTGTCAGTTACTCACAAATAAAACTGCAGATATTCACTGAAAGGTCCAGATCAAAATTTTCTGAAATGCAGAAAGAATATTGTCACATTACTCTGTGAATCAGCAGCTGAATGAGCAGCATGGACAATGATTGCCTGCCTCTACTTCTAGCAGCATTTGTAAGTGCTAACCTTTCATGAAAGACATCAATAAAGGAACTGGATATTGCAATATTCTTCACAATACTGTGTTTTGTCTTAAAGAAGGAACCAATCCTTGTTCTGATAAAAGTATTGAAGAATGATGTTGGTTTGTGTTTTGTTAACAGCTGTTGTAGTTGAAACAGCTTGTCTGAAGCTTTTATTGCAAGTAATTACTGAGCAGAAGGAAAGAGAATGACAATGTAGTGATGGACAGTCAACTACTCAGTCAAAATTGAATGGCATCCAAACAACTCTCACCACAGAAACCAGAGAGCTGTAGATTTTAGCAGAAAGGTACCCTTTCCCCCCACCTTTAAAAGACAGTCTTCAGAAAAGAAAACAGATATGACTACTGTCAGGAGCCACAGTGCACCCATGGGCATGATTGCCTTGACCAGCCTTATTGGTACTCCCAGTCAGCCTCTCTCAACTTGTGACCAGAGAGGCTCCATTCAGGCTCAGATCAGAGCACCCAAACATGTCCTAAGACTTGTTTTCTGCTATTCCTGACTTGCTTTGTGGGTTTCTGGTCTGATCTTGGGCCAGGCTTGTGACCTGTCATGTGCTTGACATTCACAGGGTGGTAGATGGACCTTGTCTTTGCCTAATCTTCAGCAAGGGAACTGCTTATGTTGGGGATAACCCCAAGCTCCCAGCTAAGGCCTCCTCACGAAGCTGTCCTACTCTCACTGCTCCTGGTAAGTGCAGAACCAGAAAAGGATGCAAGGTGAGTCCCATCTCTCTTTTTCCCTCCCACCAAAAAAATCTATTGCTGCAAGAGGTCTGTGTACGTATACATTAGAGCAGGTACATGGTAGAATATGTTTGTGTATAAGGTACTGTGTGATAGAGTTTGCGGCAGAGCACAGCCAGAGGAAACAAGAACTACATCTGGAAACAATGATGGAACATGCATGTGGAACTCATGAATACAACTCAGAAAACTTCAGATCTTGAAGGCCGTTCCTGAGACAAAGGAAGGAGGAAACTAGTTAACAGGTGCTTTTAAAAGAAGGAAAAGACAGTTGGATATAGAAGAAACTGCCCTAAAACCAGAACAAATCAGATTTTATAAATAAGTATTTCAAGAAAACAAAAACTTGCCCATGGGCCAGAAGGAAGACTGTAGAGAAATATTCCAAACTGACTTCAACAGCAAGAAAAAGCTGAAGACTGTGTGCTTAACACTAGCAAGTCCATCCACACTGCAAATCCAGGAAGGAAAGTTGTGAAAATTATGTGCATGCATACGTACAAATAGGGACCTGAAAAAGAATCAAAAATACAACAATCAAACATCAAAATGAGTTCTGTCACCCTGTTCCTTACAGGACTAACTAGAGATGGCAATATTAATCTAGATGTAATGGTTCCTACAATATTCAAGTCCCTTGGAAAGACAGTTTCCAGCATCTGTTGTCTTCCCAGAGTTGTTGGTTACGTTTTCAGCTAATGTCATCACATGACATTTCTAAGTACGTTACTTTTAGTTCTGGTATGGACTTAAAATTATGTAGTTTGCTTTGCACATTCAGATAAATATTTTCAAAAGTTGCTATCCTCACACTGAATTCATGGAATCCTTATTATAAATAGGTAACATCAAGTGACTTGTCAACAAAGGTTGCAACAAGTCAAAACACAAGTTACAAAAATATCACCTCCAGCCCAATACCCCAGAGCACCCATAGATGGTTTCCTATTGCAGGAATTACACGGCTTAGTATGAAAAGCTTACATTGCAAGAATAGAGTGAAATATTCTGTTAATGATGTTAATAACTGGTAACAAACAGAAAAATGTCTTTGTCACCTGGAAGTAAACCTGAAATTTTGAAGAAGTTGGTGGCAACATTGCCAGAAAATAAATAGAACTCTCATATTCCTCATCAAAAGTTTTCTAATCTCTATAAAATCTGTAACAAAAATTTTCATTTTAATATTGGATCTAAAATTCCTATATTGTTAACTTAGTTTTCCTAATTATAGCCAAATCACTTCAAGACATACTCTGATGGTTTTTAATAAAAACCTACAGGCTGTTCAAAAAAATACTGCAGACCATCATCTGGTCACAACTGCATAGCTATGTAAACACAAATGGGTACCTAAAGCTGCACACAAGCTGGGAGAGTCATTATCCAGACATTCAATTTTAACATGAAAATACTGTTTAACATGTCTTTTAGGGTAGGCCAGATTGAAACCAGAAATGCAGGCTTTTTGAGTGCCTGCAGAGTAATGTTTAGAAAGCCAGCAAGTCCTGCTCTTTTGCATCCACAAAGTGAGGCTGGACTTTCTCTTTGCTAGTAATGTCAGTTCTTTCCATCTTATTCCTGCTCTGTAGCTTCCCCACAGATGGTGTGGCAAGAATCAAGAGAAACTTTGCTTCTATGATATCCCTTTATAAAGTTTCAGACTCACCAATCACCCAAAGGCTCTCTTCTTCCTAACCTACTGTTATGCAGCCAGGACAGCCTTTCCAGATGCTTTTCAGCAGAGTCAACAGTATTGCTGCCTGCCAGAAAAGTAACCATTAAAAATGGACCTTACATTTGTGCCTGTTTTTTGTGTTTGGCAGTTGGAAGTCATTAGTAATGGCTCTGCTACAAAGCTGGAGAAAGAACCAACAATTTCCTATTTAGTGTCTCAAAAATCTGTTCTGATCTTCGCTCATATTAATTAAAATATGGTTTAGTTACATTTAAAACCCTGCATAACAAGTGCAATTGACACCAAACACATATAAACAGCTTAAATGGTAAACGGTCTTTATTAACAATGCTATCTAAGCTGGTCTTTGGGTGAAAAAAGGAAAGTTTTAGAAAGCTTCCAGCAGTCTTTAAGACTTACACATAACTTATAACATCAACTTTCTTCTAACTTTTCTACCTATCCTGTGTCTGCTCAGCCTAACACACAATTTCATGGAAATAGAAAAACAGGGAGGAAGGAATGCTCAACTATTCAGTGTTACCAAAGGGACAATAAGACAGTCAAGAATTAGTAGGGAAGGTATTAAGAGGAACTTTTGGGTTTATAGTGTATCTGCACTCTACTGAACTTCATCAGTTCCTGCCCTCTGCCTCAAAAGTCCTTTGTAGCTCATTTGTCATATCTCAGTGCAGGGCAATGTTTTTAATGATGTTCACTATCTACTGAGTCTCCTTTCAGTACAACAAATTTAATTCAGGGAGATTCCTTTTGCCTTCTCCCTCTTGCCCAATACTCTGCTTTTCCAAGGAACCAACCTCAGTCTGTTTTTGTAAATCTGTTCAGGTAGTCGAGAAGCCTGAATCTTCTTTTTGCCATACCTGGGAAGTGTCTAATGATCTTAGGGTTAGAAAAATCCGAAGGGGAAAATGCAGCAAACTGTGTGATGCCTAAGGTCTAAAAAACAATTATGCAAAGATAATTGTCCAATCCTATTGTACACATAAACCCCTGTCATTCTGAATGTCTTTTAAAGTTTTGGGTAATTGCACATTCCCCCATTGTATAGATGAACCTGTAAAGTTTTATTTAATTATTTCTCTTCCTCTTACTTAGAAGACTAGGAAAAACTCAAACTTCCCTTGCATTTTAATTACCTCACCCTGTTAGGTAAAACTCAGACAATTAACCTTTTAAACCATTAGTAGATATAACAGAGGATTTGACACAGATTTTGATTACATTCATGTTTCTTACAGAGTATTTCTATATTTACAGATATCCTTTTTGTCACCACTTTCTTTTTAAAAAGATCGGTAAACAAACACATCAAATTCAAAGTCCTAACAAAAATGAATGTAGTAACTCAATTTATATTAAAAACCTCTTAAAAAACAGAGCATCTATACATATGAATTAGGAAAAATCACAATGGGACATAGCAGTAGAGAAGTACTACCCTGAGAGTAGAGGTCCCCTTTATATTCTTCAGAGAGCAGATCAATGCATTTTTGATGCAAACACAATGCTTAGTTACAAAGGCGTAAGTCCTGCAATTGACTTTGCATAGACTGATTCATCTACCCTCTTGAAGCATCATTGACTTCAATTGACTCCCACCTGCAGTCAGTCGCAGAATCAGAGACTCTGGTAATGGCCACACTCTAAGGGCCTTAGTCCTTGCCCATTAAACTCGGTGTGAGATTTTTCAGTCGGTTTTAAATCTGAGTCTAAACACAGACAGATAAGAAAGCATAAATAGTCTGAATGCATTTCTGAATTAAAAGACTTTCTCTCAGCTATTGAATATAAATGTCAAACACAGCAGCATACATCCTTCAAAAAGTCATTCATCCCTCTTATGGGAAAGTAAATAAAAAGAAATGCAAGGAAAGCTTACATGCTAACTGCTTGAATCATCCTGAAATAAGGGGTAGGGTTTTATTTTTCTTGAATTTTCACAGCATTAAAGCTCTTCTCTTCTACTACTGTGGGTATGTGCAGTGCATTTCACCTTCAACGGTCCATTCATTTTCATTGATAGTTTTGTACATTTACAGTATGAGTAAATGTTAATTAAAGTCAGTCAATGCAACTGAAACAATTATAGACACTCTTTTGGATTTAAATGTGGCACCACTGAACAGTTACAATTAAATGCAATTAAATTTTCTGTTTACATAGGCTACTTTTCTTGACGCTATCATTTTATGGCTTTACAGTGGCAGGGAAAAATCCACTGTAGTCCCCATATTTCCTTGCGTATTTTCATCATATGTCACTGTCACAGTAGGGAACACTGATGACAACTTTTTCTTTAATAAGCGCTAAGACACTTTCTCTGCATTTCTTATTTTGTAGGCATTTGGAGATCTGCTCTCAGTAAACCTGGGTCTCACCAGAAGACCTACACATTTCCAAAGCTTTTAACGCTGATTCTTTCCTTTAACTAAGTAAAATGGATCAATTTTTAAAAGTTAACAGAGAGGTAAAAAATACAGTAAATATTTGTGTGGTGTTTGTTATTCTAAATTAATTTGTCATTTTTGTGTTAGTTAAGTTCCTAAATAATTTTAAGACACTTGAGACAAGATCATTACCTTTACCTGTACTTGCTCTGTGCAGTAAATACAAAAGATCCACTTATAAATAAAAGACAATACAGTAAATGCAGAATATCCATACTGACTATTTAAAGGTTACTGCATTCCACAAGTCTTACTGCCTCTTTTACCACTCACACTGTTATTAAACAGAAGTAATGACATTTGTCTAGAGTAGGTAGGCCATAATATAAAAATAATGCATATACTATCGAGTACCTTTAAAATTTGAAGATGTCATCTACAATACACAGTTGGTGGAGATGAAGTACTGACATTCACATCAATAATGTAACTGACCCTGCCTGACAGAGAAATTAACCAGAGCTTCCAATGCCCTGACTTCAATGTTCTAAATTTTGCTAAAATACTTGTATTTAAATTTCTCTTGCTACACTTCTACCCAGACTAACCATTTTGAAAGATACTCTAGAACAGGTTGAGCCATTCTGTTTGCATATTAAGATCGGTGTTATCTTCCATTAAATCCAGGTATTCTTTTTTTCTGCTCTGGATGACACTGAGAATTTTCAAAAATGTGATTTTGTTTAAATACATTTTAACAACTTCCTGTCATACCCTGGAAAATCCATTCAGTTATGGTCAGAACTTATGTGGTAAATTCATTCTTACTGGAGCTGTTTTCAATTTTAATAGCTTACACCTCAGAGAAAATTGTTCTCCTTTAATTTTATCAAACCTCCCATGGTGTTGATATTCTATATACCTGATACAAAACAACCACATGGGTCTTCTGAAGCAAGTAGTGGGTGGCATTCTACTACACATTGTCTGCAATAGCTGCTCTCAGATGCACAGGACTAGTGCAAAACCAGCAGCAAGGAGCTCTGGAAGATTTTTTTTCCTCCAATCTAGAAGTATTTCTCCTAGTAGGACCCAAACCAGAAAAAAAATAGAAGGAATCATAAAATAAGGAAAGCAAATGGTTCAAAAGACTTTGTAGAAGTTGGCTGAGCTTACTCAAGGATTCAAACCCCTGAGGGAAAGATGAGACATGTTGGTTGAGTATGAGGAAAGGAGGAGACCAAAACAAGAATCCTTGTGCATTGCAAGGGGAGATCTATCCCATGCAATGACCTAGCAACTCTTGTACAAAATTGTTATGAGATAGGTAAAAATTGGCTTTTTATGATTTTGGATCTCAAGTACCTAACTAGTGTTAAGCTAGTGTCTTTTCCTCATTTCACCAAACAAACTGTTTTCATTAGATTTATTAGAATATAGCACCTCTGAGAGACTTTCTTGGTGAAGTTCTGTTGAGTCCTGATCTTATGAGTAGGGCAGCAAAGCTGTGAACAAATTTCCTTTCAAAATTCATGAGGGTTACTAAACCTACCCAGGAAGAGAAGGGCGAAAGTAATGATCCCCAGAGTCCAGTAGTTCCTAAAATTTAAATTGCATTTCAAACTTGAATAATGATTACAGCAGCAATTCCTTTTTCCTGCACTTGTTGCACACTATTGCTGTGAAATTAGAATTCATTAGCCAAATTAAAATGAACAGTTATTGTCAGTGGCCAAATCAAACTTCTCCAACTACTAATCTCAAAAGGAACAGACAGAGAACAGTCTTCGTAAGCCGTTCCTCATGATTTGCAGTGGAAGGCATTATTTGTTTGCTGCCTTTATTTCGTGCAATATACTTTTGGAGAGTTAGGTTGCAAATATATGTTCTATGTCAACCACATGAAAAATATTTGCCCTGTATTTTCACTTGCGATTGAACTTTCTGGAGGATAAGAGCTATGAGATCAAGCAAACTGAAAGAAGTCATACAAATGGTGCCACACATCAACATCTTGGTAATACACAGGTGTTGTTAAAGCTGGATGCAACTGCAATATCAATGGGGAGAACAGAGGACGAGGAGTGGCACAGCTGGTACCCACTATTCAAATATGGTCCACAGAGCAAGGGCTAGTGAAGGTTATTTCTTTATGCTTCTGTCATATAAATCTGCCTTGTGCTTGTGCTTCTGTCTCTGATAATAGAACAAAGAAACTCAGTGAACCCCCTTAGATGAGGGCAAAAATGCTGCTTAAAAAAGCATTAAAGAAAATTATAAAGGGGTTTGCCTACAACTCTAAAACTCCAAGTTGGACTGAGAAAACTAGAAATGTATTATCTGGAAAAGGTGAGATATCTCTTTTACCACAAAATCAAGATATATTCTTGGTTTGGAGTGGTAAAATATGTAAATTATGATGGTTTGTTAACAATTTTAAGAGGTACATTTGAAGATATAGCTGAAGATATAAACAGATAAAAAACGTAAACTGTCTTAGATGAAGTTCAAGTGGAAGAAAGACAAGTATGACTATAGAGGATTTATAGAGATAATTTTAATGAATTATTTGTTCTGTGTACTAGTGGACATCTGTAGTTCACCTCTAACAATATCAGCTTTGACCATTTATCAACATCTAGACTGCATAAACAACAAAAATAACCAAATATTATTGACATGAATATCAAGGAATTATTACAAGAGTTGGAGGGAATGTTTGCCCATTTTGCTAAGGATTCCACCATCATCTTTTAAGGTTAGGTTTGTTTATATAACTCTACTTCAAAAGACTATCTAGAAAGTGACTTTTTTTTTTTTTTCCCTGAAATAAATATGAAAAGTTACAAATATAATTTCCACTTTGAAGAACTCTTTCTGGGTGCAAAAGATATGCATATTTTCTGAAACTGTTATCTCTATACTTGTTTTTTTCTAACCATACAGTTACTTCAAGACATAGTGCTTCTACTGAAAGAACAGACTTATTACTATACAAAAATATTGGAGAACAATATTTTGGGGATTATATAAATTCTGTGCTTATTGCCCCTTCAAGAACAATCAAATGTCAAATTTCAGCTACCCTATTCTCATCCATTAGCTCTTGGGGTCCAGAATAGAATGGACTTCAAAAAGGACAGTTAGGAAATGGGTATTGACAAAGTGCAATTTTAGCTCTGTATAGCTAATCTCTTTAGGCTCTGTCTATAGTCAGTGGAGTAAGA
Organism: Formicarius rufipectus; assembly: GCA_013399695.1. Classification (NCBI taxonomy): domain Eukaryota; kingdom Metazoa; phylum Chordata; class Aves; order Passeriformes; family Formicariidae; genus Formicarius; species Formicarius rufipectus. The sequence goes on along the minus strand of VXAU01000433.1, from coordinate 235,493 downwards.
CAGTCTACAGAGGATGATTCAGAGCAGAAACCTAATTTAGCTTGTCTGACTCACCCTCCTCAGAATGAATCAGCAGGCACTCTTGACCAACATTATGCCTGAAAATTGAAAATGCCTTTCCTCTACCTGAGCACATATGACGCACTATTCCCAAACAGAAGGAAATTTATATTCTTTCCAGTACTTACTGTAACCCATTTAAAATTGTCTTTTCCTCTGGAAAATGCTACAAAGGAAAAAAGATCAAGAAATAAGCAGAAGAACAAGACAAAATGTAAGACACTTTAATAGCCAGTTAAAGCGGCCTAGATCCTTATAGCCAGAGTTGATAAAAAAAAATGTGATCAAGTATAAACTTGTTATCTCTTTAAGTTATCAGGTCTATTGAACTGGACTGGTAATATTCTTAATCAACAGTATATGTTTACAGGTGAAACTGTGAGCTTCTCTGTGGACTTAGGCAGTGCTTGATATGACAAAAATTGGCTGGAAGATGAAGCTAGTTAAGAATGTTAATTTCAAGTGGAAAAAACATCAGTCATATAAAACAGCTTGGCAGGGGCAAAGGTGAGAGAGAAAAAAATACCCACAGATATAGCCTTTCCTTATCACCATGTTCATACCTTTTTTCCTTTTCTTTCTTTTTTTTTTTTTTTTTTTTTTTTTTTTTTTTTTTTTTTTTTTTTTTTTTTTTTTTTTTTTTTCTTTTTTTTTTCCTTTTTTTTTTTCTTTTCCTTGAGCAGAAAGAAGGGAAAGAGATATTCATGAAGTGTATGAAAAGGTAAGAGTTACAAAGGATGATATTACATATTTTTAAGGCTTAAATTATTCACAGTTTCATCAACCAACTATGAAAACTGCATATTAATTAAAACTGATGACCTTAGGAAAACTCAACTGAGTAGGCAGATTTCTCTGATAGAAAGAAAATATCCTCCAAGTTGAATAGAGTTGTAATAACAAAAGGTAGGCTTATCTGAGAACTAACTTTTGAAATTTTTCAAATATATTTCAATATATGTTCAAAAGGGAAATTCCCTTTAAATATTTAATATTGATAAAATGTATAAACATTTTTATTTCACAGAACTTTATTTTCTTCTGTTTTAGAGAAGGCATTAACATTGATACACAATATGTCCATCACAACCATTTTATCTCATCTGCAAAGAGTGCCACAAGTCAGTTCACCCAATAGGCTGTTTTTCACACTAGATTTGCCCAGGGAGGCGAGAGGGGGAGACCTTCACAGAGTCCTTGGACAGTTCATGGAAGGCTTTATGGAACCAAAAGCTCTTGAAACTGCAATAAGATTGTTTTAGTCATTAAAGAGGCACCACTACAAGCTGTGCACACTTCACCTTCCATACAAATGCAGAAATTGTTCCTGATTTGGTCATAGGCATCGTTTATGCAAATGTCACTCACTCCTCTCTGTGCCCCATTACAGAAATGTAATCAAATGTAAGAGGAAAAAGGGCACTAAAGGGGATATTCTTTTTCTGCCTTAGTGTCTTTGTTCAGTGAAAAGAGAGATATGGCTACTCATTGAACACTGGGAAAGTAACCATAGCTCTGTGATAAATGGTTTTGTAAGTTGGGGTTAATTAAGGACTATGTGACTGAAGTGACCTTAGCATGAATACTGACCAGTCCCATAGAATGTTCACTTTTAACTTCTCTGCACACATTCAACCAAACATTCAAGTTTAGTAGATGTTTCATTTTTTCTTGCAAACAGAGACTTAAAATGACAATTTTCCTGTAAGACTGCACAAAACTATAGGACTGTAAAAATGTATAGTCCTACAGACACAAGCAAAAATAGTGAATGCTTACAGTCAGATACCAAAGGCAGTCAAAAGTTTAGAAAGATTTGTATATGCACAGGAACTGAAAAAGACCATCAGACTTACTTACTCATCATAGGGCCTAAAAAAATCTTTGCTTTTTTTTTTTTTTTTAAACAAACTTGTTCAGAAGCAGATTATTGGGAAAGAGGTCTGCTTTGTAATGACCGGTCTGATTCTGCAGTCTTAGCCGTCAGTGAGGCAAAAAACAAGCAAGAGATTTTACTTTAAAGTTTTACCCAATCTGTTTACAACTCTGGAAAAGAGAGCTGTATCGCTTAGAATGTCTTCACACTTACTCTTTGAATTGCATAGCTTTTGACATATGTTAAGGTCTATTTCTTCTCCATGGGATGTTGTATGAAAGTGTCAGAAACAGGTATTCAGGCACTGAGATTTTCATTAAAAATCTGTCATGGCCATATGTGCTTAAAATTAGAACACAGAGTAGACTGTAAGTTATATAGTTGAGAAAAAGTCTGAAAGACAGAAAATAAATCTTTCCACTGGTTTGTTGGGTGTTCCTTTTAAGTGCTACAGTCACCAAAACAAACTAGATGGTGATGAACACCCTCTGGGGACACTGGCAGCACAGAGATGGTCACCATTTACAAACAAATTATATGTACAGAGATGACACTACTCACTGACACTTGCTGACATCACTGCAGACAGGGCATCCAAACTCAGGTTTGCAAAACAACTTACCTAAAATTACCTGAAAGAGAAACCATATTTAATCTTTTGGAAAGCCATAATCTTCAATTCTTCTATTTCTTTGGAGATAGGAGTAGAAGGTGGAATTTAGCAAGCATTTTTTGCTCTCACAGTACCGTCAATTCAAGAACAATCATTCTAAATCCCTTCCTTTCCTCACATGAGTCTTCTCAGCAACAGCCCCTTTTCCAAATATCTTAACCAGGAGTATCTCTGGTTTAAAAACTATTTTCTGGAATGGTACCTAGCTCCACTGCTGCTTGTGAAAAGGGTCAGGGATTATATTTTTCCTCCAAGGACCATAATTTAAATTGCCAGCTGCTGCTCTGATCTTATTCCAAACAAAGATTACACATGTTAAATAAAATCAAATCTATGTATTTAAAGGCTGGGGTTGACTTTATTAGCAATTAAAAAATATAAAAAAACAAAGCCAAAAAAACAAGAAAACTTAAAACCAATCAACAACAACAAAAAAAAACCCAAACAAAAAAAAACAGCAATAAACAAACAAACAAAAAAAAACCCCCAAACCAATCCCCAGAAAAGAAAAAAAAAAAATCATGATGTTAGGTCTAAATGCTCTCTCCAAGTCACACCTAGTTATCACTGATCAGAAGGTCAGATCATCTCCTTAATATCCAGGGTCATTAAAAGGCAGCATGGTGAGCTAGCAGCACCTCCATGTCATGCTGAAGAAGCACTCTGACTCATATTAAGCAAGGGGGTTAGAGGAAGGATCCATGCATGCTTACATGAGTTATGGTCACCGCCACTCTGTTAGAGGCATCTCCCATCACAGCTCTGGACCAAATGAAGTCACAGCACTGTCTGGACTTCTGCAGTTACTAAAATGTTTTCTGCCCAGAAGGAATACAGAAAACTGCTGTTTATGTAGGTCATTCAGGTAACCCACATTCCCACTCCCAATTACTTTTGAATGGGATAAGAATGAGAATAAATAGCTGATCTAGTAGGATTACTAATGCTTTCATCTCTTTCCTCAGTCACCTAGGCAATGTACTCCCCAACATTCAAACACACATTTTTATTTCTTTAGATGGTTTTCATGCTCACTATCCTATCTCCTGAGGTTGTTAGCACATGTGACTCCATTTTAATTGGTTAACCTGCACATTAGAATCCCCATCACCCTGCAACTCTGCTGCAAATGCACCTATTTTCATTATGTTTATTTGCTATATCATCATCTGGTATGTTTCAGAAATCTGCATACACATTGCAAATAATTCGTTCCCCATATTATGGCAAAACAGCAAAGACGTTTTGGGTCACGTGTCCAATAGTTCGCATTTCTTCGATGGTGAAGAGAGAATACAAATATGAATGTCATATTCAGCATTGTGCTCTTGTTCACTGCAGCTTTCTTTTTTTAGACTTTGCTGCAGTTCCTGTAAGGAGCCGTGTGACTTTCCCACCTCATGTTCATTTGTACACATTGAAAAAGCAGACAGTCACAGTCCTGCAACCAAATCAT